>OZ010574.1:13471354-13516354 GCA_963932145.1 Acanthosepion lycidas | reverse complement strand
TCGTTGTGATTCGTTGCCACCCCTTCCTCTTTTTTACCGCGTTGGGCCCATGTTTTCCTGATCAGTTGTCAACACTGCTTAGAGCACAGTTCCCCGCCGACTGCCACTGTCACCTGGTAGTTAGGGGCAGGCGGCTCACACTGCAACCTTCTGTCTTAGTGAGCTCCATCGGGGCACTGCGTCGATATTTCTTTCAATCTGGAGAAGGATATCTTTTATTTCCCTGGATACATTCACTCTCGAGTGAAAGAAAATCAAAAAGAGAAAAAAAAAGAAAGAAAAAAGAATGATGAGTCCATTCAATACTAGGACAGTGAAAACATGAAGATTCGAATGAGAGAATAAATTGAAAGAAAGAATGAAAAAGGTAATGAAAAAAGAAAAGAAGATGAACGAGGGAGACGGGGATTGAATAAAGGCAGAGGGGGAGAAAGGAAGGAAAAAAAAAAAAAAGGAATTCAATGACCCCCCCCCCAAAAAAAAGACGAAACATTTTAAATAAACAAAGTGTAAAGAATAAAGAAATAAACTGCAAATGAAAAAGAGGAGATAAATAAAATACGTTGATAAAGTAGAGAACGAGAAAAAGAGAAAAAGAGAAATAATGAAAGAAGAAAAAAAACAAAAACTAAAAAAAATTGTTCAGGAAGGAAAAAGAAGGAAAGTACGAAGAAAAAAAAACAAAAAAAACAAACGGAGATTTGAAGAGAACATTAAAGGTGACAAGAGGGGGAGCAATGTAAATATAAAATAGAAAGAAGGAAAAAAAGTGGGGGAGGAATTGAGGGAATAAGTAAAAAAGGGTTAAAGTCATGAAGGCAAAGAATAAATATGAAGAAGAAAAATACTCTGGAGGAAAAATAGTTAATTATGAGTGAAAGATAGGAGAATATGTTTGTATCGGCTTATATATGTGAACGCTCGTGTTTGGACACACAGACATCGCTCCTCATAAACATGCATATGTACGTAAATATTCGTATACATACATACATACATATATATGCACACGCACACACACACACATATATATATATATATATATATATATTTATATATATATATATGCACATTTATATATGCACATTTATATATATACATACACACATATATATATATGCATATATATATATATATATATATATATATATATATATAGAGAGAGAGAGAGAGAGAGAGAGAGAGAAAGAGACATACGAAGGGGACGCTGAAAAGTTGTCGTCACAACCCATTTCTGAAAAAAATGTCCAAACTTTTCAGCACCCAATCCTATATATTATTTGGTTGTTTTCACGCACGCATACACACAGGCCCACATACACACACAGAAAGATACATACCTACGTGCATATATATATATATATATATATATATATATATATATATATATATATATATATATGCATATTTATATATATATATATATGCATATATATATATATATATATATATATATATATATATATATATATATATATACGAAGGGGACGCTGAAAAGTTGTCAGAACCCATTTCGTAAAGTCTGACCAAATGTCCAAACTTTTCATTACCCAATCCTTTATATTATCTGCTTGGTTTCACGCGCGCACACGTATATACGCACACATACACACGCAGAAAGAGAGAGAAAGAAAGAAAGAAAGAAAGAAAGAAAGAAAGAAAGAAAGAAATAGAAGGAGTTGTAAAGAAGTATACAAGATATAATTGTGTGTGTTGAAGTCTATCATTTTGAATCTTTGCGCATGTTTGTAAAAAAGGTATAGAAATTTCTTTAAAGGAATTTAGAAGTGCAAATGCATGTACATGCCACTATGTTTGCATGTGCTCGAAGCCGGGAAATGTAGGTACATGTCTGTGTGCATATGGGCGGCAGAAGTGTGTATATGTAATTCTGACTTATTTTATGTAGGAAGTAGTTTTGTTTTTTGTTTTTGTTTTTTAAATGTGTGGGCATTTACAAGGATGCGTTTGTTCCGTGTAAGAGGAATAGACACAGAGAGAAAAGAGAAATAAATCTCGCAAGGGATTGTAAGATTCATTTCGGATACACGCTCACAGAAGTGCAACGAAAATAGAAAATAAAAATGGCAAAACACTGATAAAAATTGAGATGTTGATCGAAAATTAGGAATTGGGCATGCGAGAAAGAAAGAAAGAAAGAAAGAAAGAAAGAGTAAAATGATATCAAAAAGGAGAAGAAGGGGAAAAGAAATGAAAGGAAATATAAAAAGAGAGTTGATGACAAGTACAAAGACAAATTAACATTCAGCTCAAAGAAACAAATAAATTGATTAGGAAAAAAGAGATAAAAAATAAAGAAACATTGTTTTATGATTAATATAGACTTATTTTAATGCATAAGTGTGAACACACACACACACATATATATATGTGTGTGTGTGTGTATTTGGGCAGCAATCCCACTTTTATACATGTTTCATTGAAGATGACTATCAGAGCAGAGCGATTAAGATTTTTATTAAAATAAGAGCTTATAGATCAGCCGAAAGCGCTTGGATTCAAAGATCATTTGGACAGTTTTTACACACTATATGTCCGAAATAATAAAAAGGTTAATCACAGTGCCTTGTCGGTCACTTTTAATGATATATGGCCTGATGATTGCATCTAGCATGAAACAAACTGTCGCCTCTAAGTGTTGACTACTATGTTCACTTTATATACACACACATTACACTCTTCGTAGCATATAATTTTTTAAAAAGCACTCAGTACAAAGTAGAGCAATATATTATTATTATTTTTATTATAAGACATTAGAACAAAAACATGCTGGAATGGTTACACATAATAGAATAGCTTTCGCGCTTCGGCATTTTGTGCCTCTTCAGGCGATGGTAAGTAACAGGTGATATATATATATATATATATATATATATATATATATATATATATATATATATATATATATATATATAAGTGGTCATTCAGGAAGATTGCGTTTAAGCATGAAACAGTCAATACTTGGCGTTGACGGCAGTGTCCACTCTCATATTTACATACGTCATAACGGTCACTTATTGATATTAGACACCCTTACCCATACGTATACCATATCTTAAAACTATATTTTATAATACACACACACACACACACACACACACACACACACACATATATATATATATATATATATATATATATATAGATATACACGTATACGCTAAGCGTGGGTTAGTCTGACATAAAGCTACAATGTATTGATATGAATAGAATTATAACATTATTTATCGTGGGGATCATCCAAAAGAATTAATTGTTTTTTTTATGTATTTAACTTTTCGGTACGAATGACATAATATGCTTTCTATATTTATAAAGACATATAAATAAAATAAAATACTATCGTTGTGAAGAAAGAAACATAATGGAATTTGAAAAAGAGAAACAATTTTTATGACTTGTCAGCTGTTTTGTTCATAGACTATTTTCTGTCAAAACAGTTGTTTCCTCAATATTTGAAAGCGATCTCTCATAGGTTAGATGTGTGGTATCAATGAAAGATCAAACGACTGAACTTCATTATTCCATGTTTTATTCAAAGTAGAAACGTCTTCACCGTTGTGTTTGACATAAATGTTCTGCCCGTATATTCTTTAGTTCTTTCTTATTTTTATGCCATTATAAATTTATTATTTATATTTCTTCAAAAAATCTGTCGGAACTTTTCAAATTTTCGCTACCGAATATTAAGTTGAATGCAGGCTAACAAACTTTCGTGACGGATTTTAAAACCCAGTTTTTTTTTTTCACCAGCTATTTACTTACAGGTCTTCACTAATCTTTTCCTTAATAACAATACTTTCACTTTCCAAAAAGTCTTTGGAGCACTAGATGTTCTTTTTGAACGCCAAAGCATTTGTAGTACATTTTATAGACACTGTCTGGAAAAGGAAATGCATTGTACGCAATTTCAAATTGTAACTGTGATGTTGTATTTGTTTTATTGTCTATATATTTTTTGGTTATATTAAACTGATAAATCTATTGTAAATAAATGATTCAACCTTGACTTCTTTTTTTTTTAAGCATTCAACCCCAAGCAAGGTGGGAAGCCACTAGCACGCATGGGATTACAGAGAGTTGGAGCGAGAGCAAAGAGGAGTGATAGAGGAAAGGATGGATAGATGGTTAGGGGATAGATCAGGGCATCTGGAGACGTCGATTGACATTACATTTGAATAGTTGGAGATTATAGTTATCAGGAAAACAAGAAATGGGGAGGGAGTTTCACAGGCGAGAAGTGCAAGACATAAAACTATTGGAGTAGAAGAGACGGCTACATTTAATAGTTTCGACAGTGAAAGGGTGAGAGCGAGATGCCAGCCTAATTGAGCACTTAAATTCACGAAGTCTGGGAACCAGCGAAAGCAGCTCATTGGAGCAGTTACCGTGAATGTATTTGTAAAAAAGACAGAGGGAGGCAACGGCACGTCTGTGAGAGAGCGGCTGCAGACGAGATGTCAGATCAGGGCCAATTACATTGCATATCCGTCTTTGGATTTTATCAAGGATGTATAAGTTTTAAAATAATCATAGTAAATAACACTGATTTGTTGTAGTGATCATAAATGTTTATCAAATACAAGTTATGTTTTTTCTTTTCAGAGACAATTTAGCAAGATCTAAATATGTCACATTTCTGGAATCCAGAAAGCATGACTATGCAAAATTTCAACTCAATCTTTCTTGTACTTGTGCAAAGGTCTTGAATATACATAATCTTTTTAACTAAATAATTTCAATAATAATTTACATAATGTCCCTACTTTGATGTTTCATTGTCTACATATTTTTTTTGATTGTATTAAACTGATGAATCTATTGTAATTAAATGATTCAACATTTGACTGAAGAAGTCACTTGCCTAAAATAATTCTCAATGCTTCCAGTTAACCATTTTAATTTTCAAAAATTAAAAATTTTCTTATAAAAGCTTTTAATCCTCATTTGTGGATTTTCTTTCCGAGTTAGTTTTATTTTTTTTAAGGAAACTTATGTCAAGAGAATCTTCTAAATATTTCTTCTACTGGCAATTTCCTTGTCAGGTATATTCAGATTTGAAAGTTTTTTTTATTATAATAGGAAAGAACAGTTTCCTTGTAAATAACTATCTTTTCATTATAATTTAAAGAAGACTTAAAGCTTAGGTTTTTTGATTATGGATATTATAATGGAGTTGTTATATGTCTAAGATTATTAATTTTGCAATATTCAGCAAATTCTACTCAAGTGTAGTAAGTGTCATTATCCTAAACCAATATTTTCAATATTCTTAAAGTGAAAAACAAAGTAAAAAATAACAATCATTAAAAACTGAAAGGGAACCCTTCTTTAAATAAAACTAAGGATAATCCTTTCTTAATAAAACTGAAGATAATCTCTTTCTTCTTTCCAGTTATTTTGTAACAATGCATTTTTTCACACAATCTGACAGATTCAATTTTGACAACTGCAATGCCTTCTTCATCTGTAAACCGATATAAATTTGATTTTTTTTAATATAGTTCACTCAATACCAGGCTCAAGAGCCACACAAGGTAGAAAGTTAATAAATTAGTTTTTTTTTTTTTTTGTACAGGGAGAGATCAAGAGGTGCATATTATCAGGATAGGTAGGCTAGATAACGGTTGACACTCGACTTGAAGAGAATTAAGATTGTAATGATTGGGGAAACATTTTCTCGAGAATACGTTCACTAGTGCAAACATTCTGGAAAGGGAAGATTAAACAGCCTCAGTTCAGAAGGGAACAGAAATATTTTTGATCTGTTCTGTCTCTTGGAAAGTCTCACTTCATGAGGATTCAGGTACTTTTCGGAACGGTGCAAGGAACTAACAATTTTTTCAGCGTCTTGAGTGATGGATCAGTCATACTATATTTTGTTTAGCCACCATAGTGCGCAAGAAATACTTTCTGTCTGTACCATCGTGATAATTCCGATCACAACAGACGCGTCTTCGTGTCTGCTCGTAATAACTGTAAACGTGTTCCCAAAGAGGCTAAGTTTATAGTTACTGATAGAAGGAGGCACTGTACAGCGTCTAGCAAATTTGGATCCCGTGATTACTGGCAGCTCTGTAATAGAATAAGTGTAAGATTTCCCTCCCACCTCTTTTGACTCAATATGAAGTGTTAATATCTTCTGTTGATAAAGCTCGTAAATTCTTTAAGATATTTTTGGAATTTTTGGTGGCAAATATCATCAGATATAATTGATATACCGGGTGTAACAGCAAGATTGTCCAAATCGTGTAACAGCAAAATTGTCCAATAGTTAGATTAAGCTTTGAACTGATGTATCTTAGAAATGATTAAATATATCTTACTGGAGTTCTTCGAGACTTTTATAACAGTATTAAACTTTACTTTGAGCAATATAAGTGTATAATTACTCTCCAAACTTAACAGAAGAATTGTGATATATATATAGTTATCGAATTATAGCCTATCTTAGAAAATACTAAAGATATCTTTCTTTGTAGACAAAGTGTCATTTATTAAAATATAAATATCTCCATTAGATAATTTGATTTGGAGTGACACTCGCACACACCCATATATACTCGGACGTACCCATATATTGTCCAAATCGTGTTATCCATTTGTAGGTTAAACTTTGAACCGTTGTATCTTAGAAATGATTAAAGATATCTTACTGGAATGTTCCGAGGTTTTTATAACTCTGTTGAACTCTACTTTCAGCAATAAGAATGTATAATTACTCTCCAAACATAGCAGAAGAATCGTGATAAAATAGATCATAAACGAAAATGACATTTTCATCATTAATTCATCATAGCTAAGGATCGGAAGCTCATGAAGGATTGAAATAAAGTTCCACCTCTTTTGATTCAATTTGAAGTGTTAACATCTGTTGATAAAACTCTTAATTTCTTTAAGATTTTATTTTTTTGAATTGGTGGCAAACGATCAATCATCAGATATAATTGATATACCGGATATAACAGCAAAATTGTCCAATTGTTAGATTAATCTTTCAACCGTTGTATCTTAGAAATGATTAAATATATCTTACTGGAGTTCTTCGAGGCTTTTATAAAACTATAAAACTCTACTTTGAGCAATATGAGTGTATAATTACTCTCCAAAATTTGTCAATATTTCTGAGATGAGTTATTATAATTACCTGCATTATTTATATTATTCGGACTGTCATCACCTGAAAAGGCCGGGGTGTACAACGGCCAAATCGTTGTGAATATAGCAATGAAAATGAGGATAACAATCCGAATAATGTAAATAATGAAAGTATTTACGCTCCAAGCTTAACAGAAGAATCATGATGAAATCGATCATAAACAAAAAGGATATGTTCATTAATTAATCATGGCTAAGGATCGGAAGCACATGATGGATTGAAATAAAGTTAATACATATATATATATATATATATATATATATATATATATATATATATTATTCCAAGATCATTTTCCATCTTATTTAAGATGATCTTCGTTCTCTCTAACCTTCTAAATTTCTGTCCTGGAGTAAGAATGTGCCTCACGTACGATTTCATTTTCAAGTCCTTTTTCCTTGCCCTTTGGACTGTCATAGCTGAAACTCCTCTCTCACGTGCCAAACGTCTTATGGATTGAGTTGGATCTTTTATAATTGATCTCTTTAGCTCTAAGTTGAAATGATGACCCCTCTTCCTGTTGTGACACCCTGACCCCCGTTTTCCTCTCTACTGTTCCCTCTTTTTTAAAGTTCACCGATCTCTTGATGGTTCTTGAATGGACTTTGACGATGGAAGCCAGAGTTTGGATGTTGGTCCCATTACTGAAGGCCTGAATGATCTTTTCCCTCTCACCATTGCTCAGTTTGTTCTCTTTTTAGTTGAATAACTCAAAGATTTTGCCAATGATTCTTACGACAAATGGTGTCAAGTTGGCTAAACGTCTTATCTGAAAAACTGGACAAAAGAAACTCAATTAGTTTAGTAATTTTTTTAAGGATATGTAGAACTTTACCTCTTATCTTACTACGCAAATAAAGTACAATGTATATGTGTGTGTTTGTGAGTGTTTGTATCCAAGCAACACCACCGCTCCCACTGGACCGATTTCAATGATTCATAGCTTATTCAAAAGCCCTAGAAAAGTTAGGTGTAGGGAACTATTTTCGTTGGGCTCAGATTCAGGGTTGTCAGATTATGCGAGGTTAAATATATATATTAATGTATTATACTAGCCAATATCGTTGCTTTCGTGGTTCAAGTAGGGTAACTATTATTTTCCTTTTGTATTCAATATTACAGTGCACGTTTTTCGAGCGGTATTTAAGCTAACTCCATTGGAGGATTCTTGGTTTGGCCATCATCACAATAGCTAGGGAGAAGTAGATGCAATAGGCATCAATAAACTACAGAAGAACTAAAAACTCAATGCAGCATTTAAGTATTGAATCAATGTTTAAGCTTACCTTTTAAAAGTTCGGCGGTAATTCTTCTTCTTCAATTTAAAGATGATTTGATGTATATACATCCTTATTTTCTGTACAACCAATTTTTTTATTTCATGGGTGACAGAACAAGAGACAATTTATAAGAAAAAAATTAATATCGTATAAAGACTTGGTATGTCGTTCGTTACATCTGAAAAGTTCAGATACAATAAAATTGTATTATTATTGATTCATTAAAAGATACTCATCAGATTTCTGTTTTCTTGTATTAATTTCGTTAGTATAAATCGTAGCTGTATGTATTTTTGTTGAGAAAAATTAAACATTGGCATAATAATTACAAGTAAACGAACAGTAAATATTAAAAAATTTCTTGTTGATAGTTTTGTTGTTAATTCTATACACTTAAGTTTCTCCTTTATTATTTTTCCAAAAAGTTGTTCTCTTTATCAGTTAAATCTATTTTTCCATGTTTAATACTGCAAGATGATTTCCAAAGATACAATGAACGTAACAACATATTTAAATATAACAAAAACATTATTGATTTGACTTTGTCAAATATTGGTGCATTTGCACTCGAGCGCCATTAATTTTATTTGGATGTACTTGTTTCGTTATTGCATTATTTTATTTTATTCAATTCAAATTGCACACACACACGCTCTTTCTCTCTCTCTCTCTCTCACGCACACACACACACACGAAAGAGAGAGTATAGAGAGGCAGAAAGAGAAAGAGAGAGAGAGAGAGAGAAGGTGCTGAAAAGTTCCTCACTTCCTAAACTGACCAAATATCAGATTCAATATTTGTGAAGTGAGGTGGGCGGAGAACTTTTCAGTTATTTTTCTTATGATTTCAAATCAAGTTGAAAATAACGTCCAGGTATAAATGCTATATATATATATATATATATATATATTACAGTTTTCGCTTTTGATAGTTTTTAATTAAATGGTTATCGTTTGTTCTTCCTGGAGAATAAAGACGTATAATGACGTATCTCTTACCCTCTCACATACGCGCACACACACACGCTCACACACACACACGCACACGAGAGAGAGAGAGAGAGAGAGAGAGAGAGAGAGAGGAGGGTAGAGAGAGGCAGAGATTGTGAGAAAGAATGTGCTGGAAAGTTTACAGTACCTCTCTTCCTAAACTCTGACCAAATATCAGATTCAGTACATGACGTATCTCCCTCCCTCTCATACACGCATACACACACACACACACACATACACACACGATAGAGAGAGAGAGAGAGAGAGGAGAGTGTAGTGAGAGGCAGAGATTGTGAGAGAGAATATGCTGAAAAGTTTACAGTACCTCTCTTCCTAAACTCTGACCAAATATCAGATTCAGTATATGATGTATCTCTCTCCCTCTCACGCACGCACGCACGCACGCACACGCACACACATACACGCACACGTGAGATAGCGAGAGAGAGAGAGAGGAGGGTAGTGAGAGGCAGAGATTGTGAGAGAGAATATGCTGAAAATTTTACAGTACCTCACTTCCTAAACTCTGACCAAATATCAGATTCAATATTTGTGAAGTGAGGTGGGCCGAGAACTTTTCAGCTACTCTTATTATGATTTCAAATCAAGTTGAAAATAACGTCCAGTGATAAATGCTATATTTTTTTTTTATTTTTATAGTTTTTGCTTTTGATAGTTTTTAATTAGATGGTTATCTTTTGTTCTTTCTGGAGATTAAAGATATATGACGTAACTTTAGAATTGTTTCTTAGTCGCAGATAAAAACTGAAGACATTAAATGATTTTAAAACATGTCTACAAAGGCTGAAGCCAAATTTTCTGGACTATTATTGACATAAGAAAATACCAAAAAAGAAAAAAAGAAAAAATGAAAGACAGACAGACGGTCATTTAACATAAAATACAATACGTGTGCATGTATAAAACAGGCTGTTTTTGTTTATTTCAAAATTTATTATAAAGTCCAGTTATTTTTCTGCGTGTTTATTGCATGTTCTCTGTTCAAAATATGTTTTATGCTTGAGGAAAACAATTTCCAGGAATGATCATTGCATCTTGAACCCTCGTTTCAATATCACTTGAACTCTGGCCACACGTATTCATAATACCTTTTACTTGTTTGTATTTTTGCCCTACCTATCTTTGACTAGCTCAGCCTGTTTACTGTCCAACCAGTGCGTTTTCCTAATCTTATCAACTGTTCATCGGCCGCCTTCATATAGGCTTGCACCATATTTTCCTGTGTTCAGTATTGTTTATTGTGTTCCATGTTCTCTTTTCATTTTTACTTAGTTGTCTCCCCCTGGCACTATGACGACACGCAGTGATGTGCAGCGGTGTTCGAACAATGAAGGACGCCTTTTCACTCGCTCTTCGTTTCCAGCAGCTTAGTTTTCATTTCTTCTTACTGCCTTCCATCTTCACTTACTTCCAACCGACATTTTCAATCTTACTACTCCTTATTTGACTTTAATTCTTTCTTTTCTTGGTTTTGCCAGCATTTATCTGCCCTGATTTCATTTATATATATTCTTCTTTTCCTACATTACCTTTCTTTCACGCCTTCAAATATTCTCCCCTCTTGTCTCCATCTTTCTTGTATTCAATCATTTTTTTTTCTTTGCATTCACATTCTCTCGATGTGTGGCACATCGGAATTTAGATACCTTCATTGAAGTTGACGAATTTTACACTTTTGTAAACCCCAAAATTAAACTATAGAATGTTTTAATTATGCATTTTAAGTGTTTTGAATAAGGATTTTAAACATTACAGCATGATGTTCTGTAAATACTTCGTCTTTTTTAGTTTCAAAAAGACACTGTTTTAAGCAATGTGATTTTACAATGCGATTTTACAACGGCCAAACTTTCAAATCATACAACACCTTCTTCTTCTTCTTCTTCTTCTTCTTCTTCTCCTCTTCTTCTTCTTCTCCTCCTCCTTCTTCTTCTTCTCCTCCTCCTTCTTCTTCTTCTTCTTCTTCTTCTTCTTCTCTCATTCGTTTTGCTCGATTTCTTTCCACACCCAGCCTTATAACTCTTTTTGCATGACTGCTTTTATCTCTCTTTCTTCTTTGTTCAAATTATTCTTCGTTTATTATCTTTAATCACTCGATATGATCAAATGAAATAAATTGTTGCATTTTAGGAGGTGCTATTATTATTATTATTTAGATGTGAAGATAAATTAATTGAGAAAGTTCATCATTCTAAGCCTGCTTATGTTTTAGCACTAACAACAATGGCAGAAAACTCATTCTTCTTCTTCGTAATCTTCTTCTTCTTCTTCTTCTTCTTCTTCTTCTCCACCTCCTTCTCCTCCTCTTCCTTCTTCTTCTCCACCTCCTTCTCCTCCTCTTCCTTCTTCTTCTTCTTCTTCTTCTTCTTCTTCTTCTTCTTCTTCTTGTTCACGTCCATACCTATTTATTATTTATACATCCTTCTCTTCTAGTGATGTTCTCTTGTCCCTTTCTTCTTCCATTTCTTCCAGCGCACCAATTATCTCTATTGGCTCCTTTCTTAAACATATTTCCTATTGTTTTCACTTCCTTTCCTCAACTTTTGCCTTCATATCTCATTTCACAATTTCACTTTCTTTTCTTTCAATTGTGTTTTTCTTTTATTTGTCTTCTTAATTTAACTTGACCTTCTCCACCTTTTCTCGTTTTTTGCATTTACTGAATTATTTTAGATACAATATCACCATCTTTCTTTCTTTCTTTCTTTCTTTCTTTCTTTCTTTCTTATCCCACATATTTCCTGCTTCTCCACACCTGTTTTTGTTAAAAATTCAGTTTGCTCTTTGAAAATGTTCTATTCATTACTCTCCTGTTTTATCCAAGGGTCTTCTAGAAACTATTCAATACATTTCTATTCTTTACTTTTCGTCTTGTGTATGCGTGTGTATATGTGTGTGCATGTGCACACGTGAGCGTATATATGTGTGTGTAAAATGTTTCTTTACTTCCTAAAAGCTCTGCAAGTGTGCTTACAAAATTGATGAACTCTTAACCGAAGGCAGCTTTGTCTTGAATCCATTTTACTGGCATGTTCGGAACTGTTTTGCGCCTCCCCGCAGAGAAGAGCTCTTAGTGCTGCCAAGGCCGACGTAGGTGGTGAGTTGGCGATCGTCATAGCGACTAAGACCGCAGTTTTGTAGTCTGGTTTTAAGCATCAATTCTATGGCTTGTGGTAGAAAAAAATTGTAAACACCCAATGTTATTACAAATTACTTACTTGTAAAGAGACTTGAAAATATCTGAAATAATATTATTAATATTAAAAGTATTACATAAAAATACTGTATAATATTTATGTTTGATACAAATAAATGACGAAAATTAATAAAATGTATTCTATGCGCGTGTGTATGTGGTCATGTCGTGATTAGGTATTTAATAGTTAAAATAAATTAGATTAACATTTTTAATGAAGTGCCATAAAATTAAAGACAGTAGTTCACTGATTAGCTTCACCATTCTCCCCTTGCATAAATGGATTCAACCGGATGTGAGGTGCAATATGCAGCCATGTAGTGTGACTATGGTAGCTATGGAAACGGATAGAATTTTTGACGGCCTAATTAGTGTAATATGGCTAATCTGTCTTTGATTGGGAAACTGCTCTAAGTTTTTCTTGGAGTAAGGGTATACCAAGAAAAGGTATATTCTAAACAGACATCAGTGGTGCACATATTGCACAAGAACAGAATAATCAACGACTGACAAGTATGGTAATCAACAAACTAAGAAGAATTATCTCAATTTAATGATAGTTCCGCCCAGCCCTTCAGTCAACGTACTATCCAAAGTCGACTGCATTCTATGGGGTTTTGTAGACGCTGACCAGCATTGAAACCGTCAGATCATTTACTGAGTCTCACAAAAATTGTCATTGGACTGGAAGACGGGCGTCGTATCGCCTGGTCAGACGAAATAAATTTACAGCGTTTTCCAGCAGACGGTCGAGTTTGTAAGTGGGGATGACCACATAATTATTTTCTTTTTTAAAAATATGATTCCATTGCGACACAGAAATTTCTATATTTCAAAACTGAAACTAAAGTTGTTAATTTAATTATAAAAAATAAACTTAAAATACAGAGTTCCGTTCCATTGTCAAGCGATGCTAGGAATAACTTTCTAAGAAATATTACTTAATTTATAAGCGCAGAAAATCTTAATATTTTGGGTTGTTAAGGTTAAGGAAAATTCAATCTATTTTGATTAGAGATGGTTGGGTTTTAATTTCCCTAGAGAGCTTATTTATCAAATATGTGTTGCTTACAAAGTCAGATTAAGTTTAGGTGGGGTGGCAGTGCCTGCTCGTAAACATTGACATCCGTTATTCAGCGTGTCGTCTGGGTTTTCAATGACAAAAACATTTTGGCATATTTATTTATCAGCTTAATTCATATTTTTTATACAGAAAGATGGATTTTACGTTTAATTTTTCTAATTAAATTCACAACTTTAGATTCAGTTTTGAAACAGAAATTTCTGTATCGCGATGGAATCATATTTTTAAAAAAGAAAATAATATATACCACATAACACCGTTGAGCGCTTAGCCTTGGAGTCGGTAGAATGGAGATCAACGTGTTTTAGTGGACTCAGCAGTTTTTCAATCTGCTTGCCTGAAATCTTCAAGAAGCGAGAGCACGATCTAAAGGATCAGCCAATCTAACAGTAATCTCATCTCACAATCATCACCCTTGCTCCATATGTGGCCTCCTTTGTAAATCACTAGCGGGTTTTAAATGCCACTTAAGATTATCGAACAAAATTTCATAACTGAATCAACTAAGCTGTCATATCCTCATACGTGGAAACCGACGGGAGAGTCTATTATTATTATTATTATTATTATTATTATTATTATTATTATTATTATATGTGTGTGTGTGTGCGTGCGTGCTGTTAAAACTACAATTTGTAATGAAATTTGCTCAAATGCCCCAAAATCATGAGCACAAAACATTGAACAAAGAAGCGGATCTTGTATAAACGTGACAATTAATAAATCATTTATAAACTTCTTGTCACAGATAACAGATCGTTAAATAATTTATACTTTTTGTCTGTACGTGAATGGTTGAAGCTGGAAAATATTTTTACGCCCGCATCGCAGGAAACACACCGTTAAATCATGATATTATTATTATTGCCGTAATTTTTCAAACGTAGAATAATACTATAATGGATATGTTACGTGGGGGCGCCAAAGAAGCTGACCCCACCTCCCAAAATCTAATCAAATAACCAAGTAGAAGGATTTCTTTTTCTTGAAGACCGAGAACATTTCAGCAGACCGTCATATCTAAATATACAAAATAACAACATTCCTATAGCTTGATACTCTCATATCTTTCCGTCTTTGTATTTTAGTCAGATAGGCGAAGTTACAACGGTGATACGCGGCCGGAATTTCCCTCAAAGTTTTTCGACTTACAAGACCAAAACTACAGCACGTTTTCGGTAGTTGCTGCTTTCTTTCTTTAGCCCTTATTTCTTGTTTTTTGTTTTCCTTCAACTTTCGCCATTTCTCTAACTTCCAATGAGCAAAAGACATCAAATCACCCACTGTCACCATCAGCAGGGTGTTTGCGTTCATTATTAAACAATATTCATAAAGGCTTACTGGAAGACCTTAACTTATTCTTTGTCCGAAGAGAGACCAGCGTGTAGTCACTGACAAGAAATCCAGACGTTTGTTTTATTTTCTGTTATTTTTACTTCAAATCTATTTATTTATTTATATTTTCCAAAGCCAATGAAAGGCCTTATAATAAATTCAGGTGCACGTCTGCAAAGAAGCTTAGAGGTGCATAAATAGATATATGAATTATTGATTGCTCAAAAATATTAAGATTCATTTGCGGTTGTAAAATTAAGAAGAATGCATGGCCATTAACAAAAGGGACAGCCGGAAAGCAAAACTAAAAATTGCAGACGTTAAAACCTTTTTTGCTTGTAAAATTAAGAAGACAGAATGCATGGTCATTAGCAAAATGGACGGCCGAAAACCAAAACTAAATTTGGAGATGTTAAAACCACTTTTGGTTGTGAAATTAAGAAAACAGAATGCATGGTCATTAGCAAAAGGGACGGCTTAAAATTGGAGCAAATATTGGAGACGTTGAAATTATTTTTGGTTGTGAAAAAAAAAAGACAGAAAATTTGTAAAGAGACATGCATGTGACTTTGAGATACACTCTAAAAATGCTAGTTTTCGAAGATTCAAAATTATATTTATTATTAACATTTATTTTTATGATTTACTATTTGATTCAATCTTTTGCCAAATCTTTCACCGGATTTCTATTATTATTTTCTCACTGTTATTATTTATTCATTGCGTAACAATTGGTGTACAATGGAGTGAGCAAATCTCCGCCATATTCCGACATTCTTCTTAGTATCCCGATTCTTCTTCCGATTTCTAGCTTCCTTGCTTCTTCGGAATTGACTTCCAGGTTCCAATAACGATTGTTACGAATGCTACATTCATGATCAAAAATTCTCTCAGCTCTCTTGCAAAGTTAGATTTACTCTGTGGTCAGGAAGAACAACGAAATTCATATTTCGTACCTTGTTTACTAGATAATTAGTCTGAATATCTCGGACATATTTACTCAATTTTAAGCAGTTCAACTTCCTCACGCGATCATGGCTATTATATTATTTCTGCACCTGTTTTTCACATTCTTTGAATATATGATACCCAGTCTCAGTTTTATTTTTATACATCCTATAATTGCTGATTTCTTTGATTTTATTGATGTTCGTCTTTATACAACTGGTTTTCATAGGATTGTTTCGCGTAACAACGACACATTTTTTTTTCTTTAGATGTCCCTTCCATCGTCATGTGAATTTATTTGACATTCTCCACCCACCACCCCATAACGTAGTTTTTATTCTCATTTTTTTAAAAATTTCCTCGTTGTGTTTCCTGGATTTGTTTTCGTCTTTTCTTTTTCGTGCAATGCAACTTTTTGCTGTTGCAAGCCGTTTTTTCTTGCTTTAGAGTGATTATTTCTTGATTTACTTCATTACAGAGTCGATGAAATCCTCGATAATAAATTAATCCTGCCCCCTCTTATCTTGTATAATCTCTACACCTTAGATACGGTCATTGTTGACATCCTAGGGTTTAGAGTCTTATGCATCGTCATCAGTTTTCTTGCTTTTAATTCTAGGTTTCTGAGTTCCTTTCTTGTCCAGTTTAAGAAGGGTCCGGAATACTTCATAATGGGAACTGCCAGAGATGCATTGCTATAATTAGGTTTCTGCTACAGAGTTTGATCTGGAATATATTTTTGTTCTTCTCGCGTATTCTTTGCTGATTTCTTCTTGTGTTTGATAGTATATCTTTCCAAAATAATCAGAGACTTATAACTTTCCTTCACGCTGAGCTCACCTTGCGAGTTTCACGTTGGCTAATTCAATTCCTTCTGCTGTTTCTACTTTTCCTTACCAACATCTCACTTTTCTCAATGCCAGATTCCGTCCTTATCATGGCTGGAGATTCTGATAGTTAACTATTTATTTTTACTTTTGTTATCGGTCTTCTATGTTTAACAGATGCTTCAGATGTCGTGATTTACTGAATCTGTTACTTTGGTTGTATTCCTTTAATATATGTTTCAGGGGTATCATTACTATGACAAACAGTAGAGTGTGGTCAGTCTCCTTTGATACCTGTTGTTGTTGTTGTTATTTATGATGAGGCATACTTTTATTTATCTTGCCCAAATGAGAACTGAATTACTGGGACCAGAAGCCAAACGCTATTGAAAAAAAAAAAAAAAAATGAATACTTGAGGACCATTTCTTAACAGATAAAGTGAACATACTTGTTCTTTCCGAGAATTCCTTATGGTGGAAATCAAATCAGGAGGCGGTCTGATATGCACGACTCGTGATGTTGGCACCTTCCCCAATTACTATATCTTACAAAGCAGATTCTCGCTGTTGACATCTGTCTATTGATTCTTTACATGATACGATTCATTCCCTGGTAACGTTTTTCTCCCGGACATGTGACAGTTAATACGTAGCTGGGAACGTGGATTAAATGGAGGATTTTAACGCAATATCTCAGGCGATATTTTATAAGATACATACAGTGATATTACATAACTATTTATTATATATATATATATATATATATATATATATATATATATATATATATATAATATAGATAACTAGACTCGTTTCGAAAAACCCTCGAATTTTTGATTTGCAAATAATCAAATCAATCTCGAAGGAAAAAGGTTTTTAAAAAAGAAAGAGCTGCAAACATGAACTACTGTCTAACAAATCGCACAGATGCAGGTCTGAAGCCCAAAGAAAAAACCCCGATACGAGTAGACAACTAACTAACAAAAGAGCTCAATACAATCGTAGAGCAGACCTAGATACACCTAGTGAGCCAGACAAACCTACCTAGGTTTCACCTAAACGGATCGTCAGAGAAAGTATACTTTCCCTGGCGATCCGTTTAGGTGAAACCTAGGTAGGTTTGTCTGGCTCACTAGGTGTATATATATATATATATATATATATATATATATATATATATATATATTATAAATTAATTGATTTAAAATATGTTTTTTCTCTACACAGTTCTAACAATGTTTCAAAAATGGAAGGTCCGAATTTAATTTTGTAATTAAATTAAAGACATTAGTTCCAATTTTATTGTTAACGGCAAAAATTCTTACGGCATTTTTTCTATTTGTATATTTAAAGATTTTTTTTTTTGGGCGGGGTGTTCAGGTTAGAATACGTTTTATTTAACTACAATTTGAAAAATATTTTCACTATTATTTATTTATTTATTTTTTAATATACTATATTTCTTTTTAAGAACAAATAAATGTATTAGAATCCCTTACAGTATGTAGAGTTATTAATCCTCTGTAAATTTACATTGAGCACTATTTTGTAAAAATAAAAATATCTATAAGAACACCGGATTATATATCTTACTGTTCTTTCTTTTTATTTATATATATATATATATATATATATATATATATATATATATATATATATATATATATATAAAATATGTGTGTGTGTGTGTGTGAGTGTGTGTGTGTGTTTGTGTGAGTGTGTGAAAAGTGTGTGTATATACATATAAATATAATTATATATATATATATATATATATATATATATATATATATATATATATGTGTGTGTGTGTGTGTGTGTGTGTAATATATATATTATTTATACAGGGTGTCCATAAAGTTCGTGTGCATTTTAGAAAATTTATAACTTTATTTGTATTTGCGGTAGAAATAATTTGTAAAAAGGATTCGAAATAAAGTAAATCTATATTTTTAAGGTTTAATGAAATTTTATTTAAGTTTCCACATGTCCTCCATCATTAGCATTACTAAGGGTAATACGATTTTGCAGTACATGGAAAACATTTGCCAACTGATTTACAGTAATGCCTGAAATCACTTTAGTTATTTTAGCTAAACTTTAAACAAGGTACATTAAACTTTATAACGTTTTTTACAGATTATTTCTATGGCAAATACAAATAAAATTATAAATTTTTTTAAGTGCACAGTAACTTTATGGACACCCTGTATATTATATGCGCGGTACTTATTAGAAAGCGTTCAATATCAGAGATAGAGCTAACATATTTGCTTGGATTGGTGTGAGTTTGTGAACCTGGGTTTCACGCTTTTGGGATCGTCAGACAAATGGCAAAAGCGTGAGACCTAGGGTCACGAAATCACATCAATCCAAGAAAATATATATATATATATATATATATATATATATATATATATATATATATATATATATATTAGGTTGGTGCAAAAATAATGAAGTAATAATGTCGTTTTTTGACGTCAAAAAATACGTCAAAAAACGACATTATTACTTCATTATTTTTCACCAACCTAATATATATATATATATATTAGGTTGGTGCAAAAATAATGAAGTAATAATGTCGTTTTTTGAGGTCAAAAAATACGTCAAAAAACGACATTATTACTTCATTATTTTTCACCAACCTAATATATATATATATATATATATATATATATATATATATATATAGAGAGAGAGAGAGAGGGAGAGAGATACGTATCTGAATATGTTTAGGCTTAAATTACGGTACAAACGTTCTCAATGGCTTCATTATTACTGACGCTAGTATGTGTCCTTCTTATAATTACCGTTTACGCTGCTAATCCTGCTTTTTTGTTAGTAATTTATTTTTTATTCTGTTGGTTGCTGCATGCGTTTCATGTATTGTTCCTTCCAATGTGCTACACAATCGACTGCATATGCCATCACGGATATATGTTGGAAACATACACACACGCACGCACATACTCGCGCACGTTTCTGTATAATTAAAACTACAGACTATTCTCTATAACAGAATTAAATAAAAAATTTTAAAAAAAATACCGAAAAAGTATTGCTGACAATCATGCTGACATAGGATTCATGAAACTGAAATAATGCTCTTCATTACAGCGAATGATAACGATAATGTAAAATACACTAAATCTTATGGCCTCTCAGGACCGTCATTTCTAAAATTCCTGTTCCAGTTACAATTATGTAATATAATCAACCATATTCTACACATCTAACAAATATTACATCAAATCTGCTAAGGAAACCCTACAAATTTTGTACGCAACCCGCCTAAAAACGATATTATCTAGTCTTTGATTAGTTAAAAAGGAGAGCTTTTTCAAATGGAAAAAACAGACGAGTGACTTTTTCTGTGTGAGACAAAGTATAAGATTCAACTTTGTTAAACTCGACTCATTTTATGTAAAAATCAATATTATAATTTTCAACGTCATTTTCTCAAACGAGTCATAGCTTAATATTTGATTTCCATTTCATTAGTTTTTATTCAGAACGTATATAATCATGATCCACTACAGATTCCTTTTCTTTATTATATGTAAATTGTTATGACATCTCGTGAAAGATATTGGAATGCTTTCTCTACCTTATAGAATTCAAACCTTTCCTTCTCTTAGACTGGTTACAAACCAATGCAAGAGAACCCAGTATACCCTGTTATTCAATCCATAGAGGGGATTGAAATTTAGATGAAAGGGAACATTATAAACAAAAACAGAATTGGAACTCGGCTTCCTAATTTCATGTCCTACGTTACACTGAACACGCATTTTATTACCAGTTAAATAGGTTTGAATCACAAGAAAGTTGAGAAATTATTAACTGTTTTACTTAAAGTGTTCAGAACGGTTAAAATGCTCTGAAATTTGTCAAAATATTATATTTTCTCTTGGAATTCCAATTACTTCGTACCTGTCAGTTGTTTTTCTTTTAAATATTATCTATTTTTTATTTTTGTGATAACACTGAGCACTCGGTTGACATTTTTATAAGGTCAACGAATACGCGTTGTCACTTTCGCAATGCCCGTTGTAGTAGAAACTTTATAATCAGAAATTACAACTACAGCACGCCATTGTACAACGCTGGTGTCAGACGACTTCGAATAGCACTCGCACTAATTGTACTCGCTCGAAAAGTAACCACCGAATAGTGATCCGAAGAGCAACCCGTAGTGATCAGCTTAGAGAAATAGTATAGTGAATAGAATAGAAATGGAGATCCGTATAGCAATAGAGGATAAACTAAAAATGGCGATCCGAATAGTAATAGAGGATAGACTAGAAATAGCGATCCGAATAGTGATAGAGAATAGACTAAAAATAGCGATCCGAATAGTAATAGAGGATAGACTAGAAACAGCGATCCGAATAGTAATAGAGGATAGACTAGAAATGGCGATCCGAATAGTAATAGAGGATAGACTAGAAACAGCGATCAAATAGTAATAGACGATAGAATAGAAATGGCGATCAGAATAATAATAGAGGATAGACTAAAAATAGCGATCTGAATAGTAATAGAGGATAGACTAGAAATGGAGATCCGAATAGTAATAGAGGATAGACGAGAAAAGGCGATCCGAATAGTAATAGCGGATACACTAGAAATAGCGATTCGCATAGCAATAGAGAATAGACTAAAAATAGCGATCCGAATAGTAATAGAGGATAGACTAGAAATGGCGATCTGTATAGTAATAGAGGATAGACTAGAAATGGCTATCCGAATAGCAATAGAGGATAGACTAGAAATTGCTATCCGAATAGCAATAGAGGATAGACTAGAAATGGCGATCCGAATAGTAATAGAGGATAGACAAGAAATGGCGATCAGAATAGTAATGGTGGACACACTAGAAATAGCGATTCGAATAGCAATAGAGCATAGACTAAAATAGCGATGCGAATAGTAATGGAGGACATACTAGAAACAGCGATCTGAATAATAATAGAGGATAGACAAGAAATGGCGATCCGAATAGTAATAGAGTATAGACTAGAAATGGCGATCCGTATAGTAATAGAAGATTGACTAGAAATGGCGATTCGTATAGTAATAGAGGATAGATTAGAAATTATGTTCTGAATAGTAATAGAGGATAGACTAGAAATGAAGATCAATCAGACACACGCTACTTCCCATATATGCGTTTACTCGATGGTCACGTGGTCTACTTAATTCAATAATGGGATCGCCTGTATTTTCTCACTGGTGATCTATATTCAAACTCAAGTGTCGCCATATATAACATTATGAATCAATGACCATGATTACAATCAGCAATCAAAAGAACGACGTTTATCTGGAAAGTATTTATATTAACGGTAAAATAACCTTCCTATGGAAATATAGCCTTAGTCCGCTTCAAAATAATTCTCTTGTAACGTCACAAAATTATTCAGGCGTTCCTTTCACTTTTCAAAATATTCTTCAAAGATCTGTCTGGGGAGATCATCATTAACTGTGCTCTTTCCTTTAATCTAGAATCTTACCCTGGCGTAGGGAATTTGATTTATTTTTGGTAGCAAACCTTACCCGAGAACTGACACATGCATGCGGCGGCCGCACAATACACACGCTCACTTAGTGGCGTCTCATTGCAGAGCACTCCTCTGTTTGCACAACCACTTCTGGACATATTCAAAATGCTTGGATTCCTTCCGGACAGCCCAGCTGTGCATGTTTTACGCCATCTGCTATAAAGCTGTATGTGTTCATTATGTATTTATACATGTTTGAACAAATGACACATATACACGCATGCACATACTTGCATATAATTGAAGCTGGAATAAGGAATATACGTATCAGTACATGTGGATATATGATCAATGAAAAACACATTTGTTCGGGTATTAGCACATAAACTTCAAACACAAATCCCTTAGTCAATGGAAACTTCGGAATTTTCAAGTAGGCTACGATGTAGTTCATGTTCGTTCGGATGGAAAGTCCAAAGAAAATCCATGAGTGTACGATGTAAATATTGGGTATGACAATTTTCAGGGCGGAGGTTTTGAAATGCCAGTTGCAACACAGTCTGAAGATCCACGGCAGCATCAACTTCTGAAATTGTTGAGAAGTTTATTTTGACCAACTAACAAATTACAACCAAAAGAATTCCTAAGACACTCGAGATATCCAGGAGATATGTTTAGTTTATAATTCATAAACAATTGGGTTTGAACAAGTTGTCAGTCAAGTGGTTACTAAGATGTTTGAATGACAACCAGAAATGGCATTTGATTGGAAACTTTCAAGTTCATTTAGTAACAGTTTAATGATCATTCCTTGGAACGACTTGTCACTGTTGATGAAACAGTTACATCACTATGATCTGGAAAATGAACAGCATGCAGGTTATCTACATCCAAAGACATTCAAGATTGAAATGTCAGCAGGAATGGTCATTGTCATGTTCTTTTCTTTGTTTTCGGTGGAGTGAGTTCAAAGGACGAAATTTTGATGCAATCTGGGAGGCTTCATAGAAAAATTTCAAGATTCAAAAGTCAGCAGTAATGGTCATCCTCCTGTTCTTTTCTTTGTTTTCGGTGGGGTGAGATCAAAGGACGATATTTTGTTGCAGTCTGGTAGGCTTCATAATCAAAAACTTTTCTTTGATTTCGGTGGGGTGAGTTCAAACGAAAATATTTTGATGCAGTCTGGGAGGCTTCATAGACAAAAAGTTCAAGATTCAAAAGTCAGCAGGAATGATCATGGTCATGTTCTTTTCTTTGATTTCGGTGAGGTGAGTTCAAAGGGCGATATTCTGGGAGGCTTCATAGGCAGAAAGTTCAAGTTCAAAATACAGCAGGAATGGTCATGGTCATGTTCCTTTCTTTGTTTTCGGTGCAGTGAGTTTAGAGGACGATATTTTGATGCAATCTGGGAGGCTTAATCAACAAAAAGTTCAAGATTCAAACGTCAGCAGGAATCATCAGGGTCATGTTCTTTTCTTTGTTTTCGGCGGAGTGAGTTTCGAGGACGATATTTGATACAGTCTGAGAGGCTTCATAGAAAAAACGTTCAAGATTCAAAAGTCAGTAATAATGGTCATTGTCATGTTCTTTCCTTTGTTTTCGGTGAGGTGAGTTCAAAGGACGAAATTTTCATGCACTCTGGGAGGCTTCATAGACAAAATATTCAAGATTCAAGAGTCAGCAGGAATGATCATGGTCATGTTCTTTTCTTTGATTTCGGTGAGGTGAGTTCAAAGGAAGATATTTTGATCCAGTCTGGGAGGCTTCATAGACAAAAAGTTCAAGATTCAAAAGTCAGTAGGAATCCCCATGGTCATGTTCTTTTCTTTGTTTTTGGTGGAGTTAGTTTAGAGTACGATATTTCGATGCAGTCTGGGAGGCTTCATAGACAAATAGTCCAAGATTCAAAAGTCAGCAGGAATGGTCATTGTCATGTTCTTTTCTTTGTTTTCAGTGGGGTGAGTTCAAAGGACGAAATTTTGATGTTGTCTGGGAGGCTTCGTAGACAAAATGTTCAAGATTCAAAAGTCAGCAGGAATCGTCATGGTCATGTTCTTTTCTTTGTTTTCGGTGGGGTGAGTTCAATGGACGATATTTTGATGCAGTCTGCGAAGTTTCATAGACAAAAAGTTCAAGATTCAAAAGACAGCAGGAATTGTCATGGTCATGTTCTTTTCTTTGTTTTCGGTGGGGTGAGTTCAAAGGAAAATATTTTGATGCAGTCTGGGAGGCTTCATAGACAAAAAGTTCATGATTCAAAAGTCGTCAGGAATCGTCATGGTCATGTTCTTTACTTTGTTTTCGGTGGGTGAGTTCAAAGAACGATATGTTGATGTAGTCTGGGGGGCTTCTTAGACAAAATATTAAAGATTCATAATTCAGCATGTATGGTCTTTGTCATGTTCTTTTCTTTGTTTTCGGTGGGGTGATTTCAAAGGAAAATATTTTGATGCAGACTGGGAGGCTTGGTAGACAAAATGTTCAAGATTCAAAAGTCATCAGTTACGATCATGGTCATGTACTTTTCTTTATTTTCAGTGGGGTGAGTTCAAATAACGATATTTTGATGCAGTCTGGGAGGCTTCAGAGGGAGAAAATTTCAAGATTCAAATTCAGAAGGAATTCCCATGGTCATGTTCTTTTCTTTGTTTTCGGTGCGGTGAGTTCAAAGGACGATATTTTGATGCAGTCTGGGTGGCTTCATAGACAAAAAGTTCAAGATTCTAAAGTCAGCAGGAATGGTCATGGTCATGTTCTTTTCTTTGTTTTCGGTGGAGTGAGTTCAAAGGGCGATATTTTGATACAGTCTGGGAGGCTTTATGGAGAATATATCAAGTTTCATAAGTCAGCAGGAATGGTCATGGTCATGTTCTTTTCTTTTTTTTTCGGTGGGGTGATTTCAAAGGACGATATTTTGCTGTAGTCTGGGAGGCTTCATAGACAAAAAGTTAATGATTCAAAAGTCATCAGGAACGTTCATAGTCATGTTCTTTTCTTTGTTTTAGGTGGAGTCAGTTCAAAGAACGATATTTTGATGCGGTCTTGTAGGCTTCATAGAAAAAGTTTAAGATTCAAAATTCAGCTAGAATGGTCATGGCCATGTTCTTTCCTTAGTTTTCGGTGGTGTAAGTTCAAGTACGATCATGGTCATGTTTTTTTTATTTTTTTTCGGTGGAGTGAGTTTAGAGTACGATATTTTGATGCAGTCTGGTAGGCTGCATAGACAAATAGTCCAAGATTCAAAAGTCATCAGGAATGGTTATTGTCATGTTCTTTTCTTTGTTTTCGGTGGGGTGAGTTCAAAGGACAATATTTTCATGCAGTCTGCGAGGCTTCATAGACACAAATTTCAAGTTTCGAAAGTCAGCAGGTATCGTCGTGGTCATGTTCTTTTCTTTGTTTTCGGTGGGGTGAGTTCAAAGAACAATATTTTGATGCAGTCTGGGAGGCTTCATAGACAAAAAGTTCAAGATTCAAAAGTTAACAGGAATGGTCATGGTCATGTTCTTTTCTTTGTTTCATGGGGTGAGTTCAAAGAACGATATTTTGATGCAGTCTGGGAGGCTTCATAGACAAAAAGATCAAGATTCAAAAGACAGCAGGAATTGTCATGGTCATGTTCTTTTCTTTGTTTTCGGTGGGGTGAGTTCAAAGGAGAGATATTTTGATGACTATCTTCAGAACTATATAGTTACTGCTGAATCTGCTCTAATGTTGTTTTTGAAAGTATGAGAAAAATTACTATAAGGTGTTCTATTTTTTAAGGGAAATGTCCCTGTTCACATAACATTAGGTTGATGCAAAAATAATGTCGTTTTCTCACATATGGTACTATGTGAGAAAACGACATTATTTTTGCACCAACCTAATAATTAATGTTTTGAAAAATTTAGATTTTCAGTGCATAGTCTATCTACCCTAGCCACTAGATCTTTCTCCATCCAGTTCATGTTTCTAGACCCTAAAAGGAATTTTAAATGTGAAGAAATTCTGTATAGTGACAATTTGCAGGATCCTTATGTTTATGTTTCGATTTGTTTGAAAGCATCGGCTGCCATATATCAATGAATTTTTAAGTGTTGAACTCTGGGCTACTACCTCCTTCAGAATGTCCATGATTGTATGATGAAAATATTAGGGTAAATGTTTTGAAACCCAAGATGCAACACAGTCTCGTAGGTCTTCAACATCTTCTGAGAGGGGTGAGCAGTTCATTTTGACCAACTAACAAATTTCAAAGAAAAGAATTTCCAATAGATATCCAGGGAACATGTTTAATTTATAATTCATAATCAATTAGCTTTGGACAAGTTGACAGCCAAGTGGGTACTAAGATGTTTGAATGACAACTAAAACTGACATTTGAGTGGAAACTTTCAAGTTGATTTAACAGCATTCTCAGCAATTTAGTGATCATTTTTTACTCTGATACAGGAAGCAAGTAGCAATTCATACAGTAGCGTCACTAAGCTTCTTCTTTTGAAGAAATTCAAAACTCAAATGTCATCGGGAAAGACTACAGTCATTAGTTTTGGTAGCAATTTTCGGAAATGTGAAACAGTGATGAAGAACACGAGTGAAATTTTTTATGTCACTTAAAAAAGCGATAAAAAAAATGTGAAGGAAGGTTTGGAAGGTAAGTTTTATATCCTAGTAACAGGTCTTACTAACGACCGTAGAATGGCAGTTATATTAAAAATTAAGACAAAAAGGAAAATCATAATCAATAAAATACTACTACTGCTACGACAATTATGAATAATGATAATAATAAAAATAAGAACAAGAACAAGATCTTCAAAAAGCTATCAAAATACAAGGACCTTGAAATCGAAATCACAAAAATACGGCACATGGAAACATCATCAATCTCTGTTGTATTTGGAGCCCTCGGATTAGTGGGGAAAGATTCCAATAGACTCATTGAAGGTGTCCCTGGTAGCCTATGCTTTAAAGAAATGCAAAAAAATTGTTTTCACGAGTACAGCCCACACCTTAGGAAGGGCTTTATCTATGTAAAATAGGCGTCATTTTTTTTTCAAAATTGCTCAGTGGAAAATGTCATGATGCCATTTCTGACCTTAGGTCTTTGGCCGGGACCCGGAAATAAATAAGTACATACCGGAAATTAAGGGAATAATAATAATAATAATAATAATAATAATAATAATAATAATAATCTAATAATAATAATATATGTATTTATTTCAAACTGAAATAAATTCGTATATTCAGTCTACGATAGTTTAGGAGTAGTAAATAAACGAAACATTTATTTCGAATAGAAACTAGCCCACACCTTTGGAATGGTAGGGATTCTTTTAAGAAAACAAGTAGTTAGGTTGCTCATGGTTACATTGGAAGAGGAAATACAGAAATTAAGGATGGACATGTTATTACCATAGAACATCGCTGGGATGTTTTCTGAGTATTAGGAAAATACTTCTAATGTTTTAATCTTTCCTTTATCATTTAAAATATGACAAGTAGTAACGATATTAAAGAGTATTGCTGCCTTTGCTTCCTTAAACTACTTATATAAAATTATATATAAATTTTCTTTTAATCATTTCACTCTAAGTCACTAAGTCGCAAGGGGTTGCTGAAAGTGAAAGAAACTAGAAAAATCTTATTGAGGAGAAAAGGACAATAAAAGAAAAATATTAAAAAAATAAAAAAACTGGAAGAGAGTTCCACAGGCGAGATGTGCAAAGAAAAAATCTACTAGCATAGAGCTTACGCTTATATCTAGCAATTTCAACGTTAGAATGATGAGACCTAACTGACATTCTAGCAGTAAGCTTTAATTTCTGAAGTCGAAGTACCTAAGAAAAATCGCCATAAAAATATTAATAGAAAAAGGCAAAGGCGAGGTGAGTTACGGCTGTGAGAGTGAATGAAGCCGATATGTCGAGTTAGGACCAATAATATTGCAGATTCTTCGTTCAAATTTGAGAAGCACTAAATTTGATGTAGCAACAATATTCAATATATGAACGAATAATAAATTTATAAATGTGGGGGACAGATTCTGGCGCGAAAAATTGTCTAGGGATGTTCTTTAAAATAAAAACGAAGTATGGAGTATTCTATCGTTCATTCATATATCTGTTATTCATTCATTAATTTAAGCACGGTTTATTTGAAAAATAACTGAATGACTTATAGTGGTGGGTTAAAATGTACAATTGATTTACCTACGTCAAGAAGATTAATGAAGGATGATATGACGAGAAAACGCGTGTAATTTTAACAAAACAAGGAATTTATAGTAGTGCCAGTAAATAGTTTCTGGAACTTAATTCAGAATTCTTCAAGTCCTTAGCTTTAACACATTGTCATAAAAAGGAAATGTTCATACAACAGATTAAATGATCTGACAAAATAATAAAAAATGTTTAAGACAAAGGCAAGAGATTTTGTTCCTCACAGAAGAAATATATGGTTGGCATACGTTCAAAAGTAAACGAAGACAGATAGTTTGAAATAATTAGCTTTCTCGGATTGTTGAGAGAAAATTCTTTGAAGTACCATGTGCTGGTTAGAGGTCTATAGTATAATTGGCGAGTAATATTACACTAGCGTGTACTTCAACGCTGGTTGCGAAGAACTGAAACAAAATCTTTCACATGACTTTAGACAACCTTCTCCCATTAAATTTTTTCATCATTTTATATCAAAAGGAATTTCGTGTAGGCTTGCGAATGTATTTCCTTCTTCTTGGTTGACCGTCTAATTTGTGTAGGTAAGGTTTTAATTGGTCCAAAACAATTTCACGGAGACTCGCGTATATCTTTCCTCAGTTCACTGCTTAATTTCTGTGAAAGTAAAAAAAAAGTCACAAGGATTTATTGTTACAGCATTAACTGGCCTTAATAAACATTCTGCAATAATATTTTCATGACCCCCTTATATGAAAAATGTCTGTAATGTAAGCACTTATAAAACTCAAATGAGGATGTTGTGTGTTCGACTTTAACGGCAAATGTCTAGTAAAGGCACGACACAGAGGCTTATAATCCATTAACAAAAGTGTATCCATAGCTTCTATATTTGAGTGTTTAAAGTGAAACATTACTTGATATGCAGCGAGCAACTCACGAACGTAGGTGGAATATCTCGTTTCTGTGATAACTTTCTATAGAAGAACCTAATGAGAAGAGGTTGGGCGTTTATCATTTGATGTAAAATGGCGTCTAACACATAATTTGAACTATCTGTGACAATATTTACATTATTTGGACTATTATCCTCATCTTTGTCGCCATATTTAATATAACGTTTCGGCCGTTGTACGCTCCGGCCTTCTTCAGGTGATTGGAATGTCGAACTAAACCCTTCATTTCGCTCACTGGGGTAGACTGTTCTAGTTCCACGTGCCATATCTAATGGGTGTCAGTTATCATTTATCTCCTGTTAATGTGTCCCCGGTGAGCGAAATAAGGGGTTAAGGCAGTGGAGAACTTGGCGAGGGGAATTAACAGGAGATAACTGATAACTGACATCCATTAGACATGGCACGTGGAACTAGAACAGTCTACCCCAGTGAGCGAAATAAAGGATTCAGTTCGACATTCCAACCAACTGAAGAAGGTCGGAGCGTACAACGGCCGAAACGTTGTAATAAATATGGCAACAAAGATGAGGACAATAGTCCGAATAATGTTAATAATGTACATAATACCTCCTTACAGAAATATAGACAGTATCTGTGACAAGTTGATAATTTTTAATGTTCGAATCTGGGAAGCCTAAGACTGTTACACTCGATGAATTCTTTAAATCTTGGAAAGGAATTCATTCTTTAATATTTGAAGTTGTTTTGCATGAGGATTTCAAACGGACAAATTCTGTGAGTGGAAAAATAAAGTCACTAAACTTTGGTATTTGCTTTCTGTAGAAACTGACCATTCCAATAAATCGTCGCAACTTTTTTTGAATTAGAATTGGGCGGAGGAAAATTGTTCAGTTCCTGAAGCTTATTCGCGCTGGGTTTAATTCCTTCCTTTAAAATATTAAATTCCAAGAAGCCAATTTCTGTAGCAGCGAAAATAATATTTGAAAATGAAATGTTAAGATCGTATTCGCTTAACTTCCGAAATACTTGGTCCAGAAGTTTAGAATGTATCTCCTCGACATCGGAGTATATTAAAATATCATCAATGTACACAAATGTATACTGAAAGTCCCGGGAAATATCATCCATCATCCTTTGGAAGGTGTTTCCAGCATCACGCAACCTAAAATGCACGAGGTTATATTTACATTAACTCTGTTCTGTCAAGATAGCAATTTTAAATACATCATTAGCGATATGCCAAGGACAGATCAATTTTAGAAAATATTTTTTTCCATGTAATTTCGTCGCTAGTAAGTTGATATTGGGTATTTGGTAGTGGTCTGGCCTTGTAATGCTATTTAGCTGTCTGTCGTCATCTACTGGCTTGTACGTGCAAATCTGATTTTGACACCATGTGGAGTGCTGAACTCCACTCTAACTTAGAATGGGAAATTATGCCAGCTTGTCGAAGCTTTTTCAAATTCTTCCTTCGTTATATTAAACTTCTGTTTCTACAGCTGTCGCACTCTCTGTGAAATGCTTTTGATTTTTTTTTTTTTTTTTTTTTTTTTTTTTTGCGCTGGGGTCCCGATGCGGGGAACATCAGATTAAAGTAGCTTTTCATAATTTTTTTATAAGATTCCATTTGCATTTTCATGCTAATGGATTGAAACGTATAAAACAGAAGTTGACAGCTTGGCATTACTTTGCCTATTGGTAATTGTGTCGTTCAACTTGTAATTTTTCCAATCCACTGTAAGTACATTAGTAGCTTAGTAAGTCATACCCCTCACTGGAGATCTCAGTTTTAATTTGGAAATGTAAAATATCGTTTTGTTTTTCTTATGCTCGTTATGACGTATGTTTTGATTTACAAATAAATTCGCTTAAGAGTACAGAATTAAATTATTTATGAAAACCTTGCTTGGAACATTCTGAATCGGAATAAATATGATTTTAAGTCTAATTATTTTCGGACACTCATGACACATAAATACAGATGAATGTTTTTTATTATAGAATAGACTATATTAGAAAAAATTCTGAAATGTCCTTCTTTCTAACGATTTGGATAAGAGTTGAACATTATACCTTTTTGAAAAGCTAATTGCAAACAATTATAACATGGAAGTTATTAAAACAGCTACAGACAATTTTTTATCGAAATCACTTTGTATAGTTTTTGTTGATTGCAAATGTGGCGCCAATCATTTCTTTTCCAAAATAAACTGAGCAAAGAAACAACCAAAATATTTAAAAAAAAAGAATTTGTAGTTCCAACGAATGATTTATTTACAACTAAAAGTTTTTTTTTCTTTTAATTATGCAAACTACCAAAATTTAGAAAGTTTTACACATTTAGCATCCTAACTTTGAACCAAATTTGTTTAACTAGAGTAGAGATGAAATATATTTCTCCTTGAATATCATTGATAAATGCACTAAAGTGATAGGAAAGCCAAGTTCTATATACCCATTCATAGGTTCATGTTTAATCAACAATATTATGCCAACATTGATAAATTGGTGGATAAAGTAAATAAAATACACTCAGGTTTCAAAATTTTATGTTCGACTGAAAGATTTAAAAAATTTTCATTTTATATCTCAATTTGCCGGATGAGAAGTAATAAATTTTGATTCACACAGCGACAATTTCAAGTGAAAGAAGAGAAAATTTAAAAAAAAAAATGTGTAAAGTTTTCTCGATATAAGTGTCATATGTGACGTTTACAGTTTATTCTTAATTCAATTTTGGAATTTATGTCAACATTTATATATTTTTTTTAAATTTTTCGGCCCTCGTAAAACAAATTCAACACTGGCATTTAAGTACAAATAATAGAAATAGAAAGATTATTGTGATAAATTTAAAAAGTCATTTTTAACAATTCGCAACCGTTTCTAAATTCAGTGCGGAGTACTAAATCGGTATTTCCGGTTGCATCTTAGAGGCAATTGAAAAGGCATTATTCATTCCTATTTTGATTGAAATAATATATTTTACTCCCATTATTTGCTATCTGTACACATCAAGCATTAAAATACCTATTTCAAATGTTCATACATACACAGCAATTTATGTACGTCAGACTTTAACATAAGTAAAGTAATAAAACAAGAAATTCAAGAATAATGACTTTAATCAAAATGAATTTTTCATATCTAAATATCGGTATATGTGTGCATGAATATAGATACACACAAAAAGATAAATACAAATCTATCTATCTATCTATCTATCTATCTATCTATCTATCTATCTATCTCATTCTGTTCATATCTATCTATTTCATTCTGTTCACATCTATCTATCTATCTATCTATCTATCTATTAGGTTGGTGGAAAAATAATGACGTAATAATGTAGTTTTTTGACGTATTTATTAACGTCAAAAAACGACATTATTACGTCATTATTTTTGCACCAACCTAATATCTATCTATTGGGCACCTCGAGGTGGTGTAATGGTTAGCAAGTTTGTCTCGCTTCGATCCTCATTGGGTGCCCCCATGCTTTCAGCCTTATGCTACATCTAAGCTACGCTTGGAATATATATATATATATATATATATATATATATATATATATATATATAGTAGTTAGAACGTTCGAATCTCACCACGTTTGATTTATCAGAAAGGAGACTTCCTGCCGTTATCAGTCTGGAGGATCGAGAGTCCTGTTGTACGTTTAAAAGTTAGAAAATTTAACTTGAAATTTCTAACTATTAAATATACATCCTTGTTTAATTATTTATTTATTTTAGAATGAACACTACTAGCAAATTTATTTTCTACGACTTTTTAGTTTTCTACAAGTATTTTATTTTTGGACTATGAAGCAGCATCTCTCCCATGTTTCATCTGTGTATTTTTATTTTATGCCTGATGAGCTGGAAAACCAGCGAAACTTAAGTGGCACACCTAAACGTAGGTATTTGTATATGTACCTTTATTAATATATATATTTCCTCTGTCTAACTACATCAAGCATTATTACGCTTACACCTCTTAGCTTAATTTGATGATTATTTATTTGCTTGCCTGTGTATAAACGCAAACACGCGCATATACGGTTGCTTATATCTGGTCATTTGATTTACCTAACCCTATATCTATCTATCTATCTATCTATCTATCTATCTATATATATATATATATATATATATATATATATATATATATATATATAATGTAAAATGATACAAGTAAATTTTTACTAAGAATAAATAATAAAAATAATAATAATAACATATATATTAATGTATCTATATATAGTATATATAGGCATTTATTTCTATTTCTCTCTATATATAGACATTTATTTCTCTATATATGTATGTATATATATATATAGTATGTATATATATATATATATATATATATATATATATATATATATATATATATATATATACATTTCTAGTATATATAGTCATTTATTTCTAACTTCCTTGTTTATGCATAATAGCTTGCTTTTTCGACTTTTAATGTATTTTTACCCTTCATATATATCTATCTATCTATCTATCTAGGAACAGCTAGATAAAGAAAGAAGACAAAGATAAAAATAGCGATACGGTAAGTCGAAGGTGATGAAAAGAGCGGGGAAAATAGATAATTCGAAAAAGAGGAAGCGAGACAAAGAAAGTGCGCAAATGAAACGATAAGAGAAAGGCTTCGAATAAAGGGGATAAAGAAAAGACGAATAGAGAAAGAGACAAGACGGAGGAAAGAGAGGAGGAGAAGAAAGAGAGGAGGAGAAGAAAGAGAGGAGGAGAAGAAAGAGGGAGAATGAGAAGGAATCAATATAAGGAATATTGGCGAAAAAATTAAGTGTAGGAAAAGAAAGACAATAAAAGGTAACAAGAGAAAGTGTAATTAATATTTAAATCGCTCTTATTTCAAATATGCATCGTAAATGAACAGAAATTTTTGAAAAGAAACAAACATGATCGAAGTGGAAGAAAGCTGTAAACATTTCAAAACGTAATGTTTATTAAGAATATTTCAAAGTTTATTGTTCATTGTGGAGAGTTAAATGGCTTTGCTGAAATAAAAAAAAAGATTAAAGAATAAAATTGATGGATAAGCAGAAATATCTACACATACATACATACAATCAGATTGACAGATAAATATGTATATATAAAAAAGTATATAGGTATGTGTAATTGATAAAAAGACGGGGTAAGAGATTGATGTAGTTTATGATTATACGGGAGAGAGATTAAAATTTCTGATATTTGATCAAATTACATGTGCACATGCGCGCTATAACACACACACACGCGCGTGCGCATATATATATATATATATATATATATATATATATATATATATATATGTATATATATATATATTCCCAGTACTATTAAATTGGAAGAAACGTTATTTTATTTGATATCATCTATTTTAGTGGATGAATAGGTTAAACGAGAGAAAGTTGAGACAATTGAATTATATAAGCTTTTCAAGGAAAGAATGCCGTGTTCCTTGTAAACAAGAATTAAAAACTTCTTTTTTTTTTTAACCGAGATAGTGTAATGTGTAATGTATTCAATCTCATTATCATTTTCTTCACTGAATTTAATAACCAATAAATGAATTCTTCCACATAAAACAAAATAGGGATTAATCTTTAAAGAAGAAAATAGCAAATTTATTGAAAAATAATTTGATGTAATGTTTTGAATATATCTTTGAAAATTTACGAGAGGAACTGATATCCTCAGGTTGATTATATTTAAAGATCTTACCAAAATCAAAATGTAACCGTGTGTACACACACACACACACACATATATATGTATTGGCAGCATTTCATTATTAAGCGCTTTCGGTTATCGTAGCATTTAATACTGACATCTTAAACATATTTAATCATTAATCCTCCAAATAGTAAACATCAAACCCCTCCTTCTTAATAATGAACTAATCCAACCACATTGTTTAAATACCCAAAATATTATCTATGAAACTAAAAATAATAAACAACCTATTTCAAACCAAAACATGCAGCCATGATGACGGTTGACGATAACCAAGAGCGCTCGGTAAAACACGAAGGGTCTTATTTCAACAATTTAGACCCAAATATTAAAAAAAAAAAAAAAAAGCCTGTGAGAAAGCAAGAAAAAACAGATAAAGGAGATTATTAAATGAAAAAAAACTCCGTAATCTTTAATAAAAACGGCCTTAATACTATATATTCTTCGTTAAGACGAATCGAGTTATCCAGTTACTGGCGTGTTTATCTAAAAATAAATACGTCTAAATTCACCTTCGTCCATGCCGTACGCCAATGGCATAGAGGTAGAATCCCGGCTTGAGACAATCGGATGTCTAGCCACACTGATAAGCTATGAAACAGCGAAACAATCTGTCTATGGATGACATATATATATATATATATATATATATATATATATATATATATATATATATATATTGATGCATGTTTCATTAAATAATATAGACAAGTTTTGTCTATTTATTTTATTCTTAAATGCCTAAAATTGATAACAGAAGTCATTGGTTTATACCAAAGGCTTCCCATACTTAATACTTCTCGTTTTCCCTCTCGCGTGGTCATGTGTGACCTCACGAGGTGCGACGCGATTTTCGGATCTGTGTCTCGTATACACGTGTTTGTCGTTGCTAGGAAATCTTTCATGCAACAAAAACAGACTATCATTATTGTTTTGTCCGTGTATTGTTTAATATATTGAAATTTGTCATCTTTGATAATGGCGTTTTCTCACATATGTTACTATGTGAGAAAACGAGATTATTTTTGCACCATAATATATATATATATATATATATATACACACACACAAATAAAGAGAAAGAACAGACAGATTAAGAATCTTCAGTTCTTAGTATTTATTTTTTTGAAAGAAGTACTCAATACAACGTAGAGCACAATGTTAAAATATTGTTATTATATATATATATATATATATATATATATAAATATATATATATATATATATATATATAAATATAAAGCGAGAGAGAGAGAGAGAGAGAGAGAGAAAGAGTTGGTTACATTTATGTTTACAAACATGAGTGTGCTTATGAAATGTCGGTCCGGAAAGTGAGCAATAATTTGAAATATTTCGAGAGCTGGTTCCAACAAATTAGATGGGGCCTTAGCGTGCAGTCATGGACAAATAATCTCTTTTGGAATTACTTAGTCAGCGCAGTGAGACGCTTTTGAATGAGCTTGTGTAATATGTTACCTTTGCATTCCTCATAACAATGTGTCTTGCGCAAATTCATTTTGTAGCATTTTTTTTATCATTTCGTCCCAAGTAAGGCAATAATGCCACTAAGACACAAGGGGGTTATTGAAAGTGAAAATAAGAAGACTGTAGTGAGGAGAAAAAAGACCCTGTTTAAAGAACACAGAAGTTGGCAATTGAGGCTGCATTAAAAAATTTTATGGTCATCGATGGTACGTAACAAACAAGAAACCGGGAGAAGGTTTTATAGGCAAGAAAAAAAACCCATTAAAATAGAACTTCCGGTTGCATCTAGCAATTTCAACAGTAAAATAATGACACCTGGTTATCGATCTACTAGTATGTTTAAATTCACACGGTTTAATTACCAAGGAGGAGAGCTCAGCGAAACTATTTATGGAAAAACAAAAATAAGTCACTTGATGGCGGTGAGAATGTGACTGAAGTTGAGATGCCAGATCAGGACTTATAACCTAATAAACTCGTGTTTTGTATTTTGTCGAAAATCTCGAGATATATAGCAGGAGCGCTAGAACGGATATGGCTGTAATATTCAATGCACGGACAAATGACAGATTTATGAAGGTACAAGATAGATTCCGTCGAGAAAGATTGCCTGGCACGACATAGCAAACGAACTCTCATCTGCAAAATCTAATAATTGATGCAATATAATTTCTCCACTTCACGTCAAATGGGAAACGTGAGACCAAGAAGGCGCAACGCGTTGCTCTCCTGAAGGCCAGCACCAGCCATGTTGATGAGAAACAAAAATAAGTTATTATCTATGAAGATTAAAAGATAGCAGTTTCTTCGTCCTGTTAATAACTGATTGGTGGTCATTTTTGAGAGCAGTTTTACTTTGTCGGGCGTATCGGGCATACAATTTAGACAAGAGTAAATAGTTGGGTAATCAGTATAAATATATATTTGGGGACTGATGACACCAGGAAGGTAGCTGATAAAGATAGGAAACAATATAGTTCCAAGAATATAGACCTGGGGGACATCGACATTAATGAGAAAGGATCTAGAAGTCTGGATGTTCAACAGGAGTTCCATTACATAATTTGTTTAGAACGGTTGGATCAAATCAAATATTCGTCCAGAAACACCATAGTCTTTGGATTTGTGCATGCCAAACCCTGTCAAATGCAGTTAAAAGCTTGATAGATAAATTCATTAATAACCGTTGACAATTTGGCGGTTGACCTCGAAAAAAGGAAGCCATATTGTTTATCTGAACAAAGGCCGTGTGAAGTGGCTTGATTAACAAATTCCATGTTAGAGCCTCTAGTACTTTGACAAAACAGGTAAAAGACGAATAGGGTGATGATTCGAGAGATTAGTAGTTTTTAAAGACTAAAGAAGCTTTCCCATAAACGGAATGACAAGCAGCAAGGTATTTGTATTTCTACGATTTCTAGCTTTTCTCAAATTTAAATTTACCATTGAAACAGAGAATTCAGACCGTAGCTGAGATTAAGAAGAACAGAACCAGACAGCTGATAGCAATTTTGAAAGAAGACTTGGCAGACTATTTTATGAAGTGAAAAGAAAGCTAAGATAGGCGTGTGAGTTAATAAGAGTATTTTGAAGGCGACTAATATGCCACTGGGCCATTGTGATTTAGGTAAGCTATTTTTTTGTCAATATTAAATAGCTGCATACATTCTGGACTGACCTTATATATATATATATATATATATATATATATATATATATATATATATATATATATATATATCATAAAGAAACAATTTATGCAAAAAAATTAATTAGTAATGTTAATGTGATTAATAGCGAAATCACTTCGCTAGCAAGGCTTAACTTACTATCAGTTCCCTGAATAATAAGATCCTTTTATTCGAGTTGTCGGGTGGGAGACACATGACAAGTACTTTCAACGACTTCAAATTGTCATCTTCAGGGCGCAGTTTTTTTCCCCATACATAGGCAAACACTAAGACGAAATATGTGTAGACCGAAAAATGTTTTTTTTTTTTTTTAATATTCTATTTATTGATAGTTAAATATATGTTTTGGAGCGTGCGATACCGCGACGCTAGAAAAATCTTCCGGTCTACACATATTTCGTCATAGTGTTTGCCTATGTATGGGAAAAAAAAAACTGCACCCTGAAGATGGCAATTTAAAATTGTCGAAAGTACTTGGAATGTGTCTTCCACAACAACTCGAATATAAGGATCTTATTATTCAAGGATATGATAGTAAGTTAATGTCTCATTAAACCTTGTTAGCGAAGTGATTTCGCCATTAATCGCATTAACAATGCTAATTAATTCTTTGTATATATTGTTTCTTTATGATATAAAATATAGGCCGCACACTCTAATACACACACACACACACACACACACACACACACACATATATATATATATATATATATATATATGTGTGTGTGTGTGTGTGTGTGTGTGTGTGTGTGTGTGAAGAATAGCTGCATATATCCACATCGTACTTCTTGTTAAATCGTTGATGTATCCAAGTAGCACTGGAGTTACGTTTGCTTCCAGCTGATGCCAACGTCCGAACATGTTATGAAAAATCAAAAACAAAGCATTAGTCTAACAAAAGTAAATTTAACCGTCCACTGATGTATAGGCTGACAGGGTGATAGTGATTTTCCAAGCGTAGCTTGTATGTGGCACAAGGCCGAAAGTATGAGTCACCCAGTGAAGATCGAACTCATGACTCAGTTGTAATTTTCTAGCGAGACAAGCTTGCTAAACATTACACCGCCTCGAGGTGCCCTAAGGCTCGCAAGTTGATGAGATGGCAAAAGAAATGACCAACATGTGACGCTTTCCTTTTAAGAAAAGGCAAAGATATTTCGCAGTATAATTTTTATCATGCGTTTCTAATATCAAAGCTACATTAATAATGGAATATATTACAAAATAAGGAACGAATAGCTTTCCAAACACTTATTTTCCTAAATATAGACCGAGGTAAATATTTGATGAAATTGTTTTACTTTGTAAGATGTCTTTATGAAGCTGCATTCTTATTCGTACACTTGTCGCAGCACCAACACCTTCACATTACTAAATGTGCTTACAGTCATCTTTATATATTTATATAATAATACATATTGATAGACATATTTTTTCTCCGTAGTGTTTTCTTGGCACTTTGCAAAGACATCTTGTTCGCACAAAGCCAAACTTGACGTATTTTACGCGAAAGCCATTTAAGGCTGGTGCCAAATAAATCATATTTTTCGTCGTCTTTTCAAGTGATAAGCCGTAATATTTTGCATTTATATTTTCATCGGTTATCTCCCTTTCACGCTAGGGAAATAACTTGTTTTCAAAAACGTCTTTCGAAGCTAGGCCCAGCGGACTCCCATAGTCACTGCGACACTTCTGGAATTCTGCTAGGATTGAAAGAAATATATACTTTTCTTTCTCTTTTAGAAAGTCGACGGATGCAATCGATGGCTTTTTCGTCAAACCTTTGCTAATTCTCAAGTGATATTCGCTCAGAATGTTTGGTGAAGAAAGCAAAAGAAAGAAAACAAAGAAAAGATAATAAAAAAAAAGAAAAAAAAAGAGAGAGAGAAATTAAATCAATACCAAATATTCACACATCATAACTTTCATCTCGACTTTATGACAAGGATAACGAGAAAGACAAGTTTTAAATGTTTAAGCTACGCGAAGAAAGGGTTTCAATAATTTTGATGGGGAGTGAAAAGAGAAAAGAAGCGACGTCAGATCGAAAGAGAAATTCATAAAGAAATGTGGAAAGACAAAAACCACATTGACAATTCTGACTGTAAATTCGTACATCGATGCATTCGTGGTTGATTCACTTAACAGTGAACGACCATTTTGTCCGAATGTCTGAAAATTGCTCACGCCTGTAATTACTAATTAGCTTATATTTTTGCGTTGTTTTAGGCGATTCATCTACGAAATAAACTCATTGATCGAATTCTCGCTAGATTTCGGTAATATGAGTGAGTGAGAGAGAGAGAGAGAGAGACAGACAGACAGAATCAGAGAGAGAGAGACAGACAGACAGAGAGAGACAGAAAGAGTATACCAGTGAAAAATCTTATGAGGACAAGAATTTTGACAATGAAAGGAAAACAATTTGTTCTATTCTAGTTGAATCTTTTGAATAAGGCACCAAGCATTGGAGTCTGTAAATGATCACACACACACACACACAAGTATATATATATATATATATATATATATATATATATATATATATATATATATATATATATATATATATATATGTGTGTGTGTGTGTGTGTGTGTGTGTGTGTGTCAAGTATAGGATTGGTGTATACGGAATAAATTCCAATAACCAACAAATATTATTCTTAAAAGAGTGCTCAATACTGAGTAGAGAAAATATAATTTATTCGAAAATTATACCATGAATATGTTATAAAATCACGACAAAAATAGCCATTTTGTTTAAACCTTTCTGATGTCTTATAAAGTGATGCTGTTGAATAATTTCTTTAAGGCTTCAACATCATCACTTGATAAGAAACCAGATGTGTTGAAACATAATGGCTATTTTTGTAGTGATTTTATAACAGATTTATGTAATAATTTTCGAATAAATTATATATATATATATATATATATATATGTGTGTGTGTGTGTGTGTGTAAAATGAGAACGAATAGAGTCAATTCCGACGTTCGTAACAATCAATTTAAAAGAAAGCTCAATATAAAAGTAGAGCAATATTCCTTATTTTAGGATATTACATCAAAAACGTAAAAAAAAGAAGCTGCACAAATGCAGTCATATTTCAATGCGTATTGACACATCTCATTAGGCGTTAGTTAGTTACTAACCCCTGAGAAGATGTGTTAATACGCATCGAAACATGACTGCATTTGTGTAGCGTTTTTGCATGTTTTTCATGTAATATTCTAAAATAAAGTATATATATATATATATATATATATATATATATATATATATATATATATATATCTTGATTGCACAGCGGCTCTTTTATACTGTAGGTGATATTACTTTTGTCAATTTTTCTTGATTGCACAGCGGTTCTTTTATAAATGCCCTCCGGTTTTATTTGCCTCCCCCCATCTTCCGCCTTTTTTCTTTCCTTTTCTCTCTCACTCTCTCATCTTCAGATTTTTAAGTTTAGATTATATCGTCTTTTATTGTGCATAGTGTCACCACAAATGTAGACACCAATTTCTGGTGTCGGTTTTTAATTTAATTTAGGTCAGCGATTCAGTAATTAATTATGTATCGGAAAATAATTCATATTTATTTGTATCTCACTCATTTAAACCGTCTTTTTACTCCTCTCTTTAAACTTCTCTCTGTTAAATTTTAATCCCCACCTTCACTTCTAGGTTTTCATGTTCTCTCGTCTGTTACCCACTCTAAAGCTTTCATTTACCTCTCACATTCGTCCCCCACTCTCAGACATACGCTCTCACTAAATTTTATTTTTTATTCCCGGAGTTATTTTGATTCCAATGTAATAAATTATAACCATGGAATATTAGTGTTTAAGCCTTTTTATTATATTCTTACTCTGTCCTGAACATTGAGTTCTACCTGGATTCTATCCTATTAGGAATTTATATATATATATACACACACACACACACACACACACACACACACACACATATATATATATATATATATATATACACATATTTATATATATGTATATATGGATTAATAAATATTACCCCACACCGTTTGCACCACTCTGAGATTCATGACAAATATTCAGCTGAAGATTGCGTTTGGCATGAAACTCCGAGTGGTGCAAACACTATGTAATATGTATATGTCTTTTATAGCACTGTTACATAACATCGAGGACTGTGTCAATAACACCATCACTTTTTGTGAAATTCATACTCCGTCCTTCTCTATATCCTTTCCTCAAACATCACTCTTTATTCTTGCTCTCACTCTCTGTAACCTTTTATATATATATATGTATATATATATATATATATATATATATATATATATATATATGTATAAACCTAGTGAGCCAGACAAATCTACCCAGGTTTCACCTAAACGGATCGTCAGATTTGTCTGGCTCACTAGGTTTATCTAGGTCTGCTCTACGGTTGTATTGAGCTCTTTTGTTAGTTAGTTGTTTACTCGTGTCGGTTTTTTTTCTTTGCGCTTCAAACCTGTATCTGTGCGATTTTTTTCGATAGACTTTCATGTTTCTATCTCTTTCTTTTTTTAAAACCTTTTTTTCCCTCGAGATTGATTTGATTATTGGCAAATCAAAAATTTGAAAGTTTTTCGAAACGAGTATATTTACCTATATTTTCATATATATATATATATATATATATTATATATATATATATATATATTGAAAAATATAATAGAAAATAGAAAAGAACTCGTTAGGTAAATAATCCGAAGTTCTTTAGTATTTTTTTTACTATTTAAAAAAAATGAGTGCTCGATACAAAAGTAGAGCATAAATATAATTATTTATTTAAAAATATGATTCCAACACGCTACATAAGAGTTCTCATGTTTCAGAACAAGACCCGAAAACTTCAGTATAATTATTTGAATTAAATTGAATTAAAGTACTAAGCTCTGTTCCATATTCAAGCGAAAAAATTTTTTTTGCTTATAAAACACGTAAATTTCAGAAATAAGTTATTCCAAAAAAAATTATATATATATATGCGGAAGTAAATAAGAAAAATAGTAATAGAAGCTTCGAGAAGTATTTGGTGTGATGCCCTTTGAGAGATGAAGCGCACACTCAATGTGTACAATTTTATCCAATATAACAGATTGTAGCTGGTGTATTTGCTAACTGGTGTGTCATATGTATGTTTAATTCATTCATGTGCATTGCCCAACTTTTATAATTTGTGTGCATGAGTTAATGGGATGGGCACCTCGAGCCGGTGTAATGATTAGCAAGCTTGTCTCGTTAGAACAATTACGACTTAGTAATGATTTCGATCCTCACTAGGTGCCCGTACATTCGGCCTTGTGCCACATCTAAGATACGCTTGGAAAATCAATAAGGGCACCTCGGCGTGGTGTAATGGTTAGCAAGTTTGTCTCGCTAAAACAATTACGACTGAGTAGTGAGATCGTTCCTCACTGGGTGTCCCATAATTTCGGCCTTGTGCCACATCTAAAATACGCTTGGCAGATCGCTATGGGAAATGGATAAATATTTCGATATTATGAATAACTGAATTCAATAAGAAAAACAATTTTCATCAACTTAGCTTTTTTTCTGCTCAGTGGAGTATGTATGATAAAATCCTGTTTCTTTACAGGGTCAGGCAACTATTAGGTTGGGGCAAAAATAATGACGTAATAATGTCGTTTTTTGACGTTAAAAAATACGTCAAAAAAAGACATTATTACGTCATTATTTTTGCACCAACCTAATATTTCTAGTTTCGTTTTTATAGCTACTTTTTGTGATTATTATTGTTTTCTTCTGGTGTATACTCATTTCGTTCCGGGTCCCGACCAGAGACCAAAGGTCAGAAATGGCCTCATGACATTTTCCACTGAGCAGTTTTGAAAAAAATCCCACATATTTTACATAGATAAAGCCCTCCTATTATTATTATTATTATTATTAATTATTATTATTATTATTATTATTATGGTTATTATTCCTTTAATTTCTGTTGTATACTCATTTCTTTCTGGGTACCAGCCACAGATCTATATCAGAAATGGCATCATGACATTTTTCCCTGAGCATTTAAAAACATTGCACGGATTTCCTTCATTCCTTCAATGAGTCTATCGGATCCTTTTCCAATCAAACCGAGGGCTCCAACTACAACTGGAATTGTCAATGTCCTCATAAACCACAATTTTGTGATTTCGATTTCAAGGTCCTTTGTATTTTGATAGTTTTTTGAAGATCTTCAAAGACACATTGCAGTCTGTATGGACAGCCATGTCAATAAGAAGGTATATACTGTTTTTGTAGTCTCTGATCACGATGTCAGGGCGATTAGATTCGACTGTCCTGTCTGTGTATATTGTAATTTTCCCATAAAATTGTTACAGGTCCTATCTTGCAGATTTTCAGTGCAGATATTAGTCCACTATTAATATTGGTTGGACTAAATTGTTGACAGAACAAAAATTGTGTCAAAAATATTAGTTATGTTTAAGAATTCATTAAAATCAGAAGTAAAAAAAACTGAAACAGAGAAGAGAGAAGAAAGAGAGAGAGAGAGAAAAGAGAGAGAGGAAGAAAGAGAAAGAGGGAAATAAATAGAGAGAAGAAGCAAAGAGAA
>OZ010574.1:13342104-13471154 GCA_963932145.1 Acanthosepion lycidas | reverse complement strand
GTAGATAACTGAAACTATGGAGAGAGAAAGAGAGAGAGAGAGAAAGAGGGAAAGAAATAGAGAGAGAGGTAAATAAAGAAAGACAGAAAAAGAGAAAGAGAAAATGAGATAGAGAGAGGAAGAGAGAGAGAGATAGAAAGCATGAGTGGGTAGATAACTGAAACTGTGGGGAGAGAGAGAGAGAGAGAGAGAGAGAGAGCATGAGTGGGTAGAAGACAAGCACCCATTCTTATCACCCAAAGCTGAATAATGTACATGATCGTTATGTGTGACAGTTTAATGATTTTCTAAGCGTAGCTTAGATGTGGCACAAGGCTGAAAGTAGGTGGCACCCAGTGAGGATCGAACTCCCTATTCCTTGGTAACAATTACACCACGTCGAAGTGCCCAAAGGGATAAGATTCTATAATGATATTGACAATTTTTAAAATTTTCTTCCAATAAAATAATTTTTTATTTTTTTCCAATTGTGTTGTATTCATCAACAAATAATGATTAGAGAATCGTGTATTTCTTATACCACTGAGATAACCAATGAGTTACAAGGGGAATGAAGTGAAACATTTGAGAGAAAGCTCAAGCAATATTCGCAGATGCACCTCTAACAACAGGTGCATAATCTGCACTGTTGAAATCTTCCAAGTGGGGGAAAAAAAACAAGAGATGCATTTGAGCAAACGTAATTTATTGAGAACTTCTTTTGGTCAATTCCTGATGGAGTCCATTTCCCGGCAGACAACTGTGCTTATTTATGGCTTCTTTCCACGTTCAACACAGAGGGCCAATGTTGCCAAAAACTTACCCAGTCAATTTGTGTTTGCTTGTTGCATTCGTTTTTTCTTACGTTTTTTCGCTTTTCTAAAAACAGCAGGTATTTTAGGATTTATTTTTATCTTCATTCGCATCGGTGTGCACAATTTATTATTTGCAACACACCAAAAATGTTACTTGCTTGTGAATCTGTATATTAATATTTTTGTTACTATAACAACAATATTAAACCAATAGCAGTTCTGTTGTACATTTCATATTTAATAAGATAAATTTGCAGTCATAAAAAGCAGTTTAGATGTTTCCCTAATATATTGCTTTTGTGATGTCAACGAATACTCGTTGTCACTTTAATAATGCTCGTTGTAGTAGAGACTTTGTAATCGCAGATTACAACTATAGTAACGCTGTTGAACAATGCTGGTGTCAGGCGCCTTCGAATGTCACTCGAACGTATAGTACTTCCTCGATAATACTCGAATAGTAACCACCGAATAGTAATCCGTATAGTGATCCGAATAGAGAAATAGTATAGTGAATAGAATAGAGAATAGCGGTCCTTATAGTAATAGAGGACAGACTAGAAATAATGATCCGTATAATAATAGAGGATAGACTAGAAATAGTGATCCGTATAGTAATAGAGGATAGAATAGAAATGACGATCAATTAGACACACGCAACCCCCCTGTATTTCCTCTATGGTTACGTGATCTACTTAATTCAATAATGCGATCGCCTGTGTATGTTCACTGGCGATCTATGTTCAAACTCAAGTGTCGGCAGCGACGCTTTATTCCTGTAGAACAATTGCTAAGCCGATTTTGTGAACCGGATGAAGTATATTGGATCTTTAAAAAGAAAATCAATAATGTCAAGGATTTTTGTTGGTCTGATGTTACGTTTAATTAATACCATTTTTAAAGTCATTTGTTTCCAGATAGACGTTACATTTTATAATAGTTCCTTCTTTTACTTAATGCATTGTTTTTACAATAGTAAATTTATGTTTTAATTCGCAGTCAAGGTGAAAATGTTTAAATACAAATTAATAAATAAAATTTCATTATGTTTTTTTATATTTAAAAAGTACAGCCAGCCTATTGTTATATTGGGTTGGTGCATAATTATCAGGCATTTTTGTAGGCGAGTGATTTGTTAATAGAAATTGCTGTTTTTTTTACTCTTTCTGACAAAAATATTTTATTTTCAGGTTATGAAAATGGCTGTCGATAATCAGACGCTCCGGAATAATCATTTAAAAATATCATTTTTGAATTTTTATGTTTCTTTTTGTGTAATAAATATTGTTTTTAAAAAACGCCCGATAATTATGCACCAGCCCAATATTTCGAAACAAAATAAATGGCTGCCTTCCCGTTACATTAATGCGATCGGTATTTTGTCACCGTTGCCTGCTATTTATGCAGACATCTTGCATTATTCTTAAGCTCAGTGTTTCCTCTTTTGGGCGTTATATGAATTTTTCGTTTACGTTCTGTTTTTTTATATATATATATATATATATAAGGTATCGAAGTAAAGATTGAATAAAGACGATTTTTCATGTTATTGACAAACTGCCATAGCACTTTTGGAGCCGCTTGCAAAAATCAATAGTGATTGGTACTGGAGTCAGTTTCAGAACGAACCAGGACGTCGTTGATTCCAGATATGTCCCGGAATGGGATATATTTGTTCGAAGTAGCAAAGTGCTTTTGGACTACTGTAACTGAGTAGGACAATCTAGCAGGTAACCGTAATGGACTGGTCCTCGTCGTAGTGGTAGGCAATAGGCGTAAACCAATAGGCGAAGACAATAGGCGTAGTCCTTTACCTCCACATCAGTCTGTATTTATGGCTGACACCAGCCAATCATATTACTGTGAGGGGGAACCCAGTTGTATGCATATTCATTACATCAGTTCCAAAAAGAGACCAAAAAGTGACTATAGTTAGTGACTATAGTTATGCATTTCAGAAGTGAAATAACACCTTTGTGACGCCACTGCAAAGCTGTCAGATCATGTAATGAGCAGAGCCTGGAACGTAATGCAAAGTTTCTGTTTATGCGGACAAATATTGAAAAATCGCTCTATCCAATGGTGTTTCCGTCTTCCGTCTCTTTGTTGTAGTTCCCATGCAAATAAATAAGCGGCATTACTTTCCAATCAATCCCCTTTATTTTCGATAAAGTACAGTGATTCTTTCTCTATCTTCAGACTTAATTGTTCTCTTTATTTCCATGAATTTTACACGAGAAAACCAACTTGTTTTCAATATCTCTCTTACTTGTCACACTGAATGTTGTTTTCTTATTCCGCATTTTGAGTGAATCTACTTTTAAAATAGAAATAGTGAACAGTTTTTTTTGTTGTTGTTGTTTTTTTCGCTCTCATTTCGGTTTAACTGTTTTTTTCATTGACATTATTTACCTTATTCGGACTGTTATCCTCATCTTAATTGCCATATTCGAAACGTTTCTGGCCTTCTTCAGGTGATTGGAATTTCGAACCAAAGTCTTTATTTCCTCCACTGGGGGTGGATTGTTCTAGTGCCACGTGCCATGACTCTTCCGGATGTCTCTCAGTTATTTCCCTTTAACTCAACTCTCCAAGTTTTTTTTTGGTTTTTTTTTTTTTTGGTTCACCACTACTGAGGCCTGGTATTGAACTCACAACTCTTTGGGTCTTGTCACTGGATCTAACAAACTGGGCCATGTGTCCTTGAAAAAAAGAAAAAACTTGGAGAGCTGAGTTAAAAGGAAATAAGTGAAACATCTGGAAGAGGCATGGCACGTGGAACTAGAACAATCTACACCAGTGGACGAAATAAAGGTTTCCGTTCGAAATTCCAATCGCCTGAAGAAGACACTATCTTTTTTAATTTATTCAAAAGTCGCATTACAAGAGCGTCTTTCCTGGAGACAACCAGGTTTGGTTTGGTTTGGTTTATTTTGTTTAACAGCATATCAACCTCAATGGGTTATTTCATGCCGATAACATTTTTAGGATATATTCGTATGAATAGAATATGTATTCTTTGTTTTAGATTGGTTTGGTTTATTTTGTTTTACGACATATCAGCCTCAATGGGTTATTTAATGCCGATAACATCTTTAGGATAGATTCGTATGAATAGAATATGTATTCTTTAGTTTAGATTGGTTTGGTTTATTTTGTTTTACGGCATATCAGCCTCAATGGGTTATTTAGTGCCGACATATTCAGGATAGATTCGTATGAATAGAATATGTATTCTTTGGTTTAGATTGGTTTGGTTTTTGTTTAACGGCATATCAACCTCAGTGGGTTACTTAATGCTGACAACATTTTTTATTGCTGATAATATTTTGTTTTGTCAAAAATCTGTTTCTGGTAACATATTTCCTTCAAAATTGTATTGCTGGTAATAATTTTTTTTTCAAAAAAGTATTGCTGGTAATAGTCAACTATTTGCCCAAAACTAGGACCCTAACAGGTGTTACCACCCCAGGTCAGGGTGGACCTAGGAACACCAGCAATTAGGAGGTGGTCCTACGCTCCTCAAAACCTCCTGATCAGAGTCCTTGATGCTGGATCTAGTTTAACGTCTTACCCAGGACGCGGATGTAGTCTACCGTCTTAACCAGGACGAGTTGACCAACAGGGGAATAGGTGTAAGAAAAAAAAGACCAACATTTACAGGATACTGACTTTAATCTGACAAATGCATTAGGATTCCTTAATTTAAGGTATGAAAATAATTGAGATAATCGAACATTCGAAAGTAGCCCAGAATGAAATTATGCAAAAGTATGAATGGAATTAATGTGTGACACATTTCAAATGTTACACTATTAGAAGTTTGGATTTTAGAAGCAACTGAAATTTACAATTTGGAGCTGTTTGTTATGAATCTATTGTGGTCGGGATTTAGTATTTTGTTTAAGTGCCAGATTGGGTTTGTGTTTTTCATTTTCTAAAACGGAATTGGGTTTATTGTTATCATGTTCTCTCATTAGCAGGTTAGGCTTACACTAGAGACGAAGTTGTATCAAGTCTCCTCCTTCATTAGTGCAGCACCTCTCATCATATACTGGATGTGATCAATAACGCTGTCATCTGAATAGCGCGATCTCCTCCTCTCATTTCCACAGCTTTCAATCTCTTTCTCAGTTTCGTCGAATCCCAGCGATTGGATTAACAACTTGCATCATTTTCATCTTTCACATTTTTTCACAATTTTCCCTGGCCATTATCTGATAATTATCTATTTTTTTTTTCACTTTAAGATTTATTCTGTCGCCTGATAAAAATAAAAAAGACATAATTGCGATTTCTAGTGATAAAATAATTTATGTTGTCACCGTTTCTTCATTCGAAATTCTTACGGGTAATGCAAAAAGTTAAACCCTTTGGTTTGGTTTGGTTTCGTTTCGTTTCGTTTCGTTTCGTTTGTTTTACGGCATATCGACCTCAATGGGTTATTTAATGCCAACAAGATTATTTATTGCTGGTAATATTTCTTTTTCAAAAATGTATTCCTGGTAATTCTTTTCCAAAAATGTTTGCTGGTAATAACGTATTCCTGATAATTTTTTTTTCAAAAATTCACTGCTGGTAATAAAAGCTATTTTTACACGTTTTGGCCCAAGTTTGGGGGTTAACTATTTGCCCATAGCTGGGACCATGACAGGTTCTACCAACCCGGGTCAGGGTGGACCTGGGAACACCAGCAATTAAGAGGTGGTTCCACGCTCCTCAAAACCTCCTGATCAGAGGCCTTGCTCTCGGACGTAGTTTATCGTCTTACCCAGGACGCGGATGTAGTTTAACCTCTTACCCAGGACGCGGATGTAGCTTATCGTCATACCCGTGACGAGTTAAATCCTTGAACTCTATTCTAGCAGAAAATACTTTTGCATTTTGCTCTCTAGTCATTTGATCGACAAGAGAAATACGGTAAGTAAAAACAAATATTCAGTTCTTATACAATGACTTTATAATCTGTATATAGTCAGAAATTCAGCATGACACATTTACGTGTTGCAAGATAATGTCCTAAATTTTGCATTTCTTTAACATCTTCATTCTTTTATAAAGAACTAGAAAAGTAAGATATATTCACTACTTGAAATCTTTGAAACAAAAATTTTAAATGAACATTTCATCCATAAATTGGCTTATTATAGTTAGGGAAAGTTTTACAAATAGATGGCAACTTCTTGAAGGCCAAATAAAATGCAAATTTCAAACACTTTTCTGCACTACATAAGACGATATTCCTAAACAGAACTATTTTTGATATGTAAGTCAAAACAATCCTCGAATAAAAGTACAATAATGAAGGACTGTTAATTAATGAAATATACATTTTAAAATGAATATGCAAATTAGTTAAACCTGATGAATGATATTGCCTAGAAGTAGATAATATATAATACAGATATTAAGCTTCAATATTGTACATAGTCATTGGGGTTCTTTTTAAAAATTGTTATTTTATGACCCTCCCCCCACGAACAATATCTGTACATAAGGGGACTAGTTAGGACTTCATAGAGAATCTGAGGCATTATGGTGTACGCAGTAAGAAAGGTAGGAGTGAATGTGGTGTTTTGGTGATTGGTTTATTGTTGGTACGTTTGGGTCCGTGTCTGAGACTAGCTAAGTTTAGATGTAAGACAGAAGAAGACCGCCATTCCCCAACCCCCTTTTAGGCCTTGTGCTACATTTTATACATTTTGTATGAATAAATATTGTAAATTGACTTTGGGGAGCGACGCTTGCGGAGGCTGTGGGCAATTTTTGTTAATTACTTAGGTGTCCGTGCTCGGATCCCCACCTTAAAAAAGACTTTGCGTCACATCTCGTCTCAGTGGGGAAAAACAGACCGCGTGTAAAGTGTCTTTGGGCAATCTGGAGCGGTGTAATGGTTAGCAAGTTTGTCTCGCTAGAACAATTATGCCTGAGTAGTGAGTTCAATCCTCACTGGGTGCCCCATACTTTTGGCCTTGTGCCACATCTAAGCTACGCTTGCAAAATCACTAAGTGTGTAAACCCCTCTCAAGAGAGGTTTGTGACACATCTATTTATCATCTTTCAGTTGCGTCTCTGTCCTGTCCTATCCTTGGGCAGAGTGCACTCAGTGGCGACTCTGTCAAAGGACAGCTGTCGCAACTTAACAAAATTATAATGAGAGGTGCCGACCCTGGGGAACAGCTGCCCGAGGCTGCGCCCTCTCATTGCACTCGAGAGTGAGGAATCGGTGCACGCACCGAGGCCAGCGCAACCGACGCTTGCGGGGGCTGCGGGCAACTTTTGTTCCTGGCTCGGGTGTACTCGCTTGGGTCTCACCTTAAAAAAAACACCTTGTGTCACAACGCATCTTAGTGGGGAGACTGAGTAAATACCGAGCGTTTAAATTGCTCTCTCTCTCTCTCTCGAGTGGTATACGCATTCTGATACTTACCGGTCACAGGGATCCGTCCCTGCGTTGGTAGAGTCTATGACTAGCTTGGACCGGCTCTGACCAGCTTGGACAAGCTATGACCAGCTAAGACCAACGGGTTCCCACACTAAAAACCGACGTTGTGTCACAGCCTGAATAAGTCGGAGGGGGTTCAAGTAAATAAAAATTGCTCTCTCGAGTTGGTTGTAACACCCTATTTATCATCTCTCAGTTGCGTCTCTGTCTTTGGGCAGAATGCACTCAGGGACGACCCCGTTAAAGGACAGAGTTGCAACTGAGGAAAATTATACTGAGAGGTGCCGGCCCTCTCATTGCGTTCTAATGTCGTTTTTTGACGTTAAAAAATACGTCAAAAAACGACATTATTACGTCATTATTTTTGCACCAACCTAATATATGAGCCTTTATTTATATATACGTGACATGTCAAATAGTTACCTCGGTATTGAGAAATAGATAGACAAGAAACAATATTTATAGCACTGAAGATAAACAACAAATTTATTTTGTGCTCTTAATTGAGTCACAAAATAATTTCAAAAGTTCCTCCACTGTCAGGTTTTTTATATTTATTTTTTTTTTTAAATTTATTTGTACTTAATTACTTATTTTTATTTCTCTAGTTGCTGCTTTCGTTCATTAATTTTATGAAAATTTTATTGTTTATTTCGTTTTGTTTTGTTCCATTCTCTCTCTCTCTCTCTCGCATAACCATCGTCACAAATTGCACAAAGAAAGAAATCTATCAGTGAAAAACAAAGAAACTTAAAATAAAAGTTTAATATATTCATTAAAAAGCAAACACTTTACTCCTTTTCGGCTTGGATAGATGAAATAGTAATAACCTCAAATATAACAACATCAACCATAGCAACGACCACAATGATAATAAATTTATAAGAAAAAAAAGAGAGAGAGAAACAAGAAAGTTGGCAAGACAAATAAATTATAAAATGGCTTTCAAGATATATAAACATAAATGAATACATATTATTAGAAATATTACGACAACGTCTGCTTACTTTCCGAAGACAATCTATTTAAGTTTTTATTATCATGTTGCTGATGTATTTGTTGTTCTGTGTTCTGTCGTTCTCGAATAATCATCAAAGGGGAAAAAATTGTTTAAATTGGAAAGCACATAGACCGTTCGTAAAAGCATTGTAATCAATGGGAAATTCCATTGTACTCGAAACGAGCTAAAATTTTTAATGAATTAAAGTTTAAATAACTCGCGGCAAAGATGAGGGTAAATGTAGAAGCATAGCTGTGAGTATATTTGCACGAAGAGAAAGGAAGAGAAGAGAAGATAGCCGATGTGAACACGTGCAGAAGATTTCACAGGGTATAACAATTATAATTGGAGTGGGAATATTCAATTTCGGTTGATTCATATCTTATTTTCACTAGAGATAGCGAACAACTGAAATAAGGAGTTAATACTTTTTAAATGAGGTTAAATGATATTCTAATTTTGGATGCACTCAGATAGATAGATAGATAGATAGATAGATAGATAGATAGATAGATAATAAATAGACTATGATAGATAGATAGATAGATAGATAGATAGATAGATAGATAGATAGATAGATAGATAGATAGATAATGAATAGACTGAGATAGATAGATAGATAGATAGATAGATAGATAGATAGATCGCGAACAGACTGAGATAGATAGATAGATAGATAGATAGATAGATAGATAGATAGATCGCGAACAGACTGAGATAGATAGATAGATAGATAGATAGATAGATAGATAGATAGATAATGAAGAGACTGGGATAGATAGATAGATAGATAGATAGATAGATAGATAGATAGATAGATAGATAGATAGATATGCATATGGCAGTTTATGCGTATGACACGTATATTAATTTGCATATAAAACACCATTCATGTTTTCATCATATATAAATAAATGTGTTATGAATTCTCCGAGATGAAAACATGTAATTACATAAAGTTTCTTTCTAAGATTTCACACACACTCGGCTATTCCTTTACAGACATTTGTTATATTGTTTGTAAACCGATTATATATGGATATTTCTAGCGGGAATTCCTACTTGTATGTATTATTTCCCTGTCACACTAAATATTGTTTTAAAAAATACATTCAAGTACAATATATACAGGGAAAAACTAATGCAGTTTAATGTTTGTATTTAAAAGGTTTAAAGAAAACAACAAAAGTCTGTTTTTAGTAGCACAAGTTCTTTGAAAAAAATTAAATATCGTTTATAAGTCCTAGAATTTGAGAGTAGAAAACACTCGAAAAATTGTAAGAATATATAGGAAAGTACAGAGAGTAAGTCTTTTTTGGTCCCCAATGATTCATTTTATTTTCACATTTTACATACAGGGTTATTATTATTATTATTATTATTATTATTATTATTATTATTTGGATTATTATCATTATTATTCTGTTGAAAAATAAACATGACAACTCAATTTAGGCTACAAGAAATTTCTGTTAAAGTAATATAAACCATTTTTTCATATTGTAAATATAGTATCCTTTAACACAAGTGCGCGCATGCGCACACACACCCATTCAGAAATTCTTCGATATCACGAATATTATAAGAAAACAAATGAAGAAAACTGTTTTACTGTTCGCTAATTGTTTATGCAAATGTATTAAAAATGCTTAAAATAACATTTTGAATAACATTAAATGCTTAAAATGCTTACCACAGAAACTTCCTGCCAACCACTGCGCTATGGAACAGACTCCTAAGAAGATGTTTCCCCGATCGCTAAAATCTTAACCTGTTCAAGGATGGGGTAAACCGTTGTCTTCCACTTCTATACACACTAATGACCCCCAAACATAACCCTCTAACTCGAGTGGTCCCCTGGCCTTGTAAAGAGTGAACATAGCTGTAAAAAACAAAACAAAAACTAACAACCAATTACTAACATTAAAATCATGTCTGTAACACTTACTGATTGAGTTATTTTCAAGAGATTTATTGTGCAGATGTTTTCAGATTAGATATTGAAGTATTTTCTTAATAGTTATACATTTTAAAGGATTAAAATATTTTTAATTTGCTGAAAACGTTTAACAGATCGCGACATTTATCAGAGAAATGAAATTTAAATTTTTATTATTGCACTATTCCAAAATTTTAACACATCAGCAGATAGCTATTAGGTTGGTGCAAAAATAATGACGTAATAATATTTTTTAACGTCAAAAAACGATATTATTTTTGCGCCAACCTAATAATTAAAAAGATTACTAATTAATGTATAATATTATCCATAACTACGTGTACAAGAATGTCGTTTTTGAGAAAAGTTAAACGAATAACCACAAATACGTAAAAAAATGCGTATATATTTGAAAATTTCTTTTGTTCACAATATGGCTATTTGTGTTATGTTATAATGCTTATTACCTAAACAATAATAATATTGAGTATATTTTAAACATTAAAGTATATTTAATCACGTCTCCCTGTCTATATGTAAATAGAAATGACGCTACCTCTAATTTCTATGTGTAATCCTATTGTGCTAATTAGATAGTTGTAAAACTGTGCAAACATTACTGCCAAGAAAACCTTTTGGTACCTTAATATCGAGCCATTATTTTGAAAAGAAGAAAGTGATTTAGCGAACAGTAAGAATTAAGTGCAGGAAAATTAGTTGACGTGGAAAATTATTGCTAGTTTAGAAGTGGTTTTCATTAAGTGAAATGTTGGTTAAATTATTAATAAAGTCTACTGGTATGAATACATAAAAAAATGAAAGAAAAATATAAACTGTAGACTTCTTAAAGTTAGACGAGAAAAATACATGAGGTGTTGGGGTCTGGAAAAATGATTATCTGTGAGAATTATTTTGATAATTTTCCTTAATAATTGTATGTGTATGTGTGGAGATATAGTTATTTTTATTTTTATTTTAGATCTTGTTCTCTTTTTTATAGATTCAATTTTCTTAATTCTTTTTTTTTTTTTTTTGAAAAAGATCATCGATTTATTAATAAAAACCAACCAGCGAGATGAAATTAAATCTTGTCATATAATGAGATCCTTTCTTATTAGAATTAAAGTTGTAGACATAATAGTCACAAGTTGAAACCATAGATGAAGAATTGGTAAGATAAGTCTTAGATTTTTTTTTAAAATCGGTATGACTCTAAGCAAGGCAGTAAAGCAGCCACTAAAACACAAAGGGGTTACAGGATGTGGAAGAATTAGGAACAGAAACATTAATGGGAAGGGAGAGAAAAGAGTAATCAGGAGGATAGTACATAGCGATTGGCACTGCATTTAAATTTTTGCAGATTAAAGTTGGCTGGAAAGCATACCTCTTCTACCGCCCATCTCAAACGAGAGACTTTGACCATGGAAATCTGAGATCTATTTAAGTGTCGCCTTAATTTTCACCAAACCACCATTGAAAATAAGTCCGCTTGCACTGTCCATTTAAAAGAAAAAAGTCAAACTTCAAGACTGGAATGAAGCATTTATAAAGTCCCTTGTAAGTTACTGTTCCTTAAGCCATATTGTAGTTGTAAATGTTTAAATGTCTGTTATTTTTTAAAATTTTATTTTTTAAAATTTTATTTTTTTTAATTTTATTTTTTAAAATTTTATTTTTAAAATTTTAATTTTTTAAATTTTATTTTTTTAAATTTTAATTTTTAAAATTTATCTTTTTACATTTTATTTTTTTAAATGTTGCTTTTGTTTTTGATGTTTTCACATTTCCTTTCTTCATCCGTGTATATTTTTCTCTTCATTGCTATTGATTATCAAACTGTTTAAGTTTACAAGTCCCAGAAATTCATAGACAGATGTCCTTAAGGACACAGGACACTGAGGATAAAGGGGTTAGTTAGAGCCACTGACAGGACCCAAAGAGTGTGCGTTCAATACCTGGTTAAGGTAGTGGACATTATTAACAGGAGATAACTGATAACTGACATCCATTAGAGATGGCACGTGGAACTAGAACAGTCTACCACAGCGAACGAAATAAAGGGTTCAGTTCAATATTCCAACCACCTGAAGAAGGACGGAGTGTACAACGGCCGAAATGTTGTGATAAATATAGTCCGAATAATGTAAATAGTGTACATAATACCTCATCTCTGAAATATAGACAAACTGTTTAAATCGCACCCCCGACCAGAACGGTTTAACCTGGATTTGCATTTGCTTCAGTAATTTGTCTGATGATCGCAAAAGTTGTATGGACATAGAACTGGATATGTTAGTGCTTTCCAATAAGTACTGCGCATACATCACATCACACACACATATATATATGTGTGAGGTGTGCTATATTCATGGGATAAAGTGCTCAATATAAGAGATAGAGCATAGTAAATATGAAATTGAAAACATTGAAGACAACACTCAGAGACGACAGACTGTTTCATGCTAAACGCAATCATCAGGCCGAATGGTTACGTTTAGCATGAAACAGTCTGTTGCCTCTGACTTCAATGTTCACTTATATACATATATATACATATGTATATATATATATATATATATATATATATATATATATATATATATATATATATATATGTATGTATGTATGTATGTATGTGTGTATATATATACACACACATACATACATACATACATATATATATATATATATATATATATATATATATAATGAAATTTGGCATTCGTTTGTTATATTTGGTGCGTGGCGTATGGCTCTAATAAATTCCTCCCCCAACCCAAAAAACTGAAATTGGCAAGCTAAAGTTTTTATCTGATGATCTATAAGAATAGGAGATTTGAATTCAAATCTTATGGATGGATCTGTTTATTTATTTCTAATAAACGATGATTGCTTAACTGTTGTAGAATGTAAAATGGTCTGAACATTGCGATAAAAAGCAACAAAAATAAAATGAACGATAAAGTAGACAAAAAAATGAATAAAGCAGATACTCTATTTAAGAAATTTAGTCAACATATGATGAAAAGCAGATGGTACGCGCAAAAAAGTAAATATTTAACTCGAGTAATTAAAATAGTATGAGCATTAAGACTGTTACACACCGTATCTATAAACACTACTAAGTTTATCCCAATCCTCATAAATACATTGGACAATATTGTAAGTGGGGTTAATATGCTGTCTAAGTAGTCCACTACTAGCAGTGGTTTACCTACTTCACGCCGCTGGCGAGTATTGTATTTTGTTGATGTTATAAAGTTTGTCATTTCATTTCCAACCTCCGTTTTGGTTATTCCTCATTCAGTAACCTTTTCTAGATTACAACAAAGACTAATTTAATTAATTTAATTAATTTAATGTACATAAAATAATTGAAATAATTGTGGAATAAAAAATAAAATTCACGTTAAGCGAATATTCTAAAGTAGACCAGAATAAGATCAAACAAATGTATGACTGGGTTTAAAGTGAGGCACGTTTTAAATGTGACATTCTTATGAGTATGGATTTTACAAGGACGTGAAATCTACAATTAGTAGACGGTTGGAATGAGATTAAACTTACATGTATGATCTTGGTGATCGATCTAGTTAATTTGGATTTTACAAGAAAACTAGAAATAACTTGAGATTATCTGTTTTATACAAATAGAATCCTTCATTTTGAAGTAAATTTTGAAAGAAGAGACGAAAATTTAAATTTTGAAGAAAGAATAAAGAATTGAGCAAAGACGATAAGATTGTACAGTAATTTCAAAGGCTGTAAATGATGTTAAATTTACATTTTCACAATAACAAACTTCAGGACAAAGTCGAAGAGTATGTCATTGAATGTAAATCAGCCTAATATTATTGGCTATATCGCGCGAATAATTTAGATATTCTGCATACACAGTAAAATTAATTATGCTTATGATGGCACGCAAAATCGCGTATGGCGTATAGAAACATTTCATGTACAAAAACCAGATTATTTGAGCACAGAAGATGAACACTTCGATTGAAAATGGTTGGGCAAAAGTCACATCACAGTCACATCACATTTGTAATTACTTTCTGAAAATTAGTAATAGTGATATGAACCCGTTGTTTCTTTCTTTTGACTTAGAAGAATCTCAGTTGGTATGCGACCAACTATGCCCTTCTCGTTGCTACACGTTGTAAAGCACATACATGATTGAAAACCATTACATTAAAGCCAACAGGAAAACGATTCAGTTATTCCTGTTACCTGGTCGTTAATAAACTTTGGCCATCTTGTTTTTTATTACTGTGAAGAGTCATTTTCGTGCGTTATATATAAAGTATCTTCGATGTGGGTATAAGGTGTCAGGGACGCAATAGAAGCCTAGGAACTCTTTTATATAGCCTATCTTTTCCGAATGTGGGTAATCATGGCTTCTCACAACATCATCTTCTATCTGTTGCTCTAAATAACTCTTGCTTCTTTACCACACCTCTTTCGTGTTTCGTGGTATGTCATTTCCATTTAATGAAACTAATAAATTAGGTTACTCGTTGTGTCTATTGCTAACCATGCCTTCAAATTGAGCATTAAATTGTATAAGCCCTCTTTCATCAATGTCTCCCAGAAATTTCTTTTGAAACTCTGTTAGCAGCATTCTCATTATTATTCCTAGTTTTCTTAAAAATCTCCTCGTTTCCAACATGATTTATCCAAAATATTCTCAGTATTAGACGGTGGAATCACATCTATTCATCGGTGGTCATTCGTAGCCATATAGAAGATTTTATCACATATATTAATATTATTATATATTAATTTTTACATCTTTCATATTTTTAATTTTTATATTATTACATATATTAATATTATTACAAATATAAAAATTATTACATATATTAATTTTTACATATTTTATATTTTTAATTTTTATATTATTACATATATTAATATATTACATAATAATCCGGTATTATTTTCATTGTTTCGAAAGAATTTTATCATCTCTTAATAATTGACTCAGTTTCTGAAAGACATTTTGTGCTATTCTTATGCGCCTTTGGGCGCCAATGTTCTCTCACATTTGTACTCGCCTACAGAGCATTATCAATTCCGTGCAGCCACGAAACCTTTAGAGACAAAGACTACGTGTGGGTAAAAGGATAATTTGAAATCATTAATCTATTGCCCCAAATCTTATAGATTTGATATAGATTATTTTTTCTTTTTAATATACTTTAATTCTCGGCAAACTTATAATCGTGCAAAAATATCAATAAAGTGCAGTTACTTAATAGATCAGCCAATATTAAGATCTATTCTCGATTCACTGATAAATGGCCTTTTCTTTCGCTTATTTTGATTCATGTTGGAAGGTTTATCTATTTGCTTCACTTACGCTCCACATTTACATGCTAACTTCATCTGAAACGATGCTTAAAATTACTCATAGCTGAGAAGGATTGGAATTACAAGACTTTCTCTCAGATGACAGCAAATCTTCAGAGTTTCATCTTTTTCCTATTTGTTCATTGTCCATATTGTACAGTAATTTTATTGCTTGCGTTCCAATCCGTTTTCGTCGCTAGATTTGATAATTTTTATATCCTCTTACACATAATATATGAATCGTTCCGACAAAGTCTGATGACTGACCAACAATGATTTTGCTACAGAAACAAGAATGCAGTTTCCTAGGGTGATTTCTTTGAGTAGATCACGAAAATGAACCCCATTCTTCACGAAATTACTCCAGTTACTTAAATTATTGTCCGAATAAAGTAAATAATGTAAGTAATCATAATACCTCATCTCAGAGATATAGTCAGATATATAGAAAGACATAGATATAAAGGCCGGAGCGTACAACGGCCGAAACGTTGTGAATATGGCAATGAAGATAAAGATAACTGTTCGAATAAAGTAAATAATGTTAGTAATCATAATGCCTCATCTCAGAGATATAGACATATATTATTCTAGATTTTTGTAATTTAGAAATTATATTTTTCCAAATTTCTAAAAATTTAGATTTACATGTATATGTATAGGTATTAAACATGTTCATACAAACATTTTACTTCATTTAAAATATATAAGAAAAACGGTTTTTTTATTAAAAGAAAATATTTATTAATTTTTTTTTTTTTTTACCTTTCAGAGTAATTGTGTTTTTTTTTTCTATGTTTAGTATCGGGCCTGTCTCTCTGAAGAGTCCCAAATCAGTTAGCATAGTAGAACTTTTGGTAATATCTTGGTAGTGTTGTTCATAATGACGGTCGTCTTGAGTAGAGAATCCAGAGCTTAGCAGTGAATATCTTGAAGACAGTAAGAAAGCGTTGTTCAGGTTAGCAGTGGATATTTTGGTAAAAGGTAGCAGAGCATAGTTCGTCCTTCTGTTTCTCTTCGCCTGACAAACTGGACTGGACATTCGGGTAGAGTGAACAAAATGGCCGCCTTTATACACGACGGATTGAATGTTCTACGTCTTCTGATTGGTTAACCTTCTATTGGTGGACTATAAAGTGAGTCAAGGCATTTGACTAACTCACTAGTACATATATATATACACAAAAAACTGCAACAGGTAGTACTTTTCACTATGTTCATCGCTGACTACTGCTGATATTTCCGGAAAGTACGGCAAATGTGAGTACAAAAAAGGACACATGGCACAGTGGATAAAGGCGTTGGTTAGATCCATTGACAGGACCCAAAGAGTTGTGATTTCAATACTCGGTTAAGGCAGTGGAGAACTTGCAGAAGGGAATTAACAGGAGATAACAGATAACTGACGTCCATTAAAAACATGGCACGTGGAACTGGAACAGTCTACCCCTGTGAGCGAAATAAAGGGTTCAGTTCAACATTCCAACCACCTGAAGAAGGACGGAGCGTACAACGGCCGAAACGTTGTAATAAATATGGCGACAAAATGAGGACAATAGTCCGAATAATGTAAGTAGAATACAAAAAATTCCACTTTTAGTGACATACTACAACCTAAATTCTTATGTTTCAATCTTATTTTGAAATAGTATTTCGTAATTTTGCGTTTAACGACTTCCAAAGAGACCATTACACATGCCTTTGAAACTTTTCCAGGCCTCCAATTCAAATTCTTTTAATATTGCATCAAATTCCTTGTCTCTCACAAACTGTCGAATTTTAAAAAGACAAATATTCTTTCTTTGATTTTAGCATCACTAAGCTTTGGAAATTCCGTTTCTAAATATAAAAATGACGGATTATGGTGTTTTAATGCTTTCACAAATTGTTTCATTAAACCCAGATTTATATGAAGTGGTACCATGGTATCCTTGGCCACTAAGCGTTCACGTTTCTTAATGGCCATTCTGTGCGTGTGTCGTGTTTACCACAAGCTTGATTTTCCGATTGACACAAAAACATATAAATTTCGTATAGCCCGCCTGCAATACGTTCAGAATAGCGTACCTTAAGATCTTCACAAATTAAAAAAACTTATTTACATTTAATTTAATTTTGCTTAAAATAAAATCAAGATTTTTATGCACTTCTTTTCAGACAACAAAATTTTGCACAACAGACGAAGGATTTCTAAATTATCCTTTTGCGCACACCTAATCTTTGTCTCAAATAATAGCAAAGGCTACGCAGAATTGGTAATGCTCTGTAGGAGAGCACAAATGCGAGAGAACACTGGTCTATCTGTGTGCTATGATTACAATTTGTATTAATCTGGTTTATATGTATCTTGACAACACTGATCGTAAGGATGGTCGATAATAATATATCATAAATATGGATAAACATCATGATAACAGCGCTGGGTAGAGTAAATTTCCACTATTTTCCCACATAATCACAACATTTGACTATATTCTAGACGCTCTTCATGCAGGGTCACATAAAACGTGGCATGTCACAAATTGGTGTCGCCATTGTCGAAATGAATTATCCACTCCTTAACTCATATCCACAGTTCTGTCTTTATAAATAGTCAACAAGCGTCAAGGATTGTCAATTTATTTTCAGCGTAGAGAAATGCAAGGACACACCTCTGCTTTTTATGCGCTGCTGTCTCTCACAAAGCAAAAGTTATGGCTTATTGGTGGAGAGTTCAACCGCTATTTCCATACAGCAACATCAGTTTCGGATATGTTGGACCAAAATAATAAATAAGAAGACTATTTTTGGAGTGTCTCATGTATAGGTACCACCACTAGGTCGCGTAAAAAAACAGCATATCACGATGAAAAAAGGCTCATAACTCAACAAAAACAAAGTTTTATCACCTACATATTTATATTATTATTATTAAGAGAAAAGACCAAAGTATTTTTTAATTATTCTTTTGAATTTTTTTTTTTTTACGACAGAGGTCGAAAAGAGAAAAAAAGGTTTGTTTTATTTACCGATTTTTAAAATTTTTTTTAAAATCGAGCATATATTTGACATTCCAATCTATATAATTTCTATCTGAAATACCCAGAATATTTTACTTACTGGAAATAATAAATTTAATCCTTTAGCTTTCAATTAAAGCTAAAATAAAATCTTAAAGAATGTTTTTTCCTTTTTAAAAATTCATTTTAAACCTTAGGTATCGAAAAATTGACCGGAGGTACCTACTCTTGTATATATGGAAAAGTAAAATAAACAACAGGAAAAAATATAATTTAGCCAAAACAAAACATTTCTGATACTATCTATAAGAATACTGGAAGAAATATAAGAGAAAAAAGGAATTGTTGAAAAAACGCGGAACTGTATGGTGTTGAAGGTAAACATGCAAATCATTCTGCAAGGTACTTGAAAAGGGCAACACCAAAGGCAATGTAATCCATGAGCCCTGCTTTAAAAGATGTACTTATTTTCATGGAAAACTTATTAAATGCACTAAATTCTGATGGAAGCAATGATCCAAAGATGGCTGGATCATCAGTTCTAATATTTCTGCAAGATTCTTCAGGATTATTTCAAGTGCGCCAGTATTGATGGTTGTAACGTTTAACTTAATATTTGTTGTAGCATACCTACGAACGATAATGAGTATATCCCTATTCACATAAATACAATAGTAAATAATGTATGTTGGTCTCCATTTGTGCTGTTCAAACTCTCTGCCTACATGCAGAGAGGATCTCCAGACGAGGCTATGTCGAAGGGCAGAGTCTTGTCTCGGGAAACAGCTACCCGACCCCGTTTTATACGGTGTCTACGGGGAATTTGATACTCCACATTAAATTCGGCCTTGTGCGACATCTGACCGCGTGGGGCGGTTAGATATCCTGCAGTCGAAGATTCGTCTCCAGCTGTGCTGGTCAAACTCTGCCTCTGGACAGAGAGGATCCCCAGACGAGGCTATGTCGAAGGGCAGAGTCTCGTTTTGAGAAATAGCTAACCGACCGATTTATACGGGGTCTACGGGGAATTGTTGGCCGAGCATACGGGCTTGGATACCCCACATTAAATTCGGCCTTGTGCCACATCTGACCGCGTGGGGCAGTTGGTAGATATCCTGTAGTTGGAGATTCATTGTGGAATTCACTTTACTCACTTCTAGCATTTGACTACCACTTCTACGCGCCGCTGGCGAATCTTATATGTGTTGTTCTTGTCCTAAGTATTATCTTTCATTACCAACCTTTGTCTGATTATTCTATTCAGTAACCTTCTCTAGGTTACTACAATATTCTAAAGAGTTTTTTGTTTTCTCGCAAAGTTCAGATATTTTTCAGTTTTTAACTCTTTTTTTTTTTTTAATTTATTTTTAATCTTCAGGAAATGCAGCGTAAATTAACTTAATAATTTTCTTTCTTCATTATGCATTAATACTCTAAAACCTGGACGGATGTCTAGTGGATAAAAGTCTTGCTGCTTCAGCGTATTTAATTGCCTTGTGGCTGTGAGTTCAATCACTTTGACACCACAAAGATGGCCGAACAAGGAAGAAATAAGTTTAAGTAGTAGAAAGAAAAAAACAGAAATCTAATCGTGAAATGGAGAGAATATACAAACAGATTTAACTCTCCATCAGTTTTCTGTAGTATTGCAATTATTTACAAAAAAATTTCCGTACATATAATCAATTACAGTCGAGAAATGTTGATATTGTAGAAAGAAAGATTTTAATTAACAGAAAGCAAATTACACTGGTCAACACGATTTTTGGTGCCAACAAACAATAGACATTTTTTAGCTAATTTGATGGTGCTGATTCTGAAAATGACCTTAGTTTTCCATGGTTAGCTACCGTTTTTTCTGTATTGAAATTGCTCATTTAAGGAACAAAAGATCAATTTATAATCTTGGCTGATCGCAAAATTTACTTAATAAAGGTCGACATCAGTTTTCAGGGAGGCCGAGCAATTTATGTCAGTCACAATAAACTATTTTTATGAGTGTTTATTGAGTTAAAATTTTTAGAATAAATGCACTGAAGTCTTCCAATTTATCGCCAAAATTAATTTATCAGTATAACACTTTAGTAAACCTGGTCATTAAGGTGATATAAAAAAATTAAGCCATAAAATCTTATGTTTGATATTCATAAATTTATCCCATCACTTTTACTCCTTCACTACTGAAGGAAACCAAGCACATTGAGAGCATTTTGTTTTCACAGATGGAAAGAAACTCCAACTAAAGACATCCCAATTGAATGTACCTATTCCATTGTACATGGTACTCTTGGAGTATCAAAAGGGACTTAAATAATATTGAACATGGCAGACAATCAAGAAAGAGAAAATTTTTACCATGATTCTTATGTTCACAAAGGTTTTACTTCTGATGTTAGTTTATTAAATGATTTGATGAAAATATTTGTTGGTCTTGGCATATTCAATCGTGTTAGTTTTAAAGACTTAGGGTCTGGTTGTTATTGCAAAAATACTATTTCTCAATACGGAGACCAATGAAAAAAATGAGATATTTTCCAAAAACATGAAGCATTTCTGTACAGCGGTAGCTAATCAAAAAAAAGTAAAGTCATTTTCAGATTCAGCACCCTCAAATTAGCTAAAAGAAAGATGTTTGGTGTCTCGACACCGTTTCAAAAACATTTTTTTGTTGACCAGTGTTATCTATAAGATCAATTGAATGGAAAAGCGTTATGGTAATTTACCCACGTACGTATGGACTCATCCAGCCATAAATAGAAGCAGGCACTGCCTTTTGGAGACGGAAGTTTCCAGTCGGACCGAACATTCTTGCTGTAACATTCTCGTTTGTATATGTTTGTATTACTGTTTCTGTTAATATATTTGTTTAACTCAATTCCTCTCTTGTGTTTTTATTTCTGGCCCTGAGAAAGCCACAACAAAAAGACAACACCAAATGTCTTAAAATACTGATAACGGACTCGAATTTAACAGAGTTAAATGAAAGAAAAGTAAGAAACGCATATCTTCGAGAAACAACGATTTCTGTGAAACGAAAATGAGCAGAAACGTTATGAACTTTAATAATACGTATAAACGCAGTAAATTCGAAGGAAGGCCTTCTAAACTGGACAAGGGCAGAGAACTCTGGATGAGAAAACGGGGAAATTGCTGATTATGCATAAAGCTATATATCCCACTGGGCTTCAGCACTACAAAAGGCAGAGTAATAAAAGATTGATTATGACAGCCAGAAACTGCAAAAAAAAAACAAAAAAAAACGACAATATGATAAATGTTGGATCAGAAAACCCCAAACAACAGTCAAAAATGAAAAGATAAACAACTCCATAGAGATTTCAAACAAGAAAGAAGAATCTATCCGTGGCATGGATGAACTACCAAAAGTCTTATGACGTGATAACACAAGACTGGATATTAGTGTACTTGAAAAAAATTTCAAACCAAGTATTGAACACTGAAAGAAAGACAGTGGGAAATTGTAAAGTGGACATGCCCACCAAAAGACAGATAAAAAAATTTAAAAAAACTGTCTTCAAAGGGAATTTCGTATTGGTCTTCATAAGGATGAAATTATGAACACAGAAATATATATATATATATATATATATATATATATATATATATATATATATATACTGCAGTTCAGACGTTTGGAGTCACCGAAAGAATTAGCATAGGATGAACTTGAGAGAAGAAGGAAAAAAATGAAAAAGAGCTGTTAGGGCCATTAAAAAAAGAATAGAATCAATTATCAAACTTATACTTTGAGAAGCAAATAATGTCAAAAATTTGGGGTACAGTAATCAAGGCTATAGGAGGATATTTTGACGACAGCAAAATTTAATCATAAAATGCTTTCTTTCTTTTTGTGGTAAAAATTTCTAATAAAAAAAATAGTGTTTCATTTTTTCTAATCATGTATAATAATTTTCGCTTATTTTGGGCCCAATTTAAAAAAAATTACCAGAACTGTTGTATATATATATATATATATATATATATATATATATATATATATATATATATATATTACATGAATCATTCATACAAAAAACAGATGTTGAAGTTTATGATATTTTTTATGAATGATTCGTGTAATGTAAATTGAACAGCACCACATACTTGATATATACAGGGTGACCCACCCCAAAAAACGGGACTTTTTTGAAGTGCGTATTGCCAGACATGAGCAAGTGGCAACACTGCGAGACAGTGACCTTGAGCAAGTAAACATTTCGCCATTTAGAATTCAAGATGAAATTCACAGTATCCCAGTTGAGATGTTGCAGCAGTCAATGAGGAATCTCAACAGCAGATTTCAAGAATGCATTCGTATAGGAGGACGCCATCTACAGGACGTAACTTTAAAAAAATGAAAATTCCATCATTGTTTCTTAAACGGCATATTTTAAGGTTTCAATTACTATGAATAAAATATTTTTCTTCCATCACTCTTGGTTTTATTGGATTGTAAAAAAGTTCCCGTTTTTTGTTGTCACCCTGTATATATATATATATATATATATATATATATATATATATATATATATATATATATATACATACTAAGGTAATGGAACCAAGGTTAAAAAGTAGTTCGAATGAATGGATGATTTTAAAGTCTTTGTCAAGAATAAAAAGAAAATAGAATCTCTCATATAAATGATGAGAATCTTCAGCTGGCATAGAGGAATAGAATTTGACATTTTGGGAATGTGCAATATTGATAATGAATACGGATAAAATGAAAACATAATACGATACGACTAGGAAAAGACCAGGGAAATCAAAGGAGAGAATGGCGAGAAATGACTTCTGAAAGTCTCCATTATTGAAGTACTTCGAGTAATTCTTGAACTGGACAAGAGAATATTTCAGAAACTGCTAATGATGCATAAGGCGTTGCACCCAAGAGACGATGTCGACAGGTTGTATATTAAAATAAAATGTAGACAAGTCAACAACGAAGATTGCGTCGTCTACACAATCAAGGAACTTAAGACAGACGAAGGAAAAATTACACACATTAGGTTAACACTAAACTACAATGAAGAAATCAATGAACCGAAACCGCGGAAACAAAAACTCAACAGTGGGAAAATAGAACAATTATATGAACACTCCATAAGACAATATAAGCAGCGGCAGATAAACAGACATTAGCTTGGTTAATTAGAGGAAATAAATTAAAGAGAGAAAATATGTTTCTCTTAATAGCAATGCAAAACATCGACATATGATGCAAGGATATTATTGTGGAGCTCGCCCCTTGTACACAAGATGGACTCGTCCAAAGTATACTTATACTACGGAGAGATAGCGTGAGAAAAACGTCGAGACAGGGTGTTCACCCAGAGTTATACGAGAGTCCAGAAAGAGAGATAATTACGGCTTCACTTACAGAGACTTGTACATATACTTTTCTACTAACCCGCATTCCTGGACTACTAATCTTCATCTCAAGTTTGTATTCTTACGTTTAATACACTAATTTTCTATCTCAATTACTGGCGTTGTTTATTTATTTGTGCAGGATTCCATTCACGGAATTCACAACAACTTGGCGACAAGGACCTCGGACCCACACGGAGGAGAAACAAATTTCTCTCTCACCAACACAATAATTTGGCGACGAGGATTGCACTTCTCGGGAAAAAAAATCCGTTTGCCAGTGTCCATAACAACTTGGCGACAAAGTTTTACCAAGATTTGCGAGGATTTTGCATGACTACCGTGATTAATAAGTACTTTCTCAAAATGCAGAAAATCGAGTTTTTCGTAAGACTCTATCATGGAGGATTTTAAAAGTATTTTAGTAGAACTTGTAAAATACCAAAATGAACAGCAACTACAACTCCAAGAAAGAATGGAGGAAAAGTTGCAAAAGCAATGACTACAAACACAGAAGGATAATGAAGAAAGACAAATGCAACTCCAGGAATTAATATTAAAAGTAACCCGCAACACACAACAAAAGAGTATCGAAAAAGAGGCGACTTTTTCCCAAGACGCAGTTTGGAACACAATAGAAACATTTAAATACTCTCTAGAAGATAATAAAAATTTCGGGGGCTATTACAGACGTCATGAAGACATTTTCAACATTGACTGCCAAAATTGGACGGAAACTAAGAAGCTACGTTTATTACTCAGGAAATTGGGAACAGAGGAGTACACAAAATTTGTGGACTATATTCTACCGAAAAAAACACACGATTTGACGTTTGACGAGGCAGTTACATGCCTTACGGAGCTCTTCAGTCCAAATATTGCACTTTTTCACAAAAGGTGGAAATGTCTCAACCTCGTAAAAAGCGAAAATGAGGACTACTCCACGTTTGCAACAATTGTGAACAAACATTGCCATGACTTTAAATTAACAGAATTGACTCCGGACAATTTTAAGTGTCTTATTTTCGTACAGGGATTAGTCTCAGCCAAGGATAGAGAAATGCGCAAAAGAATGCTCTCGAAACTTCAAAACAAGCCTGGATTAACGCTACAAAAATTCTTAGAAGACTGCCAAAAATGCTTGAGCATAAAAACACTCTAAGGATATTAAGGAATCGGGAGTAGCACACATAGGTAAGTTAAACAACCCCCGGAAAGAAAACAAAAATTTTATGATCAAGAAAAAATTACAAGGTATAAGGCGATTAATGACAGAGATCAAAGCAAATATAAGCCCCTTCCCATCTGCATGTTACAGATGTGGCGGATTCCACTGGAATAAAGACTGTCGATTTAAATACAAGAACTGTTTAGCTTGTGGGAAAATGTGACATAAGGCATCTCAATGCAGAAACAAAAAACACACTAGTAGGGTAAGAACTACTAGAATGGACTACGAAGACAAACTAAACACAAGAAAATACGTGGAGCACGAGATTTTAAATAAGAAGGTAAAATTACAGTTAGACTCAATTTCGGATGAAACTATAATTAATTTACAAATATGAAGGAAGCTAAATAGACCGACCATGACCATTAATAGGAGTAAGTAGTCTTTCCTACCGCCCGGTCAACACTCCTCCCCCTTCTCTTGGACATGAGTAGAGGCTTACGCCTTGTTTCTTGTTTAGGAAGGGGTTCCCGGTAATCTTTCTCTATCTGGTCTCTGTATTAGTGCATCTCTGTTTCTCCCATGATGTGTGCAGTCTGTGGCATCACCTCTTCATTCTGAGAGTACACGGTTGACAGTTATCTGGTTGCTGTTTCCGACTGGTAGTTAGGAGCCCTAACTCTTGTGTAGCGTCTTGAGCGGCTGCTCTGATCAACAGTTGTATAATACCAGGGTGTTTGTAGTGCCATGTTGCGCATGGAAAGGTGTCCCTGTAGTCACCTCCGGTGGGCAACCCTAAGGCCACATTATGATGCAGGTTGTGCCAACTGATCTCTGCCCACGTCACGGTCGAAACTGTCTGCTTCTTTTACTTCGCGCCTTCTCAACTTCCAACTAAAATTCAACATGACTTACAAAAACCGAAAAATTAATCCTAAACCAGCCACTCAAAAATCACCTAAACCCCTCAACATTTTGTTCTCCAACATCCGTGGCATTAGAACAAACTTCTGCAGTATGGAATCTTTCCTCACTTCAAACTGCCCGGATATACTGGCTCTCTGTGAGACCAACCTTGTCTCGTCTATCTCCTCCTCTGATCTCTCGATCCCAGGCTACCTTCCTCTCCTCAGAAGACTCTCTAACGCACATTCACGGGCTTGGTGTCTACGTCAAGAAACATCTCCATCTGGCCAGAGAATTCTCTCTCGAATCGCCAGACCAGTCGTACATGTGTCTACGACTGTCTCTCCTCAATGCGGTAAGCTATCTCTTCTTCCTATACCGCTCTCCATCCTCTCAAGACTGTGCGATACTCGATAGCATTTCTGACAGCATAGACAATGCTCTCTCCCTCCACCCGTTTGCTCACATATTTGTGTTTGGCGACTTTAACGCCCATCATACCATGTGGCTTAAGAATGCTACTACTGACCACGCAGGCATTCAAACGCTCGATTTTTCAGTCTCTCAATCCCTCACGCAGATAGTTAACTTCCCCACTCGTTTTGCCTTCAACCGGGAAGGTAAAGCCTCTCTTCTCGATCCGTGTTTTACCTCCATCCCCGAGTCTTGCAGCGCCTCGCAACTCTGCCCTCTTGGTAACTCTGATCATGCGGTAGTATCTGTTAACATCTCCTTCAACTCCACCCCCTACAAAGAACCTCCTACCACTAGAACTTCGTTCTACTATCAACGAGCTGATTTCCTCCGCGATGTACCCTGGGATGGAGTCTTTACGCTCCCCGTCCAAGAAAGTGCTTCTGAGGTCTCATCCTGGGTTAAAGCTGGAATCGACGCTTTCATCCCATCAAAGAAATATAGGTTCAAGTCGCGCTCCTCCCCCTGGTTCTCCGTTGCTTGCTCAGCCGCCATCGCCCATAGGAACCACTACTTTCACCTATTCCGTAGTGACATGTCTGTCTGCAATAGACGTCTCTTTGCCTCCGCCCGTAACGAGTGTAAGCGTGTCCTCAACGATGCTAAATCACTATTTGCGACTCGGATGAAGGAGCGTATTGCATCTCGCAAATTTGGCTCCAAAGATTACTGGCGTCTCTGCAAGAGCGTATTGAACAATTGCAAACCCTCTATACCTCCTTTATTCAACCAGTTCGAAGTTCTGACCTCCTCTGCCGACAAGGCTGAATGCTTTGCTCGGAAATTTTCATTCAACTCGATGCTCGAGTCTTCTGGTGTACCCATACCCGACTTCCCTCTTAGAACTGAGGCCCTATTGAGTGGGCTACATATAACCCCGTCTCTGGTATTGGGCGTTATCTCCAATTTAGACCCCAACAAGGCTAGTGGTAGAGATGAAGAAATGCGCGCCTGAACTAGCGCCCGCCCTTTCTAAACTATACAACTACTGCCTCAAGGAATCTTGTTTTCCGGACTGCTGGAAGTCCTCTTCGATTGTTCCTATCTTCAAGAAATCTGGCGACCCCTCTGACCCTTCTAACTACCGTCCTATCAGTCTCCTACCCCTCTTCGGCAAAGTCTTCGAAGCCCTAATCAATACTGAGGTGGTTAACCACCTTACATCCCATGATCTCTCAGACAAGCAATATGGCTTCCGCTTTGTCCGATCTACAGCTGATGTGCTTACGGCCATCACTGAAACTGTCTACCGAGCTCTTCAAAATAACGGGAAAGCTCGTGCCGGGGCACTAGACATCTCCAAAGCATTTGACAGGGTTTGGCATGCCGGCCTTCTTCGTAAGCTCCACGGTTATGGCATTACGGGTCGATTGTTTGACCTAATACAATCATTCCTGTCAAACCGTGAATTGAAGGTCGTTCTCAACGGATTCTCCTCCAGTTCCTATCCCACGAACGCAGGTGTTCCTCAAAGCTCCATCCTAGGCCCCACTCTATTCCTTATCTACATAAACGACCTCCCTGATGCCATAAATTCCCAAGTTGGCATCTACGCGGATGACACCACAATTTATTCTTGCCTCAAAAACAAATCTAGTGTCACTGACAAAACTAACTTGGCCGTGCGTCTCGAAAAGGATCTCCAGTTGGTTGTGAACTGGGGCAGGAACTGGCTGGTCAACTTTAACGCTTCAAAAACAAAACTGCTCTCTATTAATCACCACAGAGATCCTTCTTTGCCCTCCATTAGAATGTCTGACGGTCAACTTCTCAAGAGCAACTCTCTGCGGCTGCTCGGTCTTACGTTGACTGCTGACCTGAGATGGAACAAATACATTGAGTCAATTGCTTCGTCAACCGCAAGGAAAGTTGACTCCCTGTGCCGCGCCAGGAGATTTTTCTCCCCGGAATTGATCCTCCAGATCTACAAATCAACAATTCGCCCTTGCATAGAGTATTGCTGCCATATATGGTCTGGTGCTCCTTCTGTTTGTCTCGGGGTTCTTGATAAGCTCTAGAGGCGGATATGCAATATAATTGGCCCTGCTCTGGCATCTCGTCTACAGTCACTTTCTCACAGACGCGCCGTCGCCTCTCTCTGTCTGTTTTACAAATACTTTCATGGTAATTGCTCCAAGGAGCCGCATTCGCTAGTTCCCAGACTTCATGAATTCAAGCGCCCTACGAGGCTGGCATCCCGCTCTCACCCCTTCACTGTCGAAACTCCTAAATGTAGCCGTCTCTTCTACTCTAATAGCTTCATGTCTTGCACCTCTCGCCTGTGGAACTCCCTTCCCTATTCCAGTTTCCCTGAGAGCTATAATCTTCAGCTATTCAAGTGTAATGTCAATCGACATCTCCAGTTGCCTTGATCTATCCACTACCCTTCTCCTCATACTCTCTTCTATCACTCCTATCTGATCTCGCTCTATATTTTCTGTAACCCCTTGCGTTCTAGTGGCTTCCCGCCTTGCTTGGGGTGAAATGCTTAAAAAAAAAATGATGCATACACAGAAAATCGCTAAGTCTGTTACAGGGAAGCGTATCAAATTTGAAGAAGTAATTCTAAACGTAAAATTTCATGGAAAAACGAAAAAATTGAAAATATTTGTAATGAAAGACAGAAAATTTGGTGGGCACAGACCGGATGCAAAAATTTGACGTATGGGATTTACCTATTAGCTTATTTTGTAAGAAAATAGAGTGCGAGTCGTCAGAAGCTACAAAATTAAAAGAAGAACTACACAGTCAATTTTCCGAAGTATTCTCGAGCGGGGTGGGACGATGTAATAAATTTGCAGCTAACATTGAACTAAAGGAAAATGTTCAGCCAGTATTCAAGAAAAAGCGAAACGTGCCTTTCGCAACCATAGAAAAAATTGAGTTAGATAGATTGGTACAAACTGGAATCCTTTCAAAAATCGAATTCTGTGAATGGGCGGCACCAGTGGTCTACGTAAAGCAAATTTAATTTTATTTCTTTTTCAATGATTTAGCCTGTCTTCATTTTTCTTTCGTGATCATTTATTTTTCCGGTTTTTTCTCTTACTTTTCATTTTTCTTGGTCATTTGGCTTCACTTTTTTAGCCATTTTGTTTTGTTTCTTTCTGCGTTTCCAACTCACCAACACAACTGATGCCATAATCTCGAACTCTTAAACATGTTGATTTTGCAACTTGTGTTAAATGGAATTTTACAATCATAAGAAGAATACTATATGGTTAGTTTAATATTCATAAAGTTTTGATAAACACAAAAATACAGAGTAACAGAAAGTGCTAGAAAGTGTTTACAATTACAATATGAGTGCAAAATATTACTATAATCTTATACTTATGAAACATCGGAATTATGTATGTATGAGTAAATTATATAAATATTCACAATGTATAAAACACAAAGTGTGTATATATCTATGCATATATATTTTAAGACATTTTCTTATGCTTATACATTCTTTTTATAGAAAACCGACAGGGTTCGAAACTGTATCATATACGGAACCGTCATTTAGCATAACGTGTTCCTAACCGAGCGAGCCACAGAGAATCGTTCGCTTAGCAAAGTTAAATTTACTGCCTTTATACTTCAATCTTCCCTGAATCTCTCCCGTACATATCTACTTAATTTGCATCCAAATATAAACAAATAACGTCACACATTATGAAATGGACAAAGTCCGACAATTATTTTAAGACATTTTCTTTTTTTTATGTTTATAAATTCATTTGTTTGAAAATTTCTCGGACATTCGGGTCGGTAAATGTTATAAATACTGTTTATTATAAAAACAGAGGATTTATTTAAATATTTGTATCTATAAAAAGAATGTATAAACATAAAAAAGTGTCTTAAAATAACTGTCGGACTTTGTCCATTTCATAATATGATACATATACATGTTTGCGGGGAAGATTTTGTTCTGATGAATTGAACATCTCGTTGATCCCGAAATAAAACTTATAAACGAAATGAATAATTAAAGTTTCCGTCTTCTTATTATCATCAATATATATATATATATATATATATATATATATATATATATATATATAATGATCAATAACTTCGAAACAAGTGACATTACAGGTTTCATGTACGATTTCATTTTCAAATCTTTTTTCCCCTGCTATTTGAACTGTCATAGCTGAAACTCCTCTCTCACGTGCCAAACGTCTTATGGATTGAGTTGGATCTTTTTTTTTAATTGAACTGTTTAGCTCTAAGTTGAAATGATGATCCCTCTTGTTGTTGTGATTCCCTGATCCAGTTTTCCTTTCTATTGTTCCCTCTTTCTTAAACATATTCACTGTTCTCTTGATGGTTCTAAAATGGACTTTGAAGATGGAAGCCAGACTATGAATGTTGGCACCATTACTGAAGTCTTGAATGATCTTTTTCATCTCACTATTGCTCAGTTGGGAAGACAGAGTGGGCCTGACACAAAACGATTTTAACCTGTTCCCTTTCTAACTGAATAAATGTTTTTAGTGATTCTTAGGACAACTGTTGCCAAGATGGCTAAACGTCTTATCTGAAAACCTGGAAAAAAGAAACTCAGTTTAGTGGTTTGTTTTTAGATATTAAACAGTTTTTGGGGTGATGCCGTTACACCATTTGGATAATTTTGCTGTTACACCGTTTGGACAATTTTGCCGTTACACCCGGTATTATAATCGTTATATGTGAGAAAACATCAGTTTTTTAATGTAATGAATTAAATTCAAGAGTGCTCGACATCCCGTCCAGAGCACCTAACATAATGTATGTTTGACATGCATATCTCCCAGCCTATTACAACAGTGTTGTAAATTTGGTTGTCAGTCGGTACTGCGCACTTTCTGTTGTTCTGAGGCGTCTTAAATATCTATATCGGTGGTCATTGCGCTAATTAAGAAAGAATTCGACAAAAAATATATGAACAAGCAAAGAAAGATTCATATAGATTTCTATAGTGTTTGAAACACCTCGAATAACTTGAGATTCTTTGAACTGTAAAGATATTTACTCTTATAACATTGAATTCAATAAATATATGGAATAAAATGAAACTTACAAAAAGAGATAATGTTCCATCTATGTCTCTAAAATAGGTGGTTAACTTCTATCAAGAAGCATACAATTGTTCCCATATAGTAAAACTTTGCGTACTTATAAAATATCATAACACCAAAATAAGTATGACTTTCAATTAGTTTATCGATCATAAAATCTGAGGCTATGATATTAAGTCCTTTTCATTCTAACAATTGAAACCCCAATTTTGGAATCATTCTATTTCATATAATCAAGCCTGTGTTAAATCCACCCTAGCCATATTTTAGTGAGTACTATTTCTGCTTCAGAGCATTAAATGCAAAATGGACAGTAAAGACATTGGCCAGTTTTCAGTTTTCTATGCTACTCAATAAAGGCACGGTGTGGTCTTCTCAAGTGGCTGACCCGAGGCGCCTTGCCGCGTTTTTGAATAAGCTTAGTACAGATTCTCCACGATGTCTTCTCCTAGGTCAGCGACGCAGATTAAATCTTATTTTGCAGAGAACACATTCTCGGGGGATGACGTTCCGATGGGAAAATGTTCTTTATTTTGGTTGTCTTAGAAATAAGAAACGGTAAACAAGTAATCAGGTTGTAATCGTGACAATCATTTTAATAACATTTCTTCTCTCGGTTTTCTCTTATTCATATTTATCGTCCTTTTAACTTGTTTCTTTCTTTACATTTCCATTTCTCGCTTTACAACTCTTTCTTTCTTTCTTTCTTTCTTTACATCTCTCGCTTTCTTTCTTATACACGCGCATATATTCTTCTTTTGAGAAATCTTCTCAACTTTTTTGTTCAATTTTTTCGTTTCTAATTTTTCTATTTTCATTATCTGACCACCATTTTATATCTTCCATTTTGGTTAATAGTTTCTTTCTTTCTTTCTTTCTTTCTTTCTTTCTTTCCCTTCCTCGTTTTACAACGCTTTCTTTCTTTCTTTCTTTCTTTCTTTTTTTATTTATTTACATTTCCATTCCTAGCTTTACAACTCTTTCTTTCTTTCTTTACATTTCTCTTTCTTTCTTTCTTTCTTTCTTTCTTTCTTTCTTTCTTTCTTTCTTTATTTACATTTCTCTTTCTTTCTTTCTTTCTTTCTTTCTTTCTTTACATTTCCACTCCTAGCTTTACAACTCTTTCTTTCTTTCTTTCTTTCTTTCTTTACATTTCCATTCCTCGCTTTACAACTCTCTTTCTTTCGTTCTTTCTTTCTAGATTTACTTCACATGTTTCAGGTATTTATAAAGCTTAGATAATCCGACGGAATAACAATTGAAGGAATAAGAATTGGAAGATTGTTTTGCATTGAAACAATTTTCCAGAGAGAAAACGCTTACCAGCCTTGAAAATCAGCATTCAAAATGTTGGCTTTCGTCTGAAACCAAACACTGATTACAGGCACCAGTAAAAAAAAGAACATCACTATCAAACACACCAAGGATTTTTTCGTACATTCTAGATTCGTTCTCTATTTTTTGCTACCTGCCAATTTTCAACTTTTATTAAGTCACCGCCACTTGCGTGACTTGCGGTTATATCTCCAGCTTATTCGTTCTTTTCTTGATAATCTCCTCTTTCATTCTTTATCTATCTTCTCTTTGTAACTTTTCTATTCTTTTTACCCCTTTTCAGTGAAGCACTTTCTTCTCCTTCATGTCAGATTCTCTTCTCTTTGAGAGTTCATTTTTCATGAAGGCTGTCAGATTGATACGCTTTGCAGTTTGTCGTACATTTTCCAACCTGTTCAAGTCAACGTTCAGATGACCTCAAACCGTGGTCTGCACAACTTTTTCACAGTTCTGCATGCAAGATCTTTCTGTCTTTCAAGATCTCGGCCGCGGTTCGAGCGTCAATATTCGGCCACTGATCTAGCCGGTTATTCTTCAATTCTTCATTACATTGGTTCAAAGGTAGGAAATACGAAAGAAAAAAGTTGATAGAATTTGTGAGAGTGATTGAGAAAGAGAGGAGGGAGAGAGAAACAGTGAAAGAGAGGAGAGAGAGAGAAGCAAATAGCATAGAAAAAAGAAATAGCGTTGTGGTAATGAAAGCATCCAGAGAGTTAAATGAAGATTATAAAAGATATTTAGCATATACTAGAAATATTTGAAGATGATGAGTTGAATAAAAGAAATAGATAAACACGTAAACCATAAACGCAAAGAAAATGGTGGTCGATAACTAAAAACAAACAAACAACAAAACAATAGAAAGTGAAATAGAAACAGAAAAGGGGAAAGTGAGGGAGGGTAAGAGCTCAATTTACAAGAAACATAAACTCTTATATGAAACAGAATTAAATTGATGGATACTGGAAAAATGGACGTGTAAGTTTAAAGAAAGAAAAGAAAGGGATAAAATAAGTGGAGAATTGAAGAGAGCCATCAAGTAAAACTGAAAGAAACTAAATGTGTGTCAGAGAGAGAGAGAGAGAGGACAGAGGTAGAAAGTGAAAGTGAAAGTAAAAGTGAGATATAATCGAGGAACAAAATCAAGAGGAAATCTGAAAATACTGAAATGGAAGAAAAAAAGAAAAAATCGATAGATTTGGATCGAAAATACATTTAGGCAATAGCAAGAAACTGGAATTCGCCCGTGTATATAAACACTATCTTAATCTCACTGTCTCACCTCATCTACAAAATCGCACAAACCTATATATATATATATATATATATATATATATATATATATATATATATATATATATATATATATGTACGTACGTACGTACGTACGTATATATGCACAGTAGGGAATGGTGAAAAGTTTACAGTCCTATCAACTTCCCGAAATCTGAACAAAATCACCCAATGTCTTTGGAATCACTTCTTGGTGGTTTGAAGAGTATTCTCAGTACCCCCCCATATATATATATATATATATATATATATATATATATATATATATATATATATATATATATATATATATATATATGTGTGTGTGTGTGTGTGTGTGTGTGTGTTCTGAAGTAAATCAAACAGTTACAGTGATGCAACCCAAAAAGCAAATCACAGAATTTATACATACACAGTCACATGCATATCAAAAAGGTGTTTCACTCTATACTACAGCGATAAGTATGCGTATGCTGGCTTAGATAAAAACAAAAATAATGAAATATTCATCGGAGGATATAAACGGATGAGAAAGAAGAGAGTGTGGAAGGGAAATAGAGAGAATTTTTATACAGAAGCGTATTACAAAGACATAAGTGCGAAAGGTCAGCTCAATTGATTGCTACAAACGATGGCGTGGGGCTCACTATTTTGGTTTTGACGTATTCCGTCAGAAGAACACGTTTCTCCGACACGTAGAAACACGTGTGTTTTCGCCAAGTCAAAGTCATTTGATGGAATAGGGCTTTATGCACTAAATGATCGGTCCGTCAACTTTGATAGATTTAGCATCCTTTCCACGTTCGATGTCAGAATGGTTTGTCGGTATATGTGAGAATCGAATGTACAGCAGATGCGGCCATGGAGGCGCTTAGGTCAACTGATAGGACGACAGGGTAGTGATACAGTGAGCGAGAACGAGATGAAGTAAAATGTTAGAGAAAAAAAAAGGTGATAGAAGAAAAACAGTTAATAGAACTGACTTCAAAACAAGTGTTTAAGACGAAGAGGAGAAGAAAATGCCAAGACAAAGTATGTGAATAATATTGAAATAATATTGGGAGTGAGGATGCAGAGATAAGCAGACTTTGAAGGATGTTCCATGAATATAATATAAAAACTGATATGATGGATATATAAAAAGAAATTTTAACTGATATACAAACAATGTAATCAGAACTTGAATATGAACTTTCGTAAGAAGAAGATAATTACTTGAATTATGGGATAACGCAAGCGGGTATGAGTTTGACTGTTTTAACGATATTTATTAAATAAAATCACATATTTCTTTTACTTTAATTCTAACTTTAATTCTAGTCTCTCTCTTTCTCGCACATATACATTTTCCTAATGCATAAGAAAACAAAAACAAAAACGTAGAACAATACAAAATATTACACTTTATTTTTCTGTAGAAGACATTTCAGTTAGTTATGCGGCATGTGTGATAGACGCTTAGGCGATCATGTATCTTTCGATACCTGACTGACGAGGCAGATTTTTTTTCCCATAGTAGGTTGTCATTTCTTTTTGCAGTAGACCTATCCAAGGTTATAGGACCGGGTCTGTCCTGCTATTTACTCCTAGCTGGAGGGGGAAGAAGAGGATACATACCGTTCCCAAAGGTATTAAATAAGTAAGTGAATGCAATAGATTCGACTGGAATTCGAACTCGGCTCTACGATTCCTCAATCCGAGCCGCTATCCATTGTGCCTCTATGACATCTGGGTCGCCCCCTTCTTATAAAAACCCTTTCTAAGTATGCCACCCTTCTTCTTATGACATAATACTCTTTCTACTAATGTATCACTTTTACTTATGATATACTATTTTATTTATGCCATACTTCTCAAAACAAACACTTATGACATTAGTGTTTTTATTTATGATAGTCTCTTTTGACATACTCATTTCCTTTTTTGATCTTCTTCTTATGATATTATCTTTCAATTTTTGCCAGTCACCTTTCTCATAACAAACGCTTTACACTAATGCCAATCTTCTTATATATTATTTATGCATATACCACGCGGATAATGAATCATTTTCTATCCTACAACCCCTTTCCCCACAGACGAAACGTTGCCAGCCTTTCGCGGCTCTATCGCTATTTCCATGGAAAGTATTCAGATGAACTACGTTTCTTAGTTCAAACCTTCAGGGCTAAGACCCTTCATGCCACCCACGTTTCAGCGAACCATCGTCATTTTCGGGGAGCAAAAAAGGACTATACACCAATTTCAAGAAGAAGGAATTGTCAGCAACAAAACCAGCCTAACAAAACAAAGTACAAAAATATAAATATCTGTGAAGTGTTTTAGCAGAAGATGAAAAAAAAGATAAAATAAATAAAATCTGAAGGCACAATGGAATAAAGAAAGATGCTTTTCGAAAGCTAAGCGAAGTATTAAGAAAAAGGAAAACAAAGAAAATAATACCGAACTCTTACGTAATATCAGTCCTCCTATACGTGAATACCATAAACTGAACTAGCTTTTTGCTGCTCTATCGATATTTCCATATTGTAGCGAACCACCGTCATTCTCCACGTATACCATTGGTGAAATGTAAGTTCCACTCGAACAGCTTCTTCGCACGAAACGCTGCTTTGTGGAACCGACTCGCAAGAGGATACTTCTCTGATCATTACAATCTTAACACGTTATCTTTCTCACATATCCTCATAAAGTTTGCCTATTATTTCTTACACTGTAACGCTCTACCTCGACTGGCATTTGGGCCTTGTATAGGGTAAATTTTATTGTAAAAAAATTTAAAAAAAAGCTCTTCTCATAAAATACACTTTCTTTTTATACCACCCCCTTTCTACTCATACAAGTTTTCTCTATCTGCTATTTCCGTTTATATATAATATTGTTATCATTGCATCAAAAGCATTAAAAAAAAAACAGTATTTCAGCTTTTAACTTGCGTGCGTTAGCTGTGAAGGTTCTATGCTATTTCAAATAGTATGCAATTCACACAGTGGCGATAGCAGATGCATCAAGAAAGAAACTAAAAGAATTCCTACAAAAATTACCGAAGGAAAGAGAGAAAAAAGGACTATACACCAACTCTAAGAAGACGGAGTCGTGAGCAAAAAGTGCCAGCTTCACATACAAATTAAAAATTGGAGATATCAAAAGTGAATAAGTAAAAAATTTAGTATCAGCCTATATTTCTGAGATGAGATATGTACATTATTTACATTATTCGGAAGATTGTCCTCATTGTGTCGCCAAATTTATTACAACGTTTCGGTCGATGTACGCTCCGGCCTTCTTCAGGTGGTTGGAATGTCGAAATGAAACGTTTATTTCGCTCATCTGGGTAGGCTGTTCTAGTTATATATGCTATGTTTAATGGATGCCAGTTATCAATTATCTCATGTTACTTTCCTTCTGAAATTTCTCCACTACCTTAACTGGGTATTGAACTTACAGACTTTGTGTCCTGTCACTAATCACCGATCCACTGTGCCATGTGTCCTTGTAGTTAAGGCAATGGAGAACTGGGAGAGGGGAATTAACAGGAATAACTAATAACTGAGAGCCATTAAACATGGCATATGGAACTGGAAGAGTCTACCCCGGTGAGCGAAATAAACGGTTGAGTTCAACATCCCAAACACCTGAAGAAGGCAGGAGCGTACAACGGCAGAAACGTTGCAATAAATATATCGACAAAGATAAAGACAATAGTCTAAATGATGTAATAATAAGGAAAGATGAGTTGGAAAATTTCATACTGACAGAACTGATTGAAAAGAAGCGGAAGAGAAAAAAACAGCGCATAACCCACCTAGAGAGTTTGGGTAAATGATTGGCAGAATAGGGTTTAGGAGAGATAACAAAAAGACAAAATTTATTAAGAGGTACAAAGACAAGGAAATTGTGGAGATCCATTATCGTCAACGTCCTGAAGTGACACGGCAGGTAGAAGAAGATAACAATGAGATAATTAATTAGATGACACCAACGTATAACCCACCTAGTGAGTTTGTGTAAATAATTGGCAGAATAGGGTTTAGGAGAGATAACAAAAATACCAAATTTATTACGAGCTACAAAGACAAGGAAATTGCGGAGATCCATTATCGTCAACGTTCTGAAGTGACACGTCAAATAGAAGAAGATAACCATGAGATAATTAATTAGATGACAACAACGTATAACCCACCTAGTGAGTGTGGGTAAATGATTGGCAGCATAGGTTTGAGGAGAGATAACAAAAAGACCAAATTTATTAATAGCAACAAAGAAAAGGAAGTTGTGTAGATCCATTATTGTCAACGTCCTTAAGTGACACGTCAAATAGAAGAAGATAACCATGAGATAATTAATTAGATGACAACAACGTATAACCCACCTAGTGAGTTTGGGTAAATGATTGGCAGAATAGGGTTTAGGAGAGATAACAAAAAGACAAAATTTATTAAGAGCAACAAAGACAAGGAAATTGGGGAGATCCATTATCTTCAACGTCCTGAAGTGACATGTCAGATAGAAGAAGATAACCATGAGATAATTAATTAGATGACACCAACGTATAACCCACCTAGTGAGTTTGGGTAAATGATTGTCAGAATAGGGTTTAGGAGAGATAACAAAAAGACAAAATTTATTAAGAGGTACAAAGATAATGAAATTGTGGAGATCCATTATCGTCAACGTCCTTAAGTGACACGTCAGATAGAAGAAGATAACCATGAGATAATTAATTAGATGACAGCAACGTATAACCCACCTAGTGAGTTTGGGTAAATGATTGGCAGAATAGGGTTTAGAAGAGATAACAAAAAGACAACATTTATTAAGAGGTACAAAGACAAGGAAATTGTGGAGATCCATTATCGTCAACGTCCTGAAGTGACACGTCAGGTAGAAGAAGATAACCATGAGATAATTAATTAGATGACAACAACGTATAACCCACCTAGTGAGTTTGGGTAAATGATTGGCAGAATAGGGTTTAGGAGAGATAACAAAAAGACAAAATTTATTAAGAGGTACAAAGACAATGAAATTGTGGAGATCCATTATCCTCAACGTCCTGAAGTGACACGTCAGATAGAAGAAGATAACCATGAGATAATTAATTAGATGACAACAACGTATAACCCACCTAGTGAGTTTGGGTAAATAATTGGTAGAATAGGGTTTAGGAGAGATAACAAAAATACCAAATTTATTAAGAGCTACAAAGACAATGAAATTGTGGAGATCCATTATCGTCAACGTTCTGAAGTGACACGTCAAATAGAAGAAGATTACCATGAGATAATTAATTAGATGACAACAACGTATAACCCACCTAGTGAGTGTGGGTAAATGATTGGCAGCATAGGGTTGAGGAGAGATAACAAAAAGACCAAATTTATTAAGAGCAACAAAGAAAAGGAAGTTGTGGAGATCCATTATTGTCAACGTCCTTAAGTGACACGTCAAATAGAAGAAGATAACCATGAGATAATTAATTAGATGACAACAACGTATAACCCACCTAGTGAGTTTGGGTAAATGATTGGCAGAATAGGGTTTAGGAGAGATAACAAAAAGACAAAATTTATTAAGAGCAACAAAGACAAAGAAATTGTGGAGATCCATTATCTTCAACGTCCTGAAGTGACACGTCAGATAGAAGAAGATAACCATGAGATAATTAATTAGATGACAACAACGTATAACCCACATAGTGAGTTTGGGTAAATGATTGGCAGAATAGGGTTTAGGAGAGATAACAAAAAGACAAAATTTATTACGAGGTACGAAGACAAGGAAATTGTGGAGATCCATTATCCTCAACGTCCTGAAGTGACACGTCAGATAGAAGAAGATAACCATGAGATAATTAATTAGATGACAGCAACGTATAGCCCACCTAGTGAGTTTGGGTAAATGATTGGCAGCATAGGGTTGAGGAGAGATAACAAAAAGACCAAATTTATTAAGAGCAACAAAGACAAGGAAGTTGTGGAGATCCATTATTGTCAACGTCCTTAAGTGACACGTCAGATAGAAGAAGATAACCATGAGATAATTAATTAGATGACAACAACGTATAACACACCTCGTGAGTTTGGGTAAAAGATTGGCAGCATAGGGTTGAGGAGAGATAACAAAAAGACAAAATTTATTTAGAGCAACAAATACAAGGAAATTGTGGAGATCCATTATCGTCAACGTCCTGAAGTGACACGTCAGATAGAAGAAGATAACCATGAGATAATTAATTAGATGACACTAACGTATAACCCACCTAGTGAGTTTGGGTAAATGATTGGCAGATAGGGTTTAGGAGAGATAACAAAAAGACAAAATTTATTAAGAGGTACAAAGACAATGAAATTGTGGAGATCCATTATCGGCAACATCCTGAAGTGACACGTCAGATAGAAGAAGATAACCATGAGATAATTAATTAGATGACAACAACGTTTAACCAACCTAGTGAGTTTGGGTAAATGATTGGCAGAATAGGGTTTAGGAGAGATAACAAAAAGACAAAATTTATTAAGAGGTACAAAGACAATGAAATTGTGGAGATCCATTGTCGTCAACGTCCTTAAGTGACACGTCAGATAGAAGAAGATAACCATGAGATAATTAATTAGTGACTCGGGTAAATGATTGGCAGAATAGGGTTTAGGAGAGATAACAAATGACAAAATTTATTAAGAGGTACAAAGACAAGGAAATTGTGGAGATCCATTATCGTCAACGTCCTTATGTCACACGTCAGATAGAAGAAGATAACCATGAGATAATTAATTAGATGACAACAACGTATAACCCACCTAGTGAGTTTGGGTAAATGATTGGCAGAATAGTGTTTCGGGGAGATAACAAAAAGACAAAATTTATGAAGAGGTACAAAGACAAGGAAATTGTGGAGATCCATTATCGTCAACTTCCAGAAGTGACACGTCAGGTTGAAGAAGATAACCATGAGATAATTAATTAGTGAGTTGGGTAAATGATTGGCAGAATAAGGTTTAGGAGAGATAACAAAAAGACAAAATTTATTAAGAGGTACAAAAACAAGGAAATTGTGGAGATCCATTGTCGTCAACGTCCTTATGTGACACGTCAGATAGAAGAAGATAACCATGAGATAATTAATTAGATGACAACAACGCATAACCCACCTAGTGAGTTTGGGTAAATGATTGGTAGAATATTGTTTCGAGGAGATAACAAAAAGGCCAAATTTATTAAGAGGTACAAAGACAACGAAATTGTGGAGATCCATTATGGTCAACGTCCTGAAGTGACACGTCAGATAGAAGAAGATAACCATGAGATAATTAATTAGATGACAACAACGTATAACCCACCTAGTGAGTTTGGGTAAATGATTGGTAGAATATGGTTTCGGGGAGATAACAAAAAGACAAAATTAATTAAGAGGTACAAAGACAATGAAATTGTGGAGATCCATTATCGTCAACGTCCTGAAGTGACACGACAGATAGAAGAAGATAACCATGAGATAATTAATTAGATGACAACAACGTATAACCCACCTAGTGAGTTTGGGTAAATGATTGGCAGAATAGGGTTGAGGAGAGATAACAAAAAGACCAAATTTGTTAAGAGCAACAAAGACAAGGAAGTTGTGGTGATCCATTATCGTCAACGTCCTGAAGTGACACGTCATATAGAAGAAGATTACCATGAGATAATTAATTAGATGACAACAACGTATAACCCAACTTGTGAGTTTTTGTAAATGATTGGCAGAATAGGGTTGAGGAGAGATAACAAAAAGACCAAATTTGTTAAGAGCAACAAAGACAAGGAAGTTGTGGTGATCCATTATCGTCAACGTCCTGAAGTGACACGTCATATAGAAGAAGATTACCATGAGATAATTAATTAGATGACAACAACGTATAACACATCTAGTGAGTTTGGGTAAATGATTGGCAGAATAGGGTTTAGGAGAGATAACAAAAAGACCAAATTTGTTAAGAGCAACAAAGACAATGAAATTGTGGTGATCCATTATCGTCAACGTCCTGAAGTGACACGTCAGATAGAAGAAGATAACCATGAGATAATTAATTAGATGACAACATATAACCCACCTAGTGAGTTTGGGTAAATGCTTGGAAGAATAGGGTTGAGGAGAGATAACAAAAAGACAAAAATTATTAAGAGGTACAAAGCCAATGAAATTGTGAAGATCCATTATCGTCGACGCCCTGAAGTGACACGTCAGATAGACGAAGATAACCATGAGATAATTAATTAGATGACAACAACGCATAACCCACCTCGTGAGTTTGGGTAAATGCTTGGAAGAATAGGGTTGAGGAGAGATAACAAAAAGACAAAATTTATTAAGAGGTACAAAGACAATGAAATTGTGGAGATCCATTATCGTCAACGTCCTGAAGTTACACGTCAGATAGAAGAAGATAACCATGAGATAATTAATTAGATGACAACAACGTATAACCCACCTAGTGAGTTTGGGTAAATGATTGGAAGAATAGGGTTGAGGAGAGATAACAAAAAGACAAAATTTATTAAGAGGTACAAAGACAATGAAATTGTGGAGATCCATTATCGTCGACGCCCTGAAGTGACACGTCAGGTAGAAGAAGATAACCATGAGATAATTAATTAGATGACAACAACGCATCACCCACCTAGTGAGTTTGGGTAAATGCTTGGAAGAATAGGGTTGAGGAGAGATAACAAAAAGACAAAATTTATTAAGAGGTACAAAGACAATGAAATTGTGGAGATCCATTATCGTCGACGCCTTGAAGTGACACGTCAGATAGACGAAGATAACCATGAGATAATTAATTAGATGACAACAACGTATAACCGTCCTAGTGAGTTTTTGTAAATGATTGGCAGAATAGGGTTGAGGAGAGATAACAAAATGACAAAATTTATTAAGAGGTACAAAGACAATGAAATTGTGGAGATCCATTATCGTCAACGTCCTGAAGTGACACGTCAGGTAGAAGAAGATAACCATGAGATAATTAATTAGATGACAACAACGCATAACCCACCTAGTGAGTTTGGGTAAATGCTTGGAAAAATAGGGTTGAGGAGAGATAACAAAAAGACAAAATTTATTAAGAGGTACAAAGACAATGAAATTGTGGAGATCCATTATCGTCAACGTCCTGAAGTGACACGTCAGATAGAAGAAGATAACCATGAGATAATTAATTAGATGACAACAACGTATAACCCACCTAGTGAGTTTTTGTAAATGATTGGCAGAATAGGGTTGAGGAGAGATAACAAAAAGACAAAATTTATTAAGAGCAACAAAAACAAGGAAATTGTAGAGATCCATTATCGTCAACGTCCTGAAGTGACACGTCAGATAGCAGAAGATAACCATGAGATAATTAATTAGATGACACCATGGTATAACCCACCTAGTGAGTTTGGGTAAATGCTTGGAACAATAGGGTTGAGGAGAGATAACAAAAAGACAAAATTTATTAAGAGGTACAAAGACAATGAAATTGTGGAGATCCATTATCGTCAACGACCTGGTGACACATCAGATAGAAGAAGATAACCATGAGATAATTAATTAGATGACAACAACGTATAACCCACCTAGTGAGTTTGGGTAAATGATTGGAAGAATAGGGTTGAGGGGAGATTACAAAAAGACAAAATTTATTAAGAGGTACAAAGACAATGAAATTGTGGAGATCCATTATCGTCAACGTCCTGAAGTGAGATGTCAGATAGAAGAAGATAACCATGAGATAATTAGATGACAACAACGTATAACCCACCTAGTGAGTTTTTGTAAATGATTGGCAGAATAGGGTTGAGGAGAGATAATAAAAAGACAAAATTTATTAAGAGCAACAAAAACAAGGAAATTGTGGAGATCCATTATCGTCAACGTCCTGAAGTGACACGTCAGATAGAAGAAGATAACCATGAGATAATTAATTAGATGACAACAACGCATAACCCACCTAGTGAGTTTGGGTAAATGCTTGGAAGAATAGGGTTGAGGAGAGATAACAAAAAGACAAAATTTATTAAGAGGTACAAAGACAATGAAATTGTGGAGATCCATTATCGTCAACGTCCTGAAGTGAGACGTCAGATAGAAGAAGATAACCATGAGATAATTAGATGACAACAACGTATAACCCACCTAGTGAGTTTTTGTAAATGATTGGCAGAATAGGGTTGAGGAGAGATAACAAAAAGACAAAATTTATTAAGAGCAACAAAAACAAGGAAATTGTGGAGATCCATTATCGTCAACGTCCTGAAGTGACACGTCAGATAGCAGAAGATAACCATGAGATAATTAATTAGATGACACCAACGTATAACCCACCTAGTGAGTTTGGGTAAATGCTTGGAACAATAGGGTTGAGGAGAGATAACAAAAAGACAAAATTTATTAAGAGGTACAAAGACAATGAAATTGTGGAGATCCATTATCGTCAACGACCTGAAGTGACACGTCAGATAGAAGAAGATAACCATGAGATAATTAATTAGATGACAACAACGTATAACCCACCTAGTGAGTTTGGGTAAATGATTGGAAGAATAGGGTTGAGGGGAGATAACAAAAAGACAAAATTTATTAAGAGGTACAAAGACAATGAAATTGTGGAGATCCATTATCGTCAACATCCTGAAGTGACACGTCAGATAGAAGAAGATAACCATGAGATAATTAATTAGATGACAACAACGTATAACCCACCTAGTGAGTTTGGGTAAATGCTTGGAAGAATAGGGTTGAGGGGAGATAACAAAAAGACAAAATTTATTAAGAGGTACAAAGACAATGAAATTGTGGTGATCCATTATCGTCAACATCCTGAAGTGACACGTCAGATAGAAGAAGATAACCATGAGATAATTAATTAGATGACAACAACGTATAACCCACCTAGTGAGTTTGGGTAAATGATTGGAAGAATAGGGTTGAGGGGAGATAACAAAAAGACAAAATTTATTAAGAGGTACAAAGACAATGAAATTGTGGTGATCCATTATCGTCAACATCCTGAAGTGACACGTCAGATAGAAGAAGATAACCATGAGATAATTAATTAGATGACAACAACGTATAACCCACCTAGTGAGTTTGGGTAAATGATTGGAAGAATAGGGTTGAGGAGAGATAACAAAAAGACAAAATTTATTAAGAGGTACAAAGACAATGAAATTGTGGAGATCCATTATCGTCGACGCCCTGAAGTGACACGTCAGGTAGAAGAAGATAACCATGAGATAATTAATTAGATGACAACAACGCATCACCCACCTAGTGAGTTCGGGTAAATGCTTGGAAGAATAGGGTTGAGGAGAGATAACAAAAAGACAAAATTTATTAAGAGGTACAAAGACAATGAAATTGTGGAGATCCATTATCGTCGACGCCCTGAAGTGACACGTCAGATAGACGAAGATAACCATGAGATAATTAATTAGATGACAACAACGTATAACCCACCTAGTGAGTTTTTGTAAATGATTGGCAGAATAGGGTTGAGGAGAGATAACAAAAAGACAAAATTTATTAAGAGGTACAAAGACAATGAAATTGTGGAGATCCATTATCGTCAACGTCCTGAAGTGACACGTCAGGTAGAAGAAGATAACCATGAGATAATTAATTAGATGACAACAACGCATAACCCACCTAGTGAGTTTGGGTAAATGCTTGGAAGAATAGGGTTGAGGAGAGATAACAAAAAGACAAAATTTATTAAGAGGTACAAAGACAATGAAATTGTGGAGATCCATTATCGTCAACGTCCTGAAGTGACACGTCCGATAGACGAAGATAACCATGAGATAATTAATTAGATGACAACAACGTATAACCCACCTAGTGAGTGTGGGTAAATGATTGGCAGAATAGGGTTGAGGAGAGATAACAAAAAGACAAAATTTATTAAGAGCAACAAAAACAAGGAAATTGTGGAGATCCATTATCGTCAACGTCCTGAAGTGACACGTCAGATAGCAGAAGATAACCATGAGATAATTAATTAGATGACACCAACGTATAACCCACCTAGTGAGTTTGGGTAAATGATTGGCAGAATAGGGTTTAGGAGATATAACAAAATGACAAAATTTATTAAGAGGTACAAAGACAATGAAATTGTGGAGATCCATTATCGTTGACTCCCTGAAGTGACACGTCAGATAGACGAAGATAACCATGAGATAATTAATTAGATGACAACAACGTATAACCCACCTAGTGAGTTTTTGTAAATGATTGGCAGAATAGGGTTGAGGAGAGATAACAAAAAGACAAAATTTATGAAGAGGTACAAAGACAATGAAATTGTGGAGATCCATTATCGTCAACGTCCTGAAGTGACACGTCAGGTAGAAGAAGATAACCATGAGATAATTAATTAGATGACAACAACGCATAACCCACCTAGTGAGTTTTTGTAAATGATTGGCAGAATAGGGTTGAGGAGAGATAACAAAAAGACCAAATTTGTTAAGAGCAACAAAGACAAGGAAATTGTGGAGATCCATTATCGTCAACATCCTGAAGTGACACGTCAGATAGAAGAAGATAACCATGAGATAATTAATTAGATGACAACAACGTATAACCCACCTAGTGAGTGTGGGTAAATGATTGGCAGAATAGGGTTGAGGAGAGATAACAAAAAGACAAAATTTATTAAGAGCAACAAAAACAAGGAAATTGTGGAGATCAATTATCGTCAACGTCCTGAAGTGACACGTCAGATAGAACATGGTAACCATGAGATAATTAATTAGATGACAACAACGTATAACCCACCTAGTGAGTTTGGGTAAATGATTGGAAGAATAGGGTTGAGGGGAGATAACAAAAAGACAAAATTTATTAAGAGGTACAAAGACAATGAAATTGTGGAGATCCATTATCGTCAACATCCTGAAGTGACACGTCAGATAGAAGAAGATAACCATGAGATAATTAATTAGATGACAACAACGTATAACCCACCTAGTGAGTTTGGGTAAATGATTGGAAGAATAGGGTTGAGAAGAGATAACAAAAAGACCAAATTTATTAAGAGCAACAAAGACAAGGAAATTGTGGAGATCCATTATCGTCAATGTCCTGAAGTGACACGTCAGATAGAACATGGTAACCATGAGATAATTAATTAGATGACAACAACGTATAACCCACCTAGTGAGTTTGGGTAAATGATTGGAAGAATAGGGTTGAGGGGAGATAACAAAAAGACAAAATTTATTAAGAGGTACAAAGACAATGAAATTGTGGAGATCCATTATCGTCAACATCCTGAAGTGACACGTCAGATAGAAGAAGATAACCATGAGATAATTAATTAGATGACAACAACGTATAACCCACCTAGTGAGTTTGGGTAAATTATTGGAAGAATAGGGTTGAGGAGAGATAACAAAAAGACCAAATTTATTAAGAGCAACAAAGACAAGGAAATTGTGGAGATCCATTATCGTCAATGTCCTGAAGTGACACGTCAGATAGAATATGGTAACCATGAGATAATTAATTAGATGACAACAACGTATAACCCACCTAGTGAGTTTGGGTAAATGATTGGCAGCATAGGGTTGAGGAGAGATAACAAAAAGACAAATTTATTAAGAGCAACAAAGACAAGTAAGTTGTGGAGATCCATTATTGTCAACATCCTTAAGTGACACGTCAGATAGAAGAAGATAACCATGAGATAATTAATTAGATGACAACAACGTATAACCCACCTAGTGAGTTTGGGTAAATGATTGGCAGAATAGGGTTTAGTAGAGATAACAAAAAGACAAAATTTATTAAGAGCAACAAAAACAAGGAAATTGTGGAGATCCATTATCGTCAACGTCCTGAAGTGACACGTAAGATAGCAGAAGGTAACCATGAGATAATTAATTAGATGACACCAACGTATAACCCACCTAGTGAGTTTGGGTAAATGATTGGCAGAATAGGGTTTAGGAGAGATAACACAAAGACAAAATTTATTAAGAGGTACAAAGACAAGGAAGTTGTGGAGATCCGTTATCGTCAACGTCCTGAAGTGACACGTCCGATAGACGAAGATAACCATGAGATAATTAATTAGATGACAACAACGTATAACCCACCTAGTGAGTGTGGGTAAATGATTGGCAGAATAGGGTTAAGGAGAGATAACAAAAAGACAAAATTTATTAAGAGCAACAAAAACAAGGAAATTGTGGAGATCCATTATCGTCAACGTCCTGAAGTGACACGTCAGATAGCAGAAGATAACCATGAGATAATTAATTAGATGACACCAACGTATAACCCACCTAGTGAGTTTGGGTAAATGATTGGCAGAATAGGGTTTAGGAGATATAACAAAATGACAAAATTTATTAAGAGGTACAAAGACAATGAAATTGTGGAGATCCATTATCGTTGACTCCCTGAAGTGACACGTCAGATAGACGAAGATAACCATGAGATAATTAATTAGATGACAACAACGTATAACCGACCTAGTGAGTTTTTGTAAATGATTGGCAGAATAGGGTTGAGGAGAGATAACAAAAAGACAAAATTTATGAAGAGGTACAAAGACAATGAAATTGTGGAGATCCATTATCGTCAACGTCCTGAAGTGACACGTCAGGTAGAAGAAGATAACCATGAGATAATTAATTAGATGACAACAACGCATAACCCACCTAGTGAGTTTTTGTAAATGATTGGCAGAATAGGGTTGAGGAGAGATAACAAAAAGACCAAATTTGTTAAGAGCAACAAAGACAAGGAAATTGTGGAGATCCATTATCGTCAACATCCTGAAGTGACACGTCAGATAGAAGAAGATAACCATGAGATAATTAATTAGATGACAACAACGTATAACCCACCTAGTGAGTGTGGGTAAATGATTGGCAGAATAGGGTTGAGGAGAGATAACAAAAAGACAAAATTTATTAAGAGCAACAAAAACAAGGAAATTGTGGAGATCAATTATCGTCAACGTCCTGAAGTGACACGTCAGATAGAACATGGTAACCATGAGATAATTAATTAGATGACAACAACGTATAACCCACCTAGTGAGTTTGGGTAAATGATTGGAAGAATAGGGTTGAGGGGAGATAACAAAAAGACAAAATTTATTAAGAGGTACAAAGACAATGAAATTGTGGAGATCCATTATCGTCAACATCCTGAAGTGACACGTCAGATAGAAGAAGATAACCATGAGATAATTAATTAGATGACAACAACGTATAACCCACCTAGTGAGTTTGGGTAAATGATTGGAAGAATAGGGTTGAGAAGAGATAACAAAAAGACCAAATTTATTAAGAGCAACAAAGACAAGGAAATTGTGGAGATCCATTATCGTCAATGTCCTGAAGTGACACGTCAGATAGAACATGGTAACCATGAGATAATTAATTAGATGACAACAACGTATAACCCACCTAGTGAGTTTGGGTAAATGATTGGAAGAATAGGGTTGAGGGGAGATAACAAAAAGACAAAATTTATTAAGAGGTACAAAGACAATGAAATTGTGGAGATCCATTATCGTCAACATCCTGAAGTGACACGTCAGATAGAAGAAGATAACCATGAGATAATTAATTAGATGACAACAACGTATAACCCACCTAGTGAGTTTGGGTAAATTATTGGAAGAATAGGGTTGAGGAGAGATAACAAAAAGACCAAATTTATTAAGAGCAACAAAGACAAGGAAATTGTGGAGATCCATTATCGTCAATGTCCTGAAGTGACACGTCAGATAGAATATGGTAACCATGAGATAATTAATTAGATGACAACAACGTATAACCCACCTAGTGAGTTTGGGTAAATGATTGGCAGCATAGGGTTGAGGAGAGATAACAAAAAGACAAATTTATTAAGAGCAACAAAGACAAGTAAGTTGTGGAGATCCATTATTGTCAACATCCTTAAGTGACACGTCAGATAGAAGAAGATAACCATGAGATAATTAATTAGATGACAACAACGTATAACCCACCTAGTGAGTTTGGGTAAATGATTGGCAGAATAGGGTTTAGTAGAGATAACAAAAAGACAAAATTTATTAAGAGCAACAAAAACAAGGAAATTGTGGAGATCCATTATCGTCAACGTCCTGAAGTGACACGTAAGATAGCAGAAGGTAACCATGAGATAATTAATTAGATGACACCAACGTATAACCCACCTAGTGAGTTTGGGTAAATGATTGGCAGAATAGGGTTTAGGAGAGATAACACAAAGACAAAATTTATTAAGAGGTACAAAGACAAGGAAGTTGTGGAGATCCGTTATCGTCAACGTCCTGAAGTGACACGTCCGATAGACGAAGATAACCATGAGATAATTAATTAGATGACAACAACGTATAACCCACCTAGTGAGTGTGGGTAAATGATTGGCAGAATAGGGTTGAGGAGAGATAACAAAAAGACAAAATTTATTAAGAGCAACAAAAACAAGGAAATTGTGGAGATCCATTATCGTCAACGTCCTGAAGTGACACGTCAGATAGCAGAAGATAACCATGAGATAATTAATTAGATGACACCAACGTATAACCCACCTAGTGAGTTTGGGTAAATGATTGGCAGAATAGGGTTTAGGAGATATAACAAAATGACAAAATTTATTAAGAGGTACAAAGACAATGAAATTGTGGAGATCCATTATCGTTGACTCCCTGAAGTGACACGTCAGATAGACGAAGATAACCATGAGATAATTAATTAGATGACAACAACGTATAACCCACCTAGTGAGTTTTTGTAAATGATTGGCAGAATAGGGTTGAGGAGAGATAACAAAAAGACAAAATTTATGAAGAGGTACAAAGACAATGAAATTGTGGAGATCCATTATCGTCAACGTCCTGAAGTGACACGTCAGGTAGAAGAAGATAACCATGAGATAATTAATTAGATGACAACAACGCATAACCCACCTAGTGAGTTTTTGTAAATGATTGGCAGAATAGGGTTGAGGAGAGATAACAAAAAGACCAAATTTGTTAAGAGCAACAAAGACAAGGAAATTGTGGAGATCCATTATCGTCAACATCCTGAAGTGACACGTCAGATAGAAGAAGATAACCATGAGATAATTAATTAGATGACAACAACGTATAACCCACCTAGTGAGTTTGGGTAAATGATTGGAAGAATAGGGTTGAGGAGAGATAACAAAAAGACCAAATTTATTAAGAGCAACAAAGACAAGGAAATTGTGGAGATCCATTATCGTCAATGTCCTGAAGTGACACGTCAGATAGAACATGGTAACCATGAGATAATTAATTAGATGACAACAACGTATAACCCACCTAGTGAGTTTGGGTAAATGATTGGAAGAATAGGGTTGAGGGGAGATAACAAAAAGACAAAATTTATTAAGAGGTACAAAGACAATGAAATTGTGGAGATCCATTATCGTCAACATCCTGAAGTGACACGTCAGATAGAAGAAGATAACCATGAGATAATTAATTAGATGACAACAACGTATAACCCACCTAGTGAGTTTGGGTAAATGATTGGAAGAATAGGGTTGAGGAGAGATAACAAAAAGACCAAATTTATTAAGAGCAACAAAGACAAGGAAATTGTGGAGATCCATTATCGTCAATGTCCTGAAGTGACACGTCAGATAGAACATGGTAACCATGAGATAATTAATTAGATGACAACAACGTATAACCCACCTAGTGAGTTTGGGTAAATGATTGGAAGAATAGGGTTGAGGGGAGATAACAAAAAGACAAAATTTATTAAGAGGTACAAAGACAATGAAATTGTGGAGATCCATTATCGTCAACATCCTGAAGTGACACGTCAGATAGAAGAAGATAACCATGAGATAATTAATTAGATGACAACAACGTATAACCCACCTAGTGAGTTTGGGTAAATGATTGGAAGAATAGGGTTGAGGAGAGATAACAAAAAGACCAAATTTATTAAGAGCAACAAAGACAAGGAAATTGTGGAGATCCATTATCGTCAATGTCCTGAAGTGACACGTCAGATAGAACATGGTAACCATGAGATAATTAATTAGATGACAACAACGTATAACCCACCTAGTGAGTTTGGGTAAATGATTGGCAGCATAGGGTTGAGGAGAGATAACAAAAAGACAAATTTATTAAGAGCAACAAAGACAAGGAAGTTGTGGAGATCCATTATTGTCAACATCCTTAAGTGACACGTCAGATAGAAGAAGATAACCATGAGATAATTAATTAGATGACAACAACGTATAACCCACCTAGTGAGTTTGGGTAAATGATTGGCAGAATAGGGTTTAGTAGAGATAACAAAAAGACAAAATTTATTAAGAGCAACAAAAACAAGGAAATTGTGGAGATCCATTATCGTCAACGTCCTGAAGTGACACGTAAGATAGCAGAAGGTAACCATGAGATAATTAATTAGATGACACCAACGTATAACCCACCTAGTGAGTTTGGGTAAATGATTGGCAGAATAGGGTTTAGGAGAGATAACACAAAGACAAAATTTATTAAGAGGTACAAAGACAAGGAAGTTGTGGAGATCCGTTATCGTCAACGTCCTGAAGTGACACGTTAGATAGAAGAAGATTACCATGAGATAATTAATTAGATGACAACAACGTATAACCCACCTAGTGAGTTTGGGTAAATGATTGGCAGAATAGTGTTTCGGGGAGATAACAAAAAGACCAAATTTATTAAGAGGTACAAAGACAAGGAAGTTGTGGCGATCCATTATCGTCAACGTCCTGAAGTGACACGTCAGATAGAAGAAGATAACCATGAGATAATTAATTAGATGACAACAACGCATAACCCACCTAGTGAGTTTGGGTAAATGATTGGTAGAATATGGTTTCGAGGAGATAACAAAAAGACCAAATTTATTAAGAGTTACAAAGACAAGGAAGTTGTGGAGATCCATTATCGTCAACGTCCTGAAGTAACACGTCAGATAGCAGAAGATAACCATGAGATAATTAATTAGATGACAATAACGCATAACCCACCTAGTGAGTTTGGGTAAATGATTGGCAGAATAGTGTTTAGGAGAGATAACAAAAAGACAAAATTTATTAAGAGGTACAAAGACAAGGAAATTGTGGAGATCCATTATTGTCAACGTCCTGAAGTGACACGTCAGATAGAAGAAGATAACCATGAGATAATTAATTAGATGACAATAACGCATAACCCACCTAGTGAGTTTGGGTAAATGATCGGTAGAATATTGTTTCGAGGAGATAACAAAAAGACCAAATTTATTAAGAGGTACAAAGGCAAGGAAATTTTGGAGATCCATTATCGTCAACGTCCTGAAGTGACACGTCAGATAGAAGAAGATAACCATGAGATAATTAATTAGATGACAACAACGCATAACCCACCTAGTGAGTTTGGGTAAATGATTGGTAGAATATGGTTTCGAGGAGATAACAAAAAGACCAAATTTATTAAGAGGTACAAAGACAAGGAAGTTGTGGAGATCCATTATCGTCAACGTCCTGAAGTGACACGTCAGATAGAAGAAGATAACCATGAGATAATTAATTAGATGACAGCAACGTATAACCAAACTAGTGAGTTTAGGTAATGATTGGCAGAATAGGGTTTAGGAGAGATAACAAAAAGACAAAATTTATTAAGAGGTACAAAGACAATGAAATTGTGGAGATCGATTATCGTCAACGTCCTGAAGTGACACGTCAGATAGAAGAAGATAAGAATGAGATAATTAATTAGATGACAACAACGTATAACCCACCTAGTGAGTTTTTGTAAATGATTGGGAGAATATGGTTGAGGAGAGATAACAAAAAGACCAAATTTGTTAAGAGCAACAAATACAAGGAAGTTGTGGTGATCCATTATCATCAACGTCCTGAAGTGACACGTCAGATAGAAGATAACCATGAGATAATTAATTAGATGACAACAACGCATAACCCACCTAGTGAGTTTGGGTAAATGATTGGTAGAATATGGTTTCGAGGAGATAACAAAAAGACCAAATTTATTAAGAGGTACAAAGACAAGGAAGTTGTGGAGATCCATTATCGTCAACGTCCTGAAGTGACACGTCAGATAGAAGAAGATAACCATGAGATAATTAATTAGATGACAACAACGTATAACCCACCTAGTTAGTTTGGGTAAATGATTGGAAGAATAGGGTTGAGGAGAGATAACAAAAAGACCAAATTTATTAAGAGCAACAAAGACAAGGAAATTGTGGAGATCCATTATCGTCGACGCCCTGAAGTGACACGTCAGATAGACGAAGATAACCATGAGATAATTAATTAGATGACAACAACGCATAACCCACCTAGTGAGTTTGGGTAAATGATTTGCCGAATAGGGTTTAGGAGAGATAACAAATAGACAAAATTTATTAAGAGCAACAAAGACAAGGAAATTGTAATGATGCATTATTGTCAACGTCCTGAAGTGACACATCAGATATAAGAAGATAACCATGAGATAATTAATTAGATGACTGCAACGTATAACCCACCTAGTGAGTTTAGGTAAATGATTGGCAGAATAGGGTTTAGGAGAGATAACAAATAGACAAAATTTATTAAGAGGTACAAAGACAATGAAATTGTGGAGATCGATTATCGTCAACGTCCTGAAGTGACACGTCAGATAGAAGAAGATAAGAATGAGATAATTAATTAGATGACAACAACGTATAACCCACCTAGTGAGTTTTTGTAAATGATTGGCAGAATAGGGTTGAGGAGAGATAACAAAAAGACCAAATTTGTTAAGAGCAACAAAGACAAGGAAGTTGTGGTGATCCATTATCGTCAACGTCCTGAAGTGACACGTCAGATAGAAGAAGATAACCATGAGATAATTAATTAGATGACAACAACGTATAACCCACCTAGTGAGTTTGGGTAAATGCTTGGAAGAATAGGGTTGAGGAGAGATAACAAAAAGACAAAATTTATTAAGAGGTACAAAGACAATGAAATTGTGGAGATCCATTATCGTCGACGCCCTGAAGTGACACGTCAGATAGACGAAGTTAACCATGAGATAATTAATTAGATGACAACAACGTATAACCCACCTAGTGAGTTTTTGTAAATGATTGGCAGAATAGGGTTGAGGAGAGATAACAAAAAGTCAAAATTTATTAAGAGGTACAAAGACAATGAAATTGTGGAGATCCATTATCGTCGACGCCCTGAAGTGACACGTCAGATAGAAGAAGATAACCATGAGATAATTAATTAGATGACAACAACGTATAACCCACCTAGTGAGTTTGGTAAATGATTGGCAGAATAGGGTTTAGGAGAGATAACAAAAAGACAAAATTTATTAAGAGCTCAAAAGAAAAGGAAATTGTGGAGAACCATTATCGTCAACGTCCTCAAGGGCCACGTCTGAGATAACCTGAAGATAATGCATTGTCAATCACTCAAAATAGCATGTTGCCTGTAGATATTCGTGAATGACGACTGTTTGAATCCCCACGTCAATCCCCATTATATACGCCATCTGCAAGATTTAAAGTTGCCTCCACACTTTTGCCCTGTACTCAGAAAAAGAAAAATATATTATTCTGGTAGCGTCTTGCTAACGGCCGAATTACTTTAAATACTTAAACTGTTCATACAATATGTCATCCGAAAACTTGAATATACCTAACAGTCATGGTGGCGATGGCAATTAGACGATAATGATAATGGCGAAAAAACAGAGAATAATTGCAGTAATTTAAAGTATAAGTAAATGATATAAAAAATGACCGCAAAAGAAGAAATAGAAGAAGAAGATGAAGCAGCAGAAAAAGAAGTAGAATATTAAGTAGAAGAAGTAGAAGAAAAAGTATTAGAAGAAAAAAATAATAGTAGAAGTAGAAGTTGGAGAAAAAGAAGTAGAAGACAATATTAGTAGTAGGAGAAGTAGAAAAAAAAGAAGTAGAAGAAATAAGTAGTAGTAGAAGAAGTAGAAGAGAAAAAAGTAGAAGAAATAGTAGTAGTAGTAGTACTAGAAGTAGTAGTAGATTAAGAAGAAGAAGAAGAGAAAAGGAAGCAATAATGACGCGACTAATAAGATTAATCATAAGTTTTAAATGGAATGTTACTATTAGGTTGGTGCAAAAATAATGACGCAATAATGTCGTTTTTTGACTTATTTTTTAACGTCAAAAACGACATTATTACGTCATTATTTTTGCACCAACCTAATAATATTAAAGAAAAAAAGAGTCTCTCAAAGCAAAATGATAATAGATACAAACGAAATAAAATATTAATATTTCTGTCGTCAGGTTGATGACGATTGTGAGTAGGTGTGTTGACCAGGTAGAATTTTTAAATCTTCATTACTTTTTGTTTCTAGTTTATTTTATTTTGTTCTCTTATACATACGCAGACACGTACAGACAAATACTGTTTTTTTTTTTGGTTGTTTTTAAAATATCTTTTATCTTTTACTTTTTGCTATTCTCGAATGAATCATTTCACAACTTACAGGGATGACGTTATTTTTGCTAATTCTGTTTATGATTTGAGAGCCGAACCTGTTCTCCTGAGGACGTTGCACAGCGCACGTGTGTGTTCCATATAGAGCTGTTATATTTACCAACGAGCGGCAATGTTCACGGATGGCACTGGGGGACCGCAAGGCGTGCTGGAAATGAGGTCCGAGCACATTCTATCCACGGCAACCCCTGGGAATGTTTTCTCATACTGGTGTTATATGTTTCTCCCGTTCTTTACTGTTTCTTTTTTCGCCTTCTATCTTTTTGCATTTTTATTTTTTTCATTATTGGCAATCCTATTTTGTTTCTTGTCTTGCTTTTATCAATTCTATTGAATCTGGAATATTCTTTAATCAATCAAATCCTCTGGGTGACCAGTGGTCGGCCCGGGCGAGGGGCTCTTCAAGTACCGATAGTGGAGGTACATTAGTAGAAATTATCTGGGGACTGATTACACTTTGGAAACCAAGTGCGAAGGCGGCGGTCGAGAAGCTGAAGGCGTTGTGGTGGTGGTATTTACAGCGTAGGTTGGAAGAGAATGTACACGATGAGATAGAAAAAGGCTAAAGTGTTACCGCTGTAAAGCAGAGGATCATGGGATAGCACACTGTGTGGTTGATGCAACCAGCAGGCATATTAATACATCACTAATATAGCATGAGAGAAGTTTAAAATGAGATCGGAGAACATGTGTTTAGTTATCCAAATTGACTAAATGTACGGGAGAGATACTGTAAAGATTTAGATTCAGCCAAGAAGGAACTTTCTTTTAAAATTTGATCTTATACATACATACATACATACATACATACATATATATATATATATATATATATATATATATATATATATATATATATATATATAGTTTATGGAAAACTAGGTAATCCGTATGGGTAGACCCAAGGAGGATAAAATCCAGAGAGCTCAATGTAAATCCAGAGCAAATAATGTAAATAAAAACAGACCACTTTAAGGTTCCATGTAATAAATTAATTTATTAGATGGAACCTTAAAGTGGTCTGTTTTTATTTAAATTATATATATATATATATATATATAAATGAGAGAAAGAAAATGCTCACGACAAAGTAGAGAAAATATATTTTATTATAATGAATTAAAGTAAAAACATTTCATGTCGCTACACAAAAATTTTCATGTTTCTGTACTAAGATGGTAATTCTTCAGAAGATGGTAGATAATAGTAGTTATCTGCCATCGCCTGAAGAAGTACCATCTTAGTATCGAAACATGAAAGTTTATGTGTAGCGATGTAAAATTTTTTATTGTAATTTATAATAATGATAATAATAGTAATAATAATGTAATATATATATATATATATATATATATATATATATATATATATATATATATATAATCTAGTCACTTGTAAACACTTTAAATTCTAGTAATTTTATTCGACGCTGAGATCTGTAGACGTATTGGAATGGCCAAAGACGAATTCCAAAAGCTAGGCAGAGTATTACGAGACAAGAGGATTTCATTGATAACAAAGAAAAGAGAACTGGGCTGCTACGTATCATCTGTCCTCGTTTACCACAGCAAATGTTGAACTGTCTCCTCAAAGACTCGAGGCACCGGAGCTATAGTTCTACAGAAGGATGCTAAGGATATCATGGATTGAGCGTGTGAGCAACGATGAGGTTTTGGAGAGGATCCAAACAAGAAGGAGTCTTATACTTAACATTAGGAAGAAGCAGATGAAATTTCTGGGACACGTAATAAGAAAGGACGGTTTGGAGAATCTGATACTCATAGGTCGAATAGAGGGAAAGAGGAACAAAGGAAAGCAACGCATGACATACCTGTCGGACTTAAGCGAGTGGATGACAAAACATGGCCTGGGGGAAGTAGCAAAGGGACAAAACATTAAGAGCTACAAGGGAGGCAGGGAGTGGAGAGTCATGATCGTCTACGTCCTGAAGGGACATGTCACATAAAAAAAAATTATGTGTTTTTAGGCGTTATCGAGTTGTATTATTTTTTTAATTTTCTGGCGTTTACACATTTCTTTCCGGGTCCCACCCAGGGACCTAAGGTTAGAAATGGCATCATGGCACTTTCCACTGACAAAAAAAAAAAAGAAGAAATTACATAGATAAAGCTCTTCGTAAAGTATGGGCTGTACTTGTCTGAACAATTTTTTGTATCTCCTTGAGGCATGGACTTCTAGGAATCCCTTCAATTAGTCTACTGCAATCTTTTCCAACCAGTCCTAGGGCTCCAACTACAACAGGGATTGTTGATGTTCCCATATGGCACATTTTCGAGATTTCTATTTCAAGGTCCTTGTATTTTGACAGCTTTTTGAAGAGCTCCAAAGATACATTGCAGTCTGCAGGGACTGCCATATCAATAAGGAGGCAATTATTATTATTATTATTATTATTATTATTATTATTATTATTATTATTATTATTATTACCTTTGATTTTTGGCGTGTACACATTTCTTTCCGGGTCCCGCCCAGAGACCTAAAGTTGGAAATGGCATCATGACACTTTCCACTAAAAACAAAAATACTTTTGCATAGATAAAACCTTTCATAAAGTGTGGGCTGTGCTTGTGAGAACAATTTTTTGTATTTCTTTGAGGCATGGACTTCCAAGAATCCCTTCAGTTAGTCTACTGGATATTATTATTATTATTATTATTATTATTATTATTATTATTATTATTATCATGGTTACTCACGTATATATGTTTGAGCTTAACTAAGATTTCAGATGCTTTTTTTTTTTAAAGAAGGCAGAATTTTTCACAGTCAAATGGTAATGAAACAATTTTTTCATTATCACACGTCTCTTATACCGGACTAATCTAAATTTGTATATGTCCTCTTAAATGACCTGAAAACTATGCGGAACAAGCACTACATAATCATTTCTTTATATATAAAAATACATATAAAACATTTAACATGTAGAGGCCTGTTATAGACCAATATTTAGAAAGTTTCAAAATCTGCTATTTACCTGGTGCTCCTTGATAAGATCCAAAGAAGAAACAGCAATATTATCTGGCGGCTCGGTTTCAGTCACTTGCGCACCGCCGTAAGGTTGCCTCTCTGTGCCTTTTTTATAAATACTTTCATGGTAATTGTTCGGATGAGCTCTTCGCTATGGTGTCTAAACTTTATAAATTTAAGCGCAGTACCAGACTGCTGTCGAATTCTCATCAATTTAAATTTAAGCTAGCTAGATTTAACCGTAAGTTCTATGCTAACAGTTTCTTCTCTCGCACTGCTCGCTTGTGGAACTCCCTTCCGGATCCATGCTTTCCAGCCAACTTTAATTTGTAAAAAGTTAAATGCAATGTGAATCGCCATCTACTGTCCACCTGATTACTCTTTCCTCTTGCTTTTCATTATTAATTTTCTTGTTCTTAATTCTTCCCCACCCTGTAACCATTTGCGCTTTAGTGGCTTTGCTCCCTTGCTTGGGGGGGATATTGATCAAAAGCAATTATGTTCGACTCTGTGGTATCCGTCATTACCAGACTAAAAATGTTTATTTTTGTGTAATTATGAATATGGTGTCCGTGCGTACTTGCGTCGGCGTTGTCCACCTGGGAAGCTGCAGTCAGTCTTATTTAGCGGTTTATCTATCGGCATTTGGTACCCATAAAAACATCAATCAATATAAAACTGACCTACAGGCACCAATCTATTAAGATAACTGAACAGAGATAAAAGTCAACATTTACTGGATCTATTTTTGTAACAAAAATAAATGAAATGTTATAAATACAGGGTGTCCATAAAGTTCATGTGCACTTTGAAAAATTTATAACTTTATTTGTATTTGCGATAAAAATAATCTGTAAAAAATGTTATAAAGTTTAATGTACCTAGTTTTAAGTATAGCTAAAATATCTAATGTGATTTCAGGCATTACCGTAAATCAGTTGGCAAATGTTTTCCGTGAACTGCAAAATCGTATTACCCTTTGTATTGCTAATGATGGAGAACATGTGGAAACTTAAGTAAAATTTCAATAAAACCTTAAAAATATAGATTTACTTCTTTCTAATCCTTTTTACAAATTATTTCTATTGCAAATACAAATAAAGTTATAAATTTTTCAAAGTGCACACGCACTTTATGGACACCCTGTATGACTAGCTTTATTAAATTAAACGGATTGTAAATGATCATGATGGTGTACATTTCTCAACCACAAATCAAATGCGAACCAATTTACTCCCACTATACACACACACACATACACACACACACACATATACACGCATGCGCGTGTTTGTTTTTCAATGTCTTAAATCCGGATGTTGTATATAAATATCATTCTCATAAACTTAGGCATGTATTTTGATTTTCAACAAAAATGAAAAACAAAATACAAAACTCATGCAGACCCTTTCATGCAAATAGAATATTGCTCTTCGCTTGTGTTCCATAAAAGCGGCACCAGATTGAGACAGAAAAAAAAAGTCTTCGGACGCCAAATACACTGACGTATATAATATATATTTTAACATGCACACATACAGATATCCTCAATGACGTCAAATATTTACATTTAAGATTAATTGTTCAGGGATATTGTATATTTGACAAGTATTAAACTGACTGACAAGGTCAAAGAAGTATTTCTATTGGTAGGAAATAAATATTTTCTTCCTCCAGGAAAATCTCCCGAGAAGCAAATATCAGTCGTTACACCCGTACAAGATAGACGAATTAACAGGATTAAATGACAATTGTTTTCTAGTGAGAGAATACATTTAATTTTATGTCATCTGTCGCAAGTTGTCCGCTATCAACCTTAAAAATAAAAGGAGAGTTAGATTCAGTTCTGTAAAACCTTTTATTTAAGTAAGTTGAAGCTATTTACCTTCACTCATACAATGGTAGGTTTGACACAAGGTTACAACTAACATGGCGCTCTGGATGCGTAAATGCATTTACTGCCAGAAATTGTGCAGTTCTCTTGGCACTTCCTCTTTTAGGATGCCTTAGGCATCAGGGACTGACCCCGACCCTGACACTCCACCTTTAAATGCAAGGGGGAATGTACAGCCTGGGGCCTCTGGAATTGGACTTTGGTTAATTTTCGCCCCAGGCCCATAAAGAAACCCAGCAGTGAAAATGCTCAGTTTGAGATCAGGGAACAAAGAAATGGGTATTCAATATATTTCTGAAGAATGAACAACTTCATTTTCATCATTTCTAAGTACAGTGTAACCCGGATATAAGAGAGTTGTCGGGACCGGAGAAGAACTTTGGTCTATTTTGTTTAGGTAGGCATGGCTCTAATTTGGGACCAGAGAAAATCTCTCTGATATCCGGGTTTCTCTTATATCCGGGTCTCTTATATCCGGGTTACGCTGTATATATGTAACTAAAATACCGTTTAATGTAGACGTTAAAGAGTCATTACTGATGACTAAGCTTTAATTTTAGAAATAAAAATGTACAATGGTATCAAATATTCCTTGTGGAATATTGGATAGAGTGATGCTTAACAATTTAATCTCACTAATCCGTTACTGGGGGAGAGTGTTCGTTCTAGTAAGGCGGGGGTCCCAGTAATTATGACGCTGTCAGAATCAGCTAAGCTCAATGAATATTTTCTTCATGAATGTTACCGGAAATAAAAGGCCAGTTTATTTGCTATATATCTTTTTCTTGTAGTTTACATTTTACTTAATGATATTTTGATGGTGGTTTTAATACTGATGTTAATTAGAGAAAATGCCGAACGAATTAAAGGAGGTTGAAGATCATACTGCGCCAATCTTCCAAGCAGAGAAGTCCTAACATCAGCATCAGAAATTTTAGCTCGAATACCAAACCCTAGCACTAAATCACAGTCCTGCTTTTTGTATATGATTTTTAAATATTGTTAGTTATTTTTTTTCTTCCTTAACTACGAAAGATAAAATTGAAAAATTGAATCGATTGAACGCATGATAGCAAAAAGTATTCTTCGTTCGTTTACTCGAATTGCTATAAACCCCAACATTTCTTGACAATACGGTTTCCTGAACTTTCTTCGTATAAATCCCTTGATATGAACTGTAATCATTTTGTCAATGTTGGTTTGAATTTTGTTTTATTGTTAAATGGGAGTAATATCGTTCTATTGTCCTCATCTTTGTCGCCATATTTATTACAACATTTCGGCCTTTCAGTATCTGTCTATATTTCTGAGATGAGGTATTATGTACACTATTTACATTATTCGGACTATTGTCCTCATCTTTGTTGTCATATTTATTACAACATTGCGGCCCTTCAGTATCTGTCTATATTTCTGAGATGAGGTATTATGTACATTATTTACATTATTCAGACTATTGTCCTCATCTTTATTGTCATATTTATTACAACATTTCGGCCTTTCAGTATATGTCTATATTTCTGAGATGAGGTATTATGTACACTATTTACATTATTCGGACTATTGTCCTCATCCTTGTTGTCATATTTATTACAACATTGCGGCCCTTCAGTATCTGTCTATATTTCTGAGATGAGGTATTATGTACATTATTTACATTATTGGAACTATTGTCCTCATCTTTATTGTCATATTTATTACAACGTTTCGGCCTTTCAGTATCTGTCTATATTTCTGAGATGAGGTATTATGTACATTATTTACATTATTCGGACTATTGTCCTCATCTTTGTTGTCATATTTATTACAACGTTTCGGCCTTTTAGTATCTGTCTATATTTCTGAGATGAGGTATTATGTACATTATTTACATTATTCGGACTATTGTCCTCATCTTTGTTGTCATATTTATTACAAAGTTTCGGCCCTTCAGTATCTGTCTATATTTCTGAGATGAGGTATTATGTACATTATTTACATTATTCGGACTATTGTCCTCGTCTTTGTCGCCATATTTATTACAACGTTTCGGCCTTTCGGTATCTTTCTATATTTCTGAGATGAGGTATTATGTACATTATTTACATTATTCGGACTATTGTCCTCATCTTTGTCGCCATATTTATTACAACGTTTCGGCCTTTCAGTATCTGTCTATATTTCTGAGATGAGGTATTATGTACATTATTCGGACTATTGTCCTCATCTTTGTCGCCATATTTATTACAACGTTTCGGCCTTTCAGTATCTGTCTATATTTCTGAGATGAGGTATTATGTACATTATTTACATTATTCGGACTATCGTCCTCATCTTTGTTGTCATATTTATTACAACGTTTCGGCCTTTTAGTATCTGTCTATATTTCTGAGATGAGGTATTATGTACATTATTTACATTATTCGGACTATTATCATCATCTTTGTCGCCATATTTATTACAACGTTTCGGCCTTTCAGTATCTGTCTATATTTCTGAGATGAGGTATTATGTACATTATTTACATTATTCGGACTATTGTCCTAATCTTTGTCGCCATATTTATTACAACGTTTTGGCCCTTCAGTATCTGTCTATATTTTTGAGATGAGGTATTATGTACATTATTTACATTATTCGGGATATTGTCCTCATCTTTGTCGCCATATTTGTTACAACGTTTCGGCCGTTGTACGCTTCGGCCTCCTTCAGGTGGTCGGAATGTTGGACTGAACCCTTTATTTCGCTCACTGGGGTAGACTGTTCTAGTTCCATGTGCCATGTCTAATGGATGTCAGTTATCAGTTATCTCCTGTTAATTTCCCTCTCCAAGTTCTCCACTGCCTTAACCGGGTATTGAACTCACACTCTTTGGGTCCTGTCACTGGATCTAACCAACGCCTTTATCCACTATGCCATGTGTCCTAGAGGGGAATTAACAGGAGATAACTGACATCCATTAAACATGGCATGTGGAAGTAGAACAGTCTACCCCAGTGAGCAAATAAAAGGGTTCAGTTCGACATCCCAACCACCTGAAGAAGGCCAGAGTGTACAACGACTGAAACGTCGTAATAAATATGGCGACAAAGATGAGGACAATAGTCCGAATAATGTAAATGGGAGTAATACTTTTAGCTTCATTAAAAGCAGATTGGTTTTCATTGACAGCCAAAGTAGCATAGAATTTTTTTTAAATGTCAAAATTGGACTATTATATTTATTGATTCTAACAATGAAGATGTAAAAAAAGAAAACAAAAAAGAAAACAGGTAAATATACTAATTCAATGCCAGGATGCATCTGTTCAGTTTATGGAGAAGGTGTTATGAATGATAGAAATGAAATATTATAGCTGTGAAATATCATGCTACTTGTCTTACTGAACCATACTCCCCATATGGGTAAATAAGTTACAGTTGATATCGATAAAATGAAGACATTACTTGAAAATAATCATTTTTATATGTTGCCGAATATTGCTACCATACTTGAAATAATCAAGCAAACTTTGATTATGCTAATCGTTTTGACTTACACATAAACGAAAAACAACGAAAATAGACTGTATTTAAATATATCGCTTTTGTAAAAGATTTTCACAGACGATAAAAAGTGGATACTTTACAAAAACGTTGAATACAAGACGTTGCGAGGCAAGAGAAATGAACCACCACGAATCGTACCAAAAGCTGGTCTTCAACTAAAGATGATAATGCTATATAGATGATAAGATTGAAAGTAAGATCTTCTTGAGAAACATCATATTGTTTTAAACAAGGACTACTCCCAGTTGAAACATCTGAAAGCAGCAATTGACCAAAAGTGTCCGGAATTAGTTAAGACAATTGACAGAGTACTTCATTAGGATAATAGAAAACAAGGAAAAAAAAAGGTTTAATGAAAAAAAAGCATTCATGAAACTGCAAAATTCATCTTAAACTGAAAAAAAAAATATTTCTGTAATTATTAAATTATGAAATTGGTGAAAAAATGGCGGAATAAAGAGAAAATAATTGAATTGTTTTTCAATAAGGTTAATGTATAAAATGTAAAATATTACCCAATGTTAATATGTAGGTTTTAATCTGTGAAATTAGTATGCATTTTTTACATTATTCGGACTATTCTCCTCATCTTTGTAGCCATATTTATTACAACATTGCGGCCCTTCAGTATCTGTCTATATTTCTGAGATGAGGTATTATGTACACTATTTATATTATTCAGACAATTGTCCTCATCTTTGTTGCCATATTTATTACAACATTTCGGACCTTCAGTATCTGTCTATATTTCTGAGATGAGGTATTATTTACATTATTTACATTATTCAGACTATTGCCCTCATCTTTGTTGTCAGATTTATTAAAATATTTCGGCCCTTCAGTATCTGTCTATATTTCTGAGATGAGGTATTATGTACATTATTTACATTATTCAGACTATTCTCCTCATCTTTGTCACCATATTTATTACAACGTTTCGGCACATCAGGATCTGCCTATATTTCTGAGATGTGGTATTATATACATTATTTACATAATTCGGACTATTGTTCTCATCTTTGTTTTCACATTTATGATGACAATAGTCCGAATAATGTAAATAGTGTACATAATACCTCATCTCAGAAATATAGACAGATACTGAAGGGCCGAAACGTTGTAATAAATATGACAACAAAGATGAGGACAATAGTCCGAATAATGTAAATAATGTACATAATACCTCATGTCAGAAATATAGACAGATACTGAAGGGCCGAAACGTTGTAATAAATATGGCGAAAAAGATGAGGACAATAGTCAGAATAATATAAATACTGTACATAATACCTCATCTGAGAAATATAGACAGATACTGAAAGGCCGAAACGTTGTAATAAATATGGCAACAAAGTTGAGGACAATAGTCCGAATAATATAAATAGTGTACATAATACCTCATCTCAGAAATATAGACAGATAGTACTCATTTATTATTGACCCCAAATGTTTCAAAATCATTAAACATTAGAAATTGCTAAATTTCTTGTAAGAGTCAATCGTGTTATCAAGAATTCTTTTGGAACCTTGAGAACCAAATTCGCTGTTTGCGAAAACATTACCGCTGAAAAATTATCAAATTAATTTATTCTACTGGCAGGAAGCTGAGAGTAGAGAGAATATCAGTAAAAACTATTAGTTTTTCTTTTTTCTTTTTGATGTTGCACCCGGCTTGTCTTGAGAAAATTTTTATGTCATTTCTTTAATAAATAATTTTATGATTCTTTATTGGCTTTAATTTTTTTTTTTTATCCTTACATGCATTTTTTAATCGGTAACACCAAATGCAAGGCAATAAAGCCATAAGACACAAGGGGTTACAGAGTATGAAAAAATTAGGAACAGAAACGTTAATAATCAGCGGGAAGAGGAAAGAGTAACCAAGAGGAGAGTAGATAGCGTTTGACATTGCATTTAAGTTTTTGCATATTAAAGTTGGCTCGAAAGCATGGAGCCAGAAGGGCGTTCCACAAGCCGGAAGTACGGGACAAATAACTATTGGCATAAAATTTACTGCTAAATCTAGCCAGCTCAACTCAAATCATTTATATTTATTTTTGAGATCATTGCATAAAAAGTGGGATGATCAATAATGATGATAATAAGAAAGGACTCAGTTCTATTTCATGTTGCAACATAAAGTTTCGGGATATTTCTGATACAGGAAGAATCATTATATTTGACCAAAATTTCGTGAATTCCAAGCATTACTTTAATATTAATTGTAACTTGACTTACATGCTTAAAATGTTGGAACGCACTGTAATGGCGTTCGTCCATTATTACAACATTCAGTTTAAAATCCTTTTCATTTGGTCAAAAGTTGTTTGTACCAAACGAAATTTTATTTTAAACTAAAGTAGAAATAATTATTGACTACAATGTAAAATCTGATACAAGAATTTAAAAACTGTTCATTGACGAACGCAACGGCGATGCAAAATTCTTTTTTTCTTCATGCCGAAAGCGAAGACTTGATTACAAAGGGAAGTAACTCCCGGCTGACTAATGTTTTGCACTGAAGGAGGCGTCAGTCACTCAGTCATTCAGTGAATCGAATTCCCAGAGATGTCAGCCTTGCCTGTTGGACCAGTTTATTTGTGGAAGAAACGTTTTATGAGAACGAGGCTGATTCTGACGAGAGTAAAGAGGCTAGGCGCTGGTAGCTTTCCTTTAAATTTTGCTTTTTTCCCAAAGGTATATTTCTCTCCTTGCTATTTTTCAAACGCAGTAAAGGCCACGTTCATGAAATTCCGAACAAATATCTCGTATGTATTTACGTACGCATGTAACACACACACACACACACACACACACATATATATATATATACATATATATATATACACACACACGTTTTTGATCTTATATATGAGAGGGTGTGCTAAAAAATTCTCGGCCCGACCCACTTCCCCAAATTTTATCAAATGATAAGACATTTGAATTTATTTTGGAATTATTTCTTGGTCTAACCGAGAATTTTTCATCACCTGCACGCATACATACATATATATATATATATATATATATATATATATATATATATATATATATATATATATATATATATATATATATTACTATGAACCTAAAGAGCCAGGCAAACCTACCTCGGTTTAACCTACGCGGATCGTCAGGTACGCTGGCGAAAGACGAACATTAGAACAGAATATAAATTTATTGTTTATTTAATTTTTTTGTTTTTGCTCACATGGTCATGTTTTTATGTTGTAGGCTATTCATATTCTTTTCTAATGTTCCTCTTTGGCCAGCGTACCCTGACGATCCGCGTAGGTGAAAGCTAGCTAGTTTTGCCTGGCTCTTTAGGTTCATAGTTAGATTTGCTCTATTCTAGTGTATTGAGCCGTTTGCTTAGTCATTTTTGCTTTACTCGTGTTGGAGATTTTTTTTTTCCTTTGGACTCTGAGCTTCGATTCTGGACGATTGTTTTTGCCTCAATTACATGTTTTTAGTTCTTTCTTTTTTTTTATTTCTTATTTTTCCTTGGGTATTGGTTTGTTCATTTTCAGGCCAAAACGCCTAAGGTTTTTCTAGAGGATTATAATTACTTATATTTATAAGATTATTATTTTAATATATATATATATATATATATATATATATATAGGCAAATGACTTTGGTCGCAAATCTAAGGTCAATATATATATATATATATATATATATATATATATATATATATATATGATGTGGCCTGATGATTACGTTTAGTATGAAACAGTTTGTCGGCTCTGAGTGTTGATTTCAATGTTCACTTATATGCACATATATATATATATATATATATATATATATATATATATATATATATATATATATAAATGTATATATGGAGAGAGAGAGAGAGAGAGAGGGGGAGAGAAGAGGGAAAGAGAGATTTCCTTCAAAATGTCCTCCTATCATTTTGTAATTATCTAACGAATATAAATTCTTCGTATGAGACACGTTCATGTGTCAGTAAACTGGGACCCAAAACTCGTAGAAGGAAACAGAAAAACATTTTTTCAAAATAATTCTGATTCATCCATACCATAACTGGCAATGGGACTATATGTTCGAGACGGTGGATGCTGTTGAGTGACCTGTTGTGGGTTGAAGATTTGCTGATAGTGGCAGAGAAATATAGTATTAAAACTGATGACGCTGCTATTGTTATAAATATAAAGTTGGTAGCCGTATTAAACAGAGATAGAGAGAGAGAAAGAGAGAGTGAAAGAGAGAAAGAGGGGAAGGGAGAGAAAGAGAGAGGTAGATGTGCAAATGTCAGCTTGTTCTCCTTTTCCGAACCCAATCAGTACTCTCCTCTTTTTATTAAAACCTGTCAGAAAACTTGACAAAACTAACTGGGCGGTCTCCAGTTTTCATTTGTATGAGATCTTTGAGCCCGGCAGGACAGCTGGTTGATCTTGAGCGACTCTTGAAACTGGTCATCAGGCACATTCCCTTGGGGCATGTTGGGAAAGTCTCCTACAGTGAAATTATTAATAACCTTATAATTAGGACCGGCGCATGTAGTAGTAGCAATGGTTTTCGTTCAGCCACTTCTCGGGCAATATCTCCTATCATTCTAACAACTGACTCCTGTTTTCTTAAAATTCTGGAATGCTTTCTTTGTAACTGCTTATCCCGATATCCGTTATTCTCAGTCCCAACTTTGAATGTCCAACAGAATAAAAGTTATTATCTTGTCAAAGAAAAAATTTATTTTTTCTTTTCTGTGAATTTTTTTTTTTTAAATTACTTTTTATTACATTGCTCTACTCTTTTCTTTCTTTTTCATATCAATTGATGAACTCAACGCAGGAAACTATTCTTGTGAACATTTATAAGAAATTCAGTAAGAAGTATTAGGTTGGGGCAAAAATTTGTCGTATTTTGATGTATTTTTTAACGTCAAAAAACGACAATATTTTTGCACCAACCTATTAAATAAAATTTAGTTTGTCGTCTTTGAGTAGAATATTAGACTCGAAACCATTAGATCGCTAGGTTTGAGCCTTGTTATTCAGGAGTGTAATAAACGGGGATCTTTAACTGTGGCAAAAAAGTTTATCATTTGTCTATATTTCTGGGATGAGGTATTATGTACATTATTTATATTATTCGGACTATTGTCCTCACCTTTGTCGCCATATTTATTACAACGGGCACATGGCACAGTGGATAAAGGCGTTGGTTAGATCCAGTGACAGGACCCAAAGAGTGTCAGTTCAATACCCGGTTAAGGCAGTGGGGAGCTTTCAGAGGGAAAGTAACAGGAGATAACTGATAACTGATATCCATTAGACATGGCACGTGGAACTAGAACAGTCTACCCCAGTGAGCGAAATAAAGTGTTTAGTTTGACATTCTAACCACCTGAAGAAGGCCGGAGCGTACAATGGCCGAAACGTTGTAATAAATATGGCGACAAAGATGAGGACAAGATGAGGATAAGATGAGTCCGAATAATGTAAATAAAAAAACGTTTATGACTTCAAATTATTTTATTCAAGAATGATACTCGATTTCAGTATTCCAAAAAAGAAACCATATTACCTTGTCAAAACTTTCTTTACATAAATACTAATTTACATGACAAATTATTAATTTAGTGCTAATTTTGGTAGATTTGTCAATCTTAGCAATATTTCTGGTAATTTGGGCATATTACATGTGATATTTTATTATTGATTTTGAGGTTTAATAACTACGTTAAAGTGTTGACAATTACCATTTTCCAATAAGAGATTTCCAATAAGAGATTTCCAATAAGAGATTTCCAATAAGAGATTTCCAATAAGAGATTGGTAGCAGAAAAAAAATGAACGGAAGAGAACAATTGGAAGGAAGAACACTAAACAGTAATCGAAGGAAATTAGAAAAAACTAGTAAATTAAAAAAACTCTAAGAAACTAACATCATTTGGAACTTGGTTTGGTTTGGTTTATTTTGTCTTAGAGCATATTAACCTCAATGGGTTATTTAATGCCGACAACATTTTTAGGATAGATTCGTATGAATAGAATATGTATTCTTTGGTTTAGATTCGTTTGGTTTATTTTGTTCAATGGCATATTAACCTCAATAGGTTTTTTAATGCCGACAACATTTTTAGAATAGATTCGTATGAATAGAATATGTATTCTTTGGTTTAGATTGGTTTGGTTTAGATTGGTTTGGTTTATTTTGTTTTACGGCATATGAACCGCAATGGGTTATTTAATACCGACAACATTTTTTATTGCTGCTAATATTTTGTTTTGTCCAAAATCTGTTTCTGGTAATATCTTTTCTTCAAAATTGTATTGCTGATAATAATTTTTTTCAAAAATTATTGCTGGTAATAGTTAACCATTTGCCTATAACTGGGACCCTAACAGGTGCTACCACCGCGGGTCAGGGTTGACTTGGGAACACCAGCATTTAAGAGGTGGTTCGACGCTCCGCAAATCCTCCTGATAAGAGGCCTTTCTACTGGAAGTAGTTTAACGTGTTACCCAGGACGCAGATGTAGTATAACGTCTTACCCAGGACGCCTTTTGGAAGTGGAAAGCAAAACAATGATGCTAAAAAGAATAGATTCAAATATCAGAGAAAAACACACAATAATATCATATAATAAAAAAACCGTGATAATATCATACAATAAAAAACCCTGATAATATAATACAATAAAAACCCTGAAAATATAATACAATAAAAACCCTGAAAATATCATACAAAAAACCCTGAAAATATCATACAATAAAAAAAACCCTGATAATATAATAGAATAAAAACCCTGATAATATCATACAATAAAAACCCTGAAAATATCATACAATAAAAAAACCCTGATAATATCATACAATAAAAAAAAAACAGTGATAATATCATACAATAAACAACCAGGATAATATCATACAATAAAAGACCTCTGATAATATCATACAACAAAAAAGATCTGATAATATCATACAATAAAAAAAACTAATAATATAAAATAAAAACCCTGATAATATCATACAATAAAAAAACTGATAATATTATTCAATAACAAACCCTGATAATATCATACAATAAAAAAACCCCCCAAAAAATAAAAAAAATAAAAAATCCGTTAAATATCATACAATAAAAAAACCCAGATAATATCATACGATAAAAAACCCCAATAATATACAATAAAAACCTTGATAATATCATACAAGAAAAACCCTGATAATATCATACAATAAAAACCCGGACAATATCATACAATAAAAAAACGCTGATAACATCATACAATAAAAACCCTGATGATCTCATACAATAAAAATCTCCTGAAAATATCATACAATAAAAAAACGCTGATAATATCATACAATAAAAACCCTGATAATATCATAAAATAAAATACCCCTAATAATATCATACAATAAAAAATACTGAGAATATCATACAATAAAAAACCCTGATAATATCATACAAGAAAAAATACTGATAATATCATACAATAAAAAAAACACTGATAATATCATACAATAAAAAACCCCAGATAATATCATACAATAAAAAAAATCTGGTAATATACAAAAAAAACCCAATAATATAGAAAAAAAACTCTGATAATATCATACAATAAAAACCCAGATAATATTATAGAATAAAAACCCCCTGATAATATCATAAAATAAAAAAACCCAGATAATATCATACAATAAAAACCTCCTGATAATATCATACAATAAAAAAACCTGATAATATTATACAATAAAAAACCCCTGATAACATCATACAATATAAAAACCCAGATAATATCATACAATAAAAAATACTGATAATGTCATACTATAAAAATACCCCGAAAATATCATACAATAAAAACCCTGATAATATCATACAATAAAAAACCCTGATAATATCATAAAATAAAAAAACCCAGATAATATCATACAATAAAAAATACTGATAATATCATACAATAAAAGTACCTTGATAATATCATACAATAAAAACCCTAAAAATATCATACAATAAAAAAAAACTGATAATATCATAAAATAAAAAACCCTGATAATATCATACAATAAAAAATACTGATATCATACAATAAAAAACCCTGATATCATACAATAAAAAACCCTGATAATATCATACAATAAAAAACCGCTGATAATATCATACAACAAAAAAGCTCTGATAATATCATACAATAAAAGACCCCTGATAATATCATACAACAAAAAAGCTCTGATAATATCATACAATAAAAAAACCTAATAATATAAAATAAAAAGCCTGATAATATCATACAATAAAAACCCTGATAATATCATACAATAAAAACCCAGATAATATCATACAATAAAAATACTAATAATATTATTCAATAAAAAACTCTGATAATATCATACAATAAAAAATCCGTTATAATATCATACAATAAAAAAAAATGATAATATCATACAATAAAAAACCCCAGATAATATCATACAATAAAAAAACTCTGATAATACCATACAATAAAAAAACCCAATAATATGCAATAAAAACCTTGATAATATCATACAATAAAAACAGTGAAAATATCATACAACAAAAAAAACGCTGATAACATCATACAATAAAAACGCTGATAATATCATACAATAAAAAATACTGATAATATCATACAATAAAAAACTCTGATAATATCATACAATAAAAAATACTGATAAAATCATACAATAAAAAACCCGATAATATCATACAATAAAAACCCCCAGATAATATCATACAATAAAAAAAACCCTGATAATATTATACAATAAATAAACCCTGATAAAATCATACAATAAAAAACCCCTGATAATATCATACAATTAAAAAGCTCTGATAATATCATACAATAAAAAAAACAATAATATAAAATAAAACCCTGATAATATTATACAATAAAAAACCCCTGATAATATCATACAATAAAAAAACCCTGATAATATCATACAATAAAAAACCCTGATAATATCATACAATAAAAACAGTGATAATATCATGCAATAAAAAATACTGATAATATCATTCAATAAAAACCCTGATAATATCATACAATAAAAAATCCGTTATAATATCATACAATAAAAAAACCCTGATAATATCATACAATAAAACAACCCAGATAATATCATACAATAAAAAAACCCAGATAATATCATACAATAAAAAAACTCTGATAATACCATACAATAAAAAATCACAATAATATACAATAAAAACCTTGATAATATCATACAATAAAAACCCTGATAATATCATACAATAAAAAAACGCTGATAATATCATGCAATAAAAAACCCTGATAATATCATATAATAAAATACTCCTATTAATATCATACAATAAAAAATACTGAGAATATCATACAATAAAAAACCCTGAAAAAATCATACAATAAAAAATACTGATAATATCATACAATAAAAAAAACACTGATACTATCATACAATAAAAAAACCCAGATAAAATCATACAATAAAAAAACTCTGATAATATCATACAATAAAAACCCAGATAATATTATACAATAAAAAAACCCTGATAATATCATAAAATCAAAAACCCCAGATAATATCATACAATAAAAAATACTGATAATATCATACAATAAAAGTACCTTGATAATATCATACAATAAAAACCCTGATAATATCATACAATAAAAAACCCTGATAATATCATACAATAAAAAAACCCTGATAATATCATACGATAAAAACACATAATATCATACAATAAAAAATACTGATAATATCATACAACAAAAAAACCCTGATAATATCATACAATAAAATACCCCTGATAATATCATACAATAGAAACCCTGATAATATACAATAAAAACCCAGATAATATCATACAATAAAAATACTAATATTATTCAATAAAAAACCCTGATAATATCATACAATAAAAAATCCGTTATAATATCATACAATAAACAAACTCTGATAATACCATACAATAAAAAAACCAATAATATACAATAAAAACCTTGATAATATCATACAATAAAAACCCTGATAATATCATACAATAAATATACTGATAATATCATACAATAAAAAACCCCGATAATATCATACAATAAAACCTCCTGATAATATCATACAATAAAAACCCTGATAATATCATACAATAAAAACCCAGATAATATCATACAATAAAAATACTGATAATATTATTCAATAAAAAACCCGGATAATATCATACAATAAAAACCCAGATAATATCATATAATAAAAAACTCTGATAATACCATACAATAAAAAACCCCAATAATATACAATAAAAACCTTGATAATATCATACAATAAAAACCCTGATAATATCATACAATAAAAATCCCCTGAAAATATCATAGAATAAAAAAACGCTGATAATATCATACAATAAAAAACCCTGATAATATCATACAATAAAATACTCCTAATAATATCATACAATAAAAAATACTGATAATATCATACAATAAAAAAACTGATAATATCATACAATAGAATCCCTGATAATATCATACAATAAAAAATACTGATTATATCATACAATAAAAAACCCTGATAACATACAATAAAAAACCCTGATAATATCATACAATAAAACCCCCAATAATATACAATAAAACCCCTGATAATATTATACACTAAAAAACCCTGATAATATCATACAATAAAAACCCAGATAATATCATACAATGAAAAATACTGATAATATTATACAATAAAAAATGCTGATAATATCATACAATAAAAAACCCCAATAATATACAATAAAAATCCTGATAATATCATACAATAAAAACCCCGAGTATATCATACAATAAAAAAACGCTGATAATATCATACAATAAAAAAAAACAATAATATACAATAAAAACCCTGATAATGCCATACAATAAAAACCCTCATAATATCATACAATAAAATCCCCTGATAATATCATACAATTGGAGACTAAAATGAAATGCCCTGAGCTTAGACATTTCGTGATATTTCAACCCTGTCCAGACCAATCTGAAGCTACCAGAAGAAACACCTTTATATATTCGAATACTACAAAAATTGTCTCAAAACTTAATCTAGTGATGAGGGAGCTATAAAAAAAAAACTAAAAGATAATAAAGCTTCACATGTCATTGAGGGTGAACTGCTGAAAGTAGCACACCTTTTTCAAAAGTAGGATACCATTTTTAAAAGTAGCCTGGAGTATATAAAACATAAATGCAGTGTGGACATAAAAAGTAGTCCTGAAGAAACCTCATACGTAAAAAAGTGTCTCTATTGTATCCATTTTGGTGAAATGAAGATCAACTTCCTAATTTGGCTTTTGTTCCGGGAAGGGATGCAATGGTGGTATATATATCAGACAATTCCAGGAAATACCTATCAGATAAAAAATTGTAATCTTCTATGTGGATCACGCAGGCTTATATTATCACATTAATCGAGATTTCCTTTGCTGATCCATTTTCCAATCCATTCAATGTCTTGATCTGATGGAGAAACTGTGTCGGTCGTTAAAGTCGAAGTTGAAATGACTCGGTGTTTGGGTTTTCACCAGATATTATGCCTGGTGAAAAACCAAACACCGAATCATTTGAAATCTTATCAGGAATACGATAGGGAGGAAATGGGAACTCCAATCTATTTAATCTCTTCCTAGACTATACTGTGCACATTTATAGAGATGTGAACAAATAGACCTTGATCATTTAAATGTTTCATACCACGTCGCAAACGAATATACTAAAAGAAAACAGCTGTCCTCTTTTCTCTCTAGAGGCCAGAGTACTGTTGATAAGCGGGGTGTACTGATGACATACACTACAGTTCAAAAGCTTGAGGGTAACCCTGGTATTTTTTTTAAATTGGCCCCAAAAGAAATTGTTTTGTAATTTAAATCACAGAAAATTATTATACGTAGTTAAAAAAAAAAGTGAAATATAATTTTTTATTAGAAATTAGGACAAAAATTAAAAAAAGAAAAATGCTCTCGTCAAAATATCCTCATTTAGTGTTGATTACTGCAGCACAAAGTTTTGGCATTCGTTGCAAAAGTTTTGTAGTTTAAATAAGTCTGTATTGCTACTACGTCACTTGTACAAATCAAGATACCGCTGGTTCAATTCGCCGTGCTTGCTCTCTGAACACGTCACAGCGCATATCTATCCGTCCTTCTCGCTGATTCAGTCTTATTTTATCAGGCCAACACTGCAGTCGACCAACCAATCAGCGTTCTTCGCTGTTATTCTCAGTTACTCGGGCAAATAGCCTCCTCCAATTCGACCAATCAGCACACGACTTGCTATTGGTGGAAGCATGCCAAACTGTATAAAACCCTCGTTACCGCACCTACTGCTACAGTTGTTAGACGGGAACGATCATCCTTTTAAGGATGGTCCTTTTGAGCATGATCGTTCAAATACCTACCTGGCACAGGGCTCGTACCTGGGCTGGTGGTATTATGGCTAGGACTAACTTGCTCCGGCCTGGACAAACAAAGACCAGCTATGGCTAGCTTGGACAAGCTACAACCAGCTTGGACCAGCGGCCCGAGTGAAAACATTCGGGTCCCCACGTTAAAAACTGACCTTACGTCACAACCTGCCTCGGGTGGGGGGCGGGTCAAGTAAATATCACTATTGCTAAATGGGAGAGTAATGCTATTTTCACGGGGCAAACTTGCAGATGTCACGTGCCGCCTGTTAATATAAGACCCTTATTTTCCTATGCACCAGATGCAAGCCACTCTGGCTCGCTTGCTTCTACGGGGCTGTTCTCCACAAGTTTTTCAAAGTATAAGTTTGATAATTGATTCCATTCTTTTTTTTTCAATGACTCTAAGAGCTCTTTTTCATTTTTTTCATTCTTCTGTCAAGTTCATCCAGTGCTAATTCTGGGTGTGGCTTCAAACTTTTGAACTGTAGTGAAGGAATTTATATTTAGAATAAAAATGATCTTAAATAAAAAAAAAAATAACATTCTTTACCAAATATTTCACGAAGTATGTCTTAGTATTAACCTTTCAAAAATAGAAACTATGATCTGAAATTAGGGTGGAAATGATGGAGAGCCATCTACCCTGAATTCTTTGTAAAAATGTGGAATGAATAAATACTAAACCCTTTAAATATCTCAGTATATCGATGAGTTATAACAAATTTGTGATGCAGACATTTAGCACAGAATAACTCTCGCTAGATGTAGTTTTGTATTAGGTTGGTGCAAAAATAATGTCGTTTTCTCACATAGTAACATATGTGAGAAAACGTCATTATTATATAATTATTATATAATAGATACAAAATATTACGCTAAGAACCAGAGTCTTAAATATCCTCGACAAATCTCGACTCTTGTACGGATATCATGCATGGCGTCTACCTTGTTAAGGAATGTCTAAACTATCAGCTATACACAACCTTTTTCTCAGATCATTGATTAAAAGTGGCTTCAAGTGAATGAATCCTGTAGGTTAAAAAAAAAAAAGGAATGAGAAGTTCCGGCGTAGCCAATTTGGCGTCGCTGATTCTGTGTGGCCGTAGGAAATTTTCGACAGATGGACGATTAGGCGTTAGATTACTACTTCGTTGTTATAGTTAAATTTGCGCTCTCTCTCTCTCTCTCTCTCTTTCCCTCTCTCTCTCTCTCTCTCTCTCTCTCTCTCTCTCTCGTTTAGTAGTCAAATCAGTATTTCGTCCAATTTAAGAAAAAGAGTAGTTGGAGGCATTTTTATATTATATTTCCTTCGTTGCAGCTTCATATTATTCAGTCGTCAAAGCCCTTTTATTCCAAAATGGAAGCAAATATTTTATCAAAACGTGGAAGAAACAAAAAGTGATACGCGATCGATGCCATTATTATTGTTGACGCAACGAGCAAGAGGAATCCTGAATTAAAGTTTTGCCGATGTGAACAGAAAGATCGATGTAATAGTTTTACAGTTTTTAATTATTTTTTTTTAAATACAATATTTTTAATTTAAATTTGTTAGTCAAATTAGTATTTCGTCTTAATATGATCGAATTGTTCAATTTAAGAAAAAGAGCAGTTGGAGGCATTTTTGAAATTTAAGAAGAAGTTGTAGCAGGAAGCATTTTTATATTATATTTCCTTCAGTGCACCTTCATATTTTTTAGTCGTCAAAGCCATTTTATCTCAAATGGAAGCAAATATTTTATCAAAACATGGAAGAAACAAAGTGATACACGATAGATAAATTCAATTTTCTTTTCTTTTTTTTAAATATATTTTTAATTTAAGCTTTTAATTTACATTATTCCATTAGTGTTTTAATAGGATCCTTAATTCCCTAAATGAATAAAAAGTCATATTGAAAGTTGGGTGTTTTCAATGCTTTTATCCTTTTTGAGGTGGGGTCGCCTCCGGTCAAAGATAGTGACGTCGAAACATTCCGACGCCTAAACGGCTGTGCCGAAATAGTCCAATAAATTTTCTGACACCGAATCGGCCACACCGAATCAGAGACACTAAATGAGCAACGCCGAAGCGTACCAAACCCCTTAAAAAAGACTATCCTTTATTAGATCACACAAACTGACGATACAGAATCACAAATAAAGAAATTTACCAAATAACAAAGATCACATAACTTGAAACCTTCCAAAAGCAGCAGCGACTGAAATACAATATGTAACGCCCCACCAAAATTCACATAATCAAGATGCTGACTTTCCACACGACTTTAAACAAAATCAAACTACCATAAATATTAGCAAGGAAGATAAACATTATTACACTTGAAAAATCTATTTTCCTGTAAAACTGTTTGAAGAGAAAGATTTAATAAAATTTCAACTGGCATTAATGTTGGCTGTTATGTCGATGAATGACGAATGTTTCCTGCAGGAAGACGGCTATTCTCATCATTACCAATGTTCAGTTAAGTTTCTTTTATATAGTGATTTTCCAAGCATAGCTTAGATGTGGCACAAGGCCGAAAATATGGAGCACACAGGGAGGATCGAACTCACTACTCAGTCGTAATTCAGCTTGCTAAATATTACACCGCCTCGAGGTGCCCATGAAGTGATTTTCCAAGCGTAGCTTAGATGTGGCACAAGGCCAACATTAGAGAACATCAAGTAAGGATCGAACTCACTGCTCAGTCATTACTGGTCTAGCGTGACAAGCTTGCTAACCATTAGGCCACGTCGGAGTACCCGAAGTTTCTCATATATATGCTACATTCTGAAGCTAGATACATTTTTGTAGCCTGAATTTACGGAGTTTTTTATACTAATGTTCACCCAATTTAAGGCCATAGAGTCACACGGGGTAGAGAAGCTTAATAAATGAGGTTGTTGTATGAACATGACAGGAAGAGGTGTAAGAATTCATATTTATGAGGGTATGTAGATGCTGTTAATCTTAGATTAAGAGGTTAATCCTAGATTAAGAGGTTAATCCTAGATTAAGAAGTTAATCCTAGATTAAGAGGTTAAGATTGTATTAATCGGGAAAGTATATTCTCAGGAGTCATTTCCATAAAGTAGCGGTTCTAGGGAAGAAAATTTCCTAGTAGAACTTCCTTCTTACTGGGGGAATACGAAGGAATGGTTCGTCCCTGTGTGTGGGGTATGGCAGGTCTTAGATGGAGATAGTAGTACTGATAGAACTAAGGAATCTAACTCGTCAGAACATTTGACATAAAACAGATAGAGTAAATCATCTGTAGGAAAGGAGCTGCAGAGTGTATGACTCACAAAAAAGCGTCGAGGATTTTTAACTCTATCTAGAATGAAAAAAGTGAGCTCTAGCGTAGATATGGCATCAGTACTCCATTTTTTTTTTATCTGATTTGGCTCTTGTAAAACTAGACGATAGCTGGGGGGTGCTAGGTTTGGTTTGGCTTATTTTGTTTTTTTACAGCATATCAACTTCAATAGATCATTTAATGCCGACAGGATTTTTAGGATAGGTTCGTATGAATAGAATATGAATTATTTGTAAGAAATCCCTTTGTAGATGAGATTTTATTGACATATTTTTGTAAAGAGAGCTTTTGTCGAGAGTCAAAGTTATTGCTGGTGATATTTTTTTTTCAGAAATATATTACTGGTAATATTTTTTTTCAAAAATATATTGCTGATAATATTTTTTTTCAAAACATATTGCTGGTAACAGTTTTTTTCCAAAATGTTTTTCTGGTATTTTTACTATAAAAATCTATTTTTATGCTTGCATAGTGTTTTGACTCATGTTGGGACCCTAACAGGTGGTACTACCCTGGGTCAGGATGGACCTGAGAACAGCAGCAGTTAAGAGGTGGTTCCACACTCCTCAAAACCTCCCGATCAGAGGTCTTCCTGCCGGATGTAGTTTATCGTCATACCCAGAACATTCTTTGAGTCAAACATTTACTGGAACCGTACAAGGAATCGGCTATTTTCCTGCATGGATCGTATAGATGTGTTCCACTTGAGCTGTGAAGTGAATTTGAGTCCCAATAGCCACCTTAAGAGCACACTCGTTCATCATGATATGGTGTGGGGGGAGATTCAGGGTTTGATGATGGAACGATACATATTAATTTTTTCATATATCAAATGATACAAGCCCGTTTTACTCACATTGAGCCATTAGAGATAATTCGGAGGAGTGGTCAGCGGTCAGGGTCTGGACATTTTACGAAGTGAACCTATACTGCATTGTATCATCTGCATAAATGTTCACTAAATATATAAATATGTTCTTAAGCAGATCGTTGATATAAAACAGAAATAGTGTAAAACCAATATATATATATATATATATATATATATATATATATATATATATATATATATATATATATATATATATAAGAAAAGTAAAGAGAATGAAGAAACGATTTGGTCCAGTCAAGCAGTTTTGTTAGCTGATGATTCATTTATTATGGGGGTCCATTCTCATTAAGCTGTGCGTCCAAATTGTATCTATATATTTATATATTTAATAACACAGAAGGAATATTAACTTAATATATATATATATATATATATATATATATATATATATATAATTATTTATTTTTAAAGAAAAAAAAAAAAAAATTATAACATAAATATGTTATAAAATCACTACAAAAATAGCCATTTTGTTTCAACACCTTATATATATGTATGAAAGTGGAGATTGAAGTCAACACTCAGAGGCGACAAACTGTTTCATGCTAGGCGCAATCGTCAGTTCGCCTAACGATTGCGCCCAGCATGAAACAGCCTGTCGCCTCTGAGTGTTGACTTCAATGTTCATTTTTATATTTATATTTACATACGCTCTATCTCTGATACTGAGCACTTTATACCATAAATATAGCACACCTTAAAACTATACTTCTTCATATATATATATATATATATATATATATATATATATATATATATAGAGAGAGAGAGAGAGAGAGAGGGAAGAGATAGATAGATAGATAGAAAGATAGATAGATAGATAGATAGATAGATAGATAGATAGATAGATAGATATGAATGTACAGTTTCGTAAAAAAAAGAGAATTTTGGGGAATGGATTTTTGTCACTTTAAACGTTATTTTTATTGGATTTGAGTAGAGGCTCTATTTATTTTCGTCTACCGACTTGAATATTCGAGAAATCTTATTAAATAAAGAGTTACGCTCTCTGATATGATTAGAACCGGGGAAGACAGAGATATCAGTTAAATTCGATACGCTCTGACCACATGAGCTACAAAGCAAGAAATGTACCTTGAAGCGAAACTTCTGTCGTCATTCAGGCCGGTAGACGAAAATAAATAAATATACTGTTTAATGAATAAACGGAGTGTTTACTCAGATACGGGTATCCACTAAAAAATAAGGTTCAAAGTTATATATATATATATATATATATATATATATATATATATATATTGCGTATAAGTTTTGTCTGTTTATTTGATGTAAATTCTTTTCATATCGTCTGATAAGCTTAATAACATTATCATTAAAAGACGAAATAAAATCACCATATTGGTACATATTTTTTAATCCTATCTAAGATTTCTGCTTACATAAGCCATTATCAAAGATGACAATTCCATTACAATATATTAAACAATACACGGACAAAACAATAATCATAATCTGTTTTTGTTTGCATAGAAGATTTCCAAGCAACAACAAACTCGTACATACGAGATACTGGAAGCGAAAATCGCACCATGACATCACACATGACCACGCAAGAGTGAAAAGGAGAAGTATTAAGTATGGGAAGCCGTTGGTATAAACCAATGGCTTCTGTTATCAATTATAGGTATTTAAGAATATTTGTGGAAATTTCATAGTTTATTGTGTTCAGGTTAGGTTTCAACTGTTCTATGTATATAGCTTCAAGAATTTTTACTTTTTGTTTATTGTTTTCATGTTTAAGTATAGTTGTGTTTTCAACGACGATTTTCCGGAATTGTGTCTGCGGCCCTTGGGAGATTGTATCTCCAACGGATTAAATAAAATTTATGTTGGTCACACAACAAACTCGCTTTCACGACGCTTGACTCTACATTTGAATGATAACTCTAACATTTTTAGGTATTTAAAAAACTATGCCTGACCGCATACACAATTCCGTAAAACAGAACTATACTGTCCCCTATGTAGTACCTCTGTTTTTCATCAGCTATATCCTATGTACTACCTCTGTTTTTCATCAGCTATTCCCTATGTACTGCCTCTGTTTTTTATCAGCTATCCCCTATGTACTACCTCTGTTTTTCATCAGCTATGCCCTATGTACTACCTCTGTTTTTCGTCAGATATACCCTATGTACTACCTCTGTTTTTCATCAGCTATCCCCTATGTACTCTCTCTGTTTTTTATCAGATATCCCTATGTTCTACCTCTTTTTTTCGTCACCTATCCTCTATATGCTACCTCTCTTTTTCGTCAGTTATCTGTTCTCCTTTACGGCAGTGAATGCTGGACGGTCTTCTCAAAGATGAAGAAGAGACTCGAGGCAACGGAGGTGTGGTTTTATCATGGACCGAGCGTGTGAGCAACGATGAGGTTTGGGAGAGGATTCAAACAAGGGGAAAGCTTATACTTAACATCAGGAAGAAGCAGCTGAAATTTTTGAGACATGTAATGAGAAAGGACGGTTTGGAGAATCTGATACTCACAGGTCGAATAGAAGGAAAGAGAGACAAGGTAAAGCAACGCATGACATGCTTAGCGGGTTAAGCAAGTGGATAACAGAACGTGGTCTGGGTGATGTGGCAGAGGGACGAAACTTATTGGGGGCTAGAAGGGATATGAGGAAGTGGAGGGTCATTATCGCCTACGTCCTGAAAGGACACGGCACATGAAAAGAAAAAGAGATCTTCTATGTATTACCTCTGTTTTTCGTCAGCTACTACCGAACTGTCAGCTTTAAATTCCAACTACTATTGCTAAGAAGAGTTTACAAGCTTCCAAATCGTTTTTAGTTTTTTACCTTCTCGTTCTTTTTTTTTTTTTTTTTTTTTTAATTTTGTACTTTATATCATTCGCAAAGCTACTTCTGTTATTCTTCATCTAGAACAGACGCCTCATCCTTTTTTTGATCAATGTTTTCCTTTTTCGGTGTCCTGAGCCACACCAATCAACACTCCCTTGTTCTAATCACTAACCTGCACACAATAGTTCTCCTAGTTATGAATGTGAATATACGAGTAGTCTCTGATTCGGTCAGGTGTGATACTTTGTAATACACAGGCACCTTACTCTATGACTTGAGCATAATTCTCAGCAGTAGTGAGAAACGATGTAAAAAGCAAAGACTCTCTAATCAATGCTATTGAAGGCCGAATGCAAAACTGGAAAGCTTAAAAGGTCAGCAAGCGATCGCAACTTAATTAAAAAAAAATAAACTCAAGTACTTTTTTTTATTTACTTTCCCTTCTAATCCGACTGCGTCCGCCAGTTTCCGTCCATATGATAAGAAAAGGTCCTGATATGATGGTGGATCAATAGTTTATTTGATTGGACGCCTGGGGAATTTTTTTAAAAGCTCTTTCCAGGTTTTTGTCCTCTTCTGATAATTTTTTGCTCGATTTGAATAGCATTTGAAGACGGTAGAAGGTTACATAATCATATCTTTCTCTTGCCCTTTTTGTCTTAAAGTAGCGTTATTGTAGTGACGAGCAAAAATGAAAAGTGGAGAAAACAAATCGAATAATAGAAACAACGGGCTAATCCACTACAAACTGGGTTAGATTAAAGCTGTTATATAACAATATCGATTAAGTAATATTGAGAATAACAGTGATAAACTGATGCATACTCAATTAACAGCTGACATGTTTTATCTTAGCAGTTTTATTATATCTAAGTATAGATCAATACTGTAGCTCTTCATATTTTATATTATTTAATATTATATATTGATTTATGAATTATATAATCACAAAGTTATGATAAAAACATATAAATTAATTATAAACATACAAAACACGTTTAAATTACACACGCCTTTTAATAGACACATCTACGCTTATAGACTTATTTTAAATAATATTTCTTATAAAATTGAAAGACTGTTGTTCTAATTATTGATTAAATAAAATGATATAAGGATAAACTAAAGATGAAAGTGGATATTTTAAAAGAATATCGTAACTAGTCACTTCTCTGTTGGTAATGATGGCAATGAAATAAAATCAATTATTTCTGTTCGTAAAAATTAAATTCTGTTATATTAACTTCTTGTTAATTATATGCAATTTAACGGATGTCTAAGAAGGGATTTGTTTTGTGGCGGACTATCGAACTCTTTCGCGTCACAGAATTGAAATACAAGTGACGTCGAATTTTCTGAGTCATTTTAAAAATCGTGGTAACACTTAAGATAAAAGTAAATATTAGATAAGATCATTGCATCATTTCGTGCACGATGAGAAAATTAAAGACAGTTAAAATCGAGTACGAACATTATTACTGCCAATTAAACAAGGTTTCTAATCTGATAAGAGATCAGTGTTTTTGTTTGTTTGTTTTTATTTATTGATAGCAGACAAGTTTTGTAATCAGTATACGCAATAAAGCACATCATGGAAAGAGCCTAAATTCAATAGAAAGATAAGGGAAAAAAATGTAATATTTTTTTTTTTGTAAAATACATAATTATTTCTTCGTTTCAACCCTGGAAAAATTATTTTGCTGTCTTGCACAAAGAAAAAAGTTTCTTTGCTTCACAAATGAATAAATTTATAAAAGTCTAAAATTCCCAAGAAAGGTAAAATCTAAGCTATCAATTGGCTGAAGGTAAAATGTATGTTTATTGTTTTACAGTTGCGTCATAAAGTAGCAACATCAACAACAAAAGCAACAGCTCATCGAATATTTTCCCTTTTATCCAAAGCTTATCAGTGAGGTGCCATGCGTGATACACGCTTAGACGATCATGTATCTTTTGACTGACGAGGCAAATTTTTTTTCCCGCAGTAGGTTGCCATTTCTTTCTGAGGTAGACCAGTTTCAAATCAAGGCTATAGGTTTGTCCTGCTATTTATACATTAGCTCCCATGGAGGAAGAAGAGGGTTCATGCTTTTCCCTTTATTCAAAGGTCGAATAGAGGTAAAGAGAGAGACAAGAGAAAGCAACGCATGACACACCTGCCGGGCTTAAACAGGTGGGTGACAGAACATGGCCTGGGGGAAGTAGCAAAGGGACAAAACATCGAGAGCTACAAGGGAGGAGTAGAGTGGAGAGTCATGATCGCCTACGTCCTGAAGGGACACGGCACATAAAAAAAAGATCCCTTATGTACTACCTCTGTTTTTCGTCAGCTATCTGTCCTCATTTACGGCAACGAATGTTGGACGGTCTCCTCAAAGATGAAGAAGAGACTCGAGGCAGCGGAGGTAGGGTTCTACAAAAGGATGCTAAGGATATCATGGAGCTAGCGTGTGAGCAAGGATGAGGTTTTGGAGAGAATGCAAACAAGGAAGAGGCTTATACTTAACACCAGGAAGAGTCAGAAGTTTCTGGGACACGTAATGTAAAAGGAGGGGCTGGAAATTCACAGGTCGAATAGAGGTGAAGAAAGACAAGGGAAAGCAACACATGACATACCCGGCGGGCTTAAGCAAGGGGGTGACAGAATATGGCCTGGGGGAAGTAACAAGACTTATTCAGAGCTACAAAATATAGGGATAGTGGAGGGCCATGATCGCCTACGCCCTGAACGGACACGGCACATAAAAAGAAAAAAAATATATATCGTATTTTTTTATTTTTTTTAAGCGTTTCATCCCAAGCAAGGCGGGAAGGCAGTAGGACGCAAGAGGTTACAGGAGATTTGGAGCAAGATCAGATATCAGTGATAGAGGAAAGGATGAGGAGAAGGATAGTGGATAGATCAAGGCAACTGGAGATGTCGATTGACATTACATTTGAATAGTTGGATATTATAGCTATCAGGGAAACAGGAAAAGGGGAGGGAGTTCCACAGGCGAGAGGTGCGAGACATGAAGCTATTGGAGTAGAAGAGACTGCTACATTTAGTAGTTCCGACAGTGAAAGGGTGAGAGCGGGATGCCAGCCTTGTAGGGCGCTTGAATTCATGAAGTCTGAGAACCAGCGAATGCAGCTCCTCGGAGCAATTACCATGAAAGTATTTGTAAAAAAGACAGAGAGGTGACGGCGCGTCTGTGAGAGAGCGACTGTAGACGAGATGCCAGGACAGGGTCAATTATATTGCATATCCGCCTCTGGAGCTTATCAAGAACCCCGAGACAAACAGAAGGAGCACCAGACCATATATGGCAGCAATACTCGATGCAAGGGCGAATTGTTGATTTGTAGATCTGAAGGATCGATTCCGGGGAGAAAAATTTCCTTGCGCGGCACAGGGAACCAACTTTCCTTACGGTGGACAAAGCAATTGACTCAATGTATTTGTTCCATCTCAGGTCAGCAGTCAACGTGAGACCGAGCAGCCGCAGAGAGTTGCTCTCGAAAAGTTGAGCGTCAGACATTCTAATGGAGGGCAGGGAAGGATCCCTGTGGTGATTAATAGAGAGCAGTTTTGTTTTTGAAGCGTTAAAGTTGACCAGCCAATTCCTGCCCCAGTTCACAACCGATTGGAGGCCCTTTTCGAGACGCACGGCCAAGTTAGTTTTGTCAGTGACACTAGATTTGTTTTTGAGGCAGGAATAAATTGTGGTGTCATCCGCGTAGATGCCAACTTGGGAATTTATAGCGTCAGGAAGGTCGTTTATGTAGATAAGGAATAGAGCGGGGCCTAGGATGGAGCCTTGAAGAACACCTGCGTTCGTGGGATAGGAACTGGAGGAGAATCCGTTGAGAACGACCTTCAATTCACGGTTTGACAGGAATGATTGTATTAGGTCAAACAATCGATCCGTAATGCCATAACCGTGGAGCTTACGAAGAAGGCCGGCATGCCAAACCCTATCAAATGCTTTGGAGATATCTAGTGCCACGGCACGAGCTTCCCCGTTATTTTGAAGCGCTCGGTAGACAGTTTCAGTGATGTCCGTAAGCACATCAGCTGTAGCAAAGCGGAAGCCATATTGCTTGTCTGAGAGCAGATCATGGGATGTGAGGTGGTTAACCACCTCGGTATTGATTAGGGCTTCGAAGACTTTGCCGAAGAGGGGTAGGAGACTGATAGGACGGTAGTTAGAAGGGTCGCCAGAGCTCTTGAAGACAGGAACAATCGAAGAGGACTTCCAGCAGTTCGGAAAACAAGATTCCTTGAGGCAGTAGTTGTATAGTTTAGAAAGGGTGGGCGCTAGTTCAGGGGCGTATTTCTTCAAAATGGCTGGTATCCCATCCCCACCACTAGCCTTGTTGGGGTCTAAATTGGAAATAACGCCCAATACCAGAGACGGGGTTATATGTAGCCCACTCAATAGAGCCTCAGTTCTAAGAGGGAAATCGGGTATGGGTATGGTTACAAGGTCCCGATATGAGGTGTTATATTTAGATTAAAATAAAAGAACTGAAATCAGGTTTAACATTTATTTACAATGTTTTATAGTAAACAAAATAAGCTAATGGTTAGTGAAATATAACGGAATTGATTTTAAGGAAAAAGAAATGTTATGTAATGTTAATGAAAATTCATTAAATTAAATATGCCACATATGCAAAACAAATAATGTAACGAGGATTTTTAATCGCTGTTGCATGATGATTCTTTCTCTTCTAATGTCATTCTCAACTTTTCCCGCATTGTTCTTGAATTTAAAACAAAAAGACACTTTTTATTTATGTGTCTGTTATTGCAATCGTCATAGCTGAATGCTGGCTTTCTTTTCATAAAACTGACAACCTTTTCAATAGCTTTTTCAATTTCAGTCCAGATTTCATCACAATCATGCATCTCATCGCTACCTTGTTGCAGATGAGTCTCGTTGTCATCCTTTCTTCTTATTCCCATCATCTTTTGCCCAAATACAAGCCATTAGGGTGAAATAAGAATAAGCAATTATCCAAAGTAAATTTCCTGAAAAACAGAAATTTCAAATCAGTTACATATCACCCAAATAGTTCAAATATACACATCAAAATCATCTCCAGATATGCGGGATTCCGGATATGAGGAATTCCGTATATGAGGGATTCCTGATATGCGGGATTCCGGATATGAGGAATTCCGGATATGAGGGATTCCTGATATGCGGGATTCCGGATATGAGGAATTCCGGATATGAGGGATTCCTGATATGCGGGATTCCGGATATGAGGAATTCCGGATATGAGGGATTCTACTGTATTACTTTTATGTCAGAACATTTTGTTGTCAACTACACGTTTTTATTGATAAATCCAACGTGACTGAAACATATTGTACGAGTGCCCTTTACAGAAAAGCAGGAAATTGTAAAGAAAAAAAAATCATATTTGACGGTGAAAACCGTACTCGAATATTGATTGGTTGTCGGAAGCTAAATCTATGTGACATATATAGATATTTCAAATTTTCTGCATTAATATAAAATATTTTCGGAATGTTTAGGACTCCGATCACTGATAAACATAACTTGCTTTTATTGGTTAAATTCTTTTTTTTTTTTTTTTTCAGGTTTTAATACAAATGCATGTCGCTTAGGGATGCAAAAAGCAATCTCTGTTTTGTATCGCCTCACTAAAAATGAACAATAAAAATATACTTCATCATGAAACCTCAGTCATTTGTCTCAACATTATCAGATGTTCGCTTAGTTTATTTTTTGAACATCAAAAAATACCGTGTGTCGAATCGGGAGACAATAAGTTGACCAGTTCCTCATGTGACTACCTACCCTCACGAAATTTGATTCGATATGATATCCTTCTCCCTGGCTTCCTACTTGTGATTGATTTATTTTTTTATAGTTACTCTCACAGGTTAGCAAAATATGAATATTATTGGATGATCCTCCCCATTTGCTAGATTCCATTTAATATGAAGCCATTTTTCAATATTTCACTGGTAGGGAGTACAATTGATTTTTAGATTAGTTTTCGGCAAAGTGCAGTGAAAGTTCGAATTAAATAACACAAATTTACGACAAAATGACATCAGTTTCGGTTTTTAAACATTGATAGAAGGTTAAAACAATTTCGCTTTTGATTTTACTATTGTTATTTTCATTACTTCTTTGATTTTAGAGTCGTGGGTATGACGATAAACTACATCCGCGTCGTGGGTAAGACAATAAACTACATCTGCGTCCTGGGTATGACGATAAACTACATCTGCGTCCTGGGTAAAATGATAAACTACGCCCAACAGCAAGGCCTCTGATAATACGTTTTTGAAAAAATAATGTTGCCAGCTATACGTTTTTGAAAAAAAAAATATTACCAGCTACACGTTTTTGAAAAAAAAAAACAATATTATCAGCTATACGTTTTTGAAAAAATAAATATTACCAGCTATACGTTTTTGAAAAAAAAATATAAACAGAAATAGATTTTTGACAAAACAAAAATATTATCAGGAAAAAAAATGCCGGCATTAAATGATCCATTGAGGTGTCGATATGCCGTAAAACAAACCAAACCAAACTAAACCAAACTTATATTTTATTTCTATCAGTTTTTTTTTCTTAGTGAAATCCAAAATGATCAAACAAAAATACCATTTGGAAATATAAACGATAAAACATTCTCAAATTCAAGTTATCAACCGCTTTGAACACACAGGTTATTAACAACCAAAGATTCAAAACTGATATTTGCTAAGCATATAAAGATGCTTGAGCCAGTATACAGTATCAATATTGAGATTATTACAGAAATTGCAAACGTTAATGGTCAAAATATATCACAAATTGGATTGCTGAAATTGTCAGCATTTTGCCAAGTATGAAAAGTTCCAATATTTAATATTTTACCCTTTACCTTTTCTTTTCTTTTTTTTTTTTTTTTTTTTTCTTTTTTCAAAAAAAACAAAAATCCTTAATATTCTATCAAAGAGAACAATGGACTTTACTGAGAAAAGATATTAGGGTTTCAATGCAGAAGTCCCATTTTGAATTAAAGAATATTATCTATTGACATGGACCAGTTTAGAGTTATCAAATAGTTTATAACATTCTAGGGAATCGAGGAAATGAAAATAATGTATGCGAACTTTCATGTTTTCTAATCTAAATGGAAACCTCAACTTATTGAAAACATATGCCATTGTAAATTTCACATATTCTAATATTTGTTAAAACCATTCCACCTGTAGGTAATTGTTGTAACCTAGGGAAGGTTAATGAATAGAATAATCACACAAAGGTTGGTAATAAACGATAATACTTAGGACAAGAACAACACATATAAGATTCGCCAGCGGGGCGTAGAAGTAGTAGTCAACTGCTAGAAGTGAGTCAAGTAAATTCCACAATGAATCTCCAACTGCAGGATATCTCTCGCGGTCAGATGTGGCACAAGGCCGAATTTAATGGGGCGTATCCGAGACCGTAGGCTCGGCCAAAACTTCCACGTAGACCCCATATAAAACGGGGTCGAGTGGCTGTTTCATGAAAGGAGAATCTGTACTTTGATATAGCATCGTCTGGGGATCCTCACTGCTCAGAGGCAGAGTTTGACCAGCACAGATGGAGACGAATCTCCGACTGCAGGATATGTACCAACCGCCTCACGCTGTCAGATGTGGCACAAAGCCGAATTTAATGTAGGGTATCCGAGCCCGTAGGCTTGGCTAAAAATTTCCCGTAGACCTCGTAAAAAACGGAGTCGGGTAGCTGTTTCCCAAGACGAGACTCTGCACATAGCCTCGTCTGGAGATCCTTTATGGCCGGAGGCAGAGAGTTTGACCAGCACAGCTGGAAACGAATCTCCAACTGCAGACCAACATACAGAATTTACTATTGTATTTATGTGAATGGGAACATATCCATTATCGTCCGTAGGTATCCGTAAATTATTAATTAGTAATTATTTAAAGTTGAAAGACTAGAACAATTAAAGAGTAGAAGAAATTTTATGAGTTTAAGAATTAAAATTAAAATGATATTTTCGCATCAGTTAAGTAGTCAAACGTTAACCTGAATTTGTTTTATATTTGTAAACTTGAAAGGATAAAAAAATTGGTTCTACAAAATAAATAAATACAATTCCATATCCGTAAACATTTATTCTTTCATCAAAAAAGATTACCAGCGGAACAAATAGCAAGAATATTTATTAGTTATCAATTTAATTTTGTTTCTTTAAGTTTCTGCTCTTTTGCCAAGATGTCCTCTTTTCAGAAAAAAATATCTAACATTAATATACAATTAATATTAATAAACGCATACACGATGAATTTAGAATAAGTGTATTTAAAACATGTGTATGTATATCTACACGCGTGATTGTATTTGATAACATAAACTTTGTTTTAATAACTTGTATCTATTCTTGCATTGTCATTTCAATGTTTGTGAGTATTTGCCTGCATAAGTGTATGTGAGTGCATTCATATTCTAACAGTATTCACTGGCTGGGGGTAGCGGGGTCAGGTTCCATGTATTAGTTTCTGATGTAAAGAGTTCCACACGAGGGAGTTATAATCCGTTGTTTCGTGGACATAACAATGATTTATGTCTGAATCTCTCTATATGTAGCTCTCAGTTACTAGGCATCAATAACAGGCTCAGCTTTTCATATACAAAACGAAATGTTTTTTTTTTGTTTTTTTTTTTACATATTCCTCTCTAATCATTTCCTTCGGATTTTTCTGTTCTTTCTTTCGATTTCCTTCTTCGCCCAAACATAATGAAAAAAGGATTTGGTTTTTATACTTTTATTTTACGTAGAAATAAATATATCACTAACAAGAAGAAACACCAGAAAATATAAAAGAATATTAACAATAAAATGAAAAAAAAAAAAAATGGTGCGGTAAAAATATGCAATAATACTTGTTATTATATATATATATGTATATATATATATACAACTGCACACCCGACTATTGCATGTATAACCATTTATATGTATTTGACTTTATATTCATGTGTGTGAATACATCATATATATATATATATATATATATATATATATACACACCTGCACACCCGACTTTTGCATATATAACCATTTATGTGTATTTGACTTTATATTTATCTGTGTGAATACATTATATATATATATATATATATATATATATATATATATATATATAATAATGTCTTTGTCAGTTACATTTCTAAACACTACTCACAACATTAGGTCTTTTGTTTGTTTATTTGCTCTAAGTGTGCAGCACAAGAAAATCTGGGAATTGTAAAACAAAACCAAGACAAAAAAAGGCGTTCTAATAAGCACCGGAAGAAGTGAAAATGTGTGAGACTACGGCCATTGCTATTTACATTTTCCCTTTAAACATTACAAAGAATCTTAAATTTTTCTTCTCTTTCGCCTGTGTGCTCGTTTCTTCTTCTTGTCTTTTTTCATAATTTCTATTCATTTTTTTGTTGTACCCTCTTTTATATTCTTTTATAGATTTTGGTTTTTATCCAAACACTCTGGCTTACCCAGGCTTGGTGGTCGGTATTATGATTACTCTGGATGATAATATTAATATTTTCTATGTTTGTAAAGCATCTTTTGTCTCATGATTTTATTCGATATATTTTTGCTTGTGGATGTTGTATTCTCTTTTGTTCGATTTACTCTAGTGCCTGGAACCTGAATTTTCGCCCACATTTCATGATTTTCAAACTTGAACGTTTCTGTCGTAAGCTACACCACAACTAGGACGCAAAGAGTATAGTGTGTAACTTCGACTGTTATATACACATATCCATACAAAAACTCTCTCTCTCTCTCTCTCATGCACACGCACACACACACAAACACACACACTTATATATATATATATATAGTGATTTTCCAAGCGTAGCTTAGATGTGGCACAAGGCCGAAGTTAGGGGGCACCCAGTGAGGATCGAACTCACTACTCAGTCGTAATTGTTCTAGCGAGGCAAGCTTGCTAACCATTACACCGCCTCGAGGTGCCCCCACCACACACATATATGTCAATAAAGTTTATACCACATTAATATAGCAATTTTATATTTTATTATTTGTCTCTCTTTACCTCTATTCGACCTGTGAGTATCAGATTCTCCAGGCCCTTCTTTCTCATTACGTATCCCAGAAACTTCAACTGACTCTTCCTGACGTTAAGTATAAGCCTCTTCCTTGTTTTCATCTTCTCCATTGATTCTTTAGTCAACTGCTGAGAACTCAAATCAATCAGCAAACAATTTGGAAGCGGCAGATTATTTTTCTTTAGTGGCGTAATGGAGAGCGGCTCGAATTGGAGAGCGGCTCGAATTGGAGAGCCGAATTCGAATTCCACTGGAATTCATTACATTCACTTAATTATTTCACCTGGGAAAGGTATGAATCCTCTTCTTCTCCCCACAGCTATTGGTAAATAGCAGGGCAGATGGATGGCAACTGGTCTACCCTAATGGGATGGCAACCTATTACGGGGAAAAAAATCTGCCTCGTCAGTCATGTATTGAAAGCGTGTATCACGTATAGCTCATAAATGACTGAATGAAATATCGTTTTCTACGTGAGTCGGGAAATTTTATAGCGGTATTTGAATCTCACCAACTGATACTTGTGCATATAAATTTAACACTGCTCTACCGATGGGCGTGCGTATATTTTTTTTTTCCTCTGGAAGATATTTTGGCATCCAGCAATACATGTTAGTGAATTTGACATAAAATGAATATATACAGTCATTAAATTTGAACTGCCGAAACGTCCACATATACGCGACCTGCTCTACTTAGCGCGACGTAAACGTACAAAGACATTTTAACAAAAATGTGAAAAAAAAAAAACCCATAAGTACAAAATATAATTAGCCAATGATCTTCTTAGCAGTATGAAATTCTTTAGAGGACGCCAATTATATAAGTCATATAAAAATAAGAACGTAATAAATGAACAAAAAGTACTCACGGTCAGGTCAATTATGATAGGTTAGAGTGACATAGTTCTATCCCGCACTATTATTTTTACGGTTAAACTGAAAACAGAAATCTATATGTTAATTTCAGTGTAACTTACATATGGGGAAGCCTTTAGAAGCCATGAAATATGTGATTAAATAAAGTGACTTAATATAATTGACACGAAGATACAATAAAGACTTCGATCCACCCGCACTACTAACAAATGAAACAAAATAAATTAGAATAAGTCACTGGAACACACACTATTTTAAACATTTTCACAATGTTCTCCTTTAAAACAAATAAATACAACCTATTGGAAAAAAATGATAATTTATTTAAATTGACAATAGAAACACAATTCACAGAGAAACTTATAAACATTATTTTGAGGAGAGGCATTCCTACGCAATAATAGAGGAATAAATTTATTTTCAAGAATAATAACCAGTCTGCGTATATATATATATATATATATATGTGTGTGTGTGTGTGTGTGTGTGTGTGTGTGTGTGTGTGTGTGTATATATATAAATATAAATAAATATATATATATATATGTATAATTATTTATATATTATATGCGCGGTACTTATTAGAAAGCGCTCAATATCAGAGATAGAGCTAACATATTTGGTTGGATAGATGTGAGTTTGTGACCCTGGGTTTCACGCTTTAGCGATCGTCAGACAAATATATATATATATATATATATATATATATATATATATATATATATATATATATATATATACACACACAGTAGAATCCCTCATATCCGGAATCCCTCATATTTCGAGTGCCTCGTATACGGAATCCCGCATATCCGGTCATGATTTTAATATGTATATTTAAACTATTTGGGTGATATGTAACTGATTTGAAATTTCTTTATTTTCAGGAAATTTACTTTGGATAATTGCTTTTTCTTATTTCTCCCTAATGGCTTCTATTGTCTGAAAAGATGATGCAACTGTTTACGAACTTTTGCACCAACCTAATAAAAATGATATTTCAATTTTTAGTCATCAAAACCTTTTTCCTCATATACACAATTCGACAATTGCATTGTTTACTATTAAATTCGTCAAAGAAATTAATAAAATTCTGATATCACTTCAATTATTTCGAGTTTCATTATCTTTAACTTAATACCTACTCCCTGTTACTGTTTTCAGAAACATTCTATCGTGTAATTTTTAAGTGTGTTTTCCTTCTTCCTAATAATGTCCGAAGAAGAATTTGCAAAAAAGTCCCACGGGAAAATGGGTGATTGAAAATATTACACATATCTACCCAGAGATGCTGAGTGAGCAGGTGAAAATGATATTTACCCTTGTTTCATTCACTCACGACAGAACATGATTTATATGTGCGTCGCTATGATTTATCCTTTATCCCTTTTCCCTGAACTATATTCTTTAGCGAAAATGCTTTTATATATAAATATATATATATATATATATATATGCTTGTGTGTGTGCGTGTGTGTGAATATATATATATATATATATATATATATATATATATATATATATATATATATATGTATATGTATGTATGCATGTATGTATATATGCATTTATATCAAATATATTTGAAATAGTAAATGTATTTTGCAGCCCACACATGAGCAGAAAAAGAAGTATTTCTTTGAACATGGCTGTCCATGAATTTTATTGCTATATATTACATATGTAGGTTTTAACCCACACACATACACACCAACGCACTGGCGCAGAAACTGACAGACATGCATGTGTGTCTGTCTGTAAAAGATATGGTATATATATATATATATATATATATATATATATATATATATATATATATATGTATATATATATATATATATATATATATATATATATATATATATATACACAGCCTGATGATTACGTGAAAGCGCATAAAACTGGAAGTCGTGGTCAGTCACTGCCCACCTGAGATTTGACTTAAAATATATTAAAACTCTGCCCTTTGGTACTCTTTTTTCAACATGCATTCTTAGACAAACTCTTTTGGAAGTTGCTTATTCTTATCTCTCTCTCTCTCTCTCTCTCTATATATATATATATATATATATATATATATATATATATATATATATATATATATATATATATATATATATATCATACAAGTAGTTGTTAAATAAATGTCTATCTATAAATGAATGCCTCAGTACAATTTCCTCGGGAGCTTTTTCGCTTCCCATTGCTGTAAACCACACATTGCCTTTGATCGTCCCTTAAAAATTAATAGTTTTGTTGTTTTTTAGAAGTGAATTGCAGATGGAAATGCAGTCCATTAAATTTCTTTCCATTAAATCGTCAGCCACCCAAACAATTCACATGATATAAATGCAAATATCATTTTCACCTGCTCACTCAGCATCTCTGGGTAGATATGTGTAATCCCCCATTTTCCCCTGGGACTTCTTTGCAAATTGTTAGGATTATAATTATTATTGATATTATTAGGAACAAGGAACACACACTTAAAAATTACACGATAGAATGTTTCTGAAAACAGTAACAGGGAGTAGGTATTAAGTTAAAGATAATGAAACTCGAAATAATTGAGGAGATATCAGGTTTTATCAGAATTTTGTCAATATCTTTGACGAATTTAATAGTAAATGATTGTTATGGGAACTTATCCATAATAATAATGGACTATTTCTGACATTATAAATACTGCGCCTCTCAAGAGCTATGAGCATAGATTGTAAGACGAGGAGAGATAATTGAGAGCATATTGTAAGAACATTGGAATAATGATACTTGTCGAGACAACATAGTTCACTCTAACCAAATCTGATAGTCATTACTAATACTTCTACTTCTTTGTATTATATTCCTGTTGTAATATATCTTTGTATTCCATACCTGTGTTTGTGTTATTCTTTCATTGGTTCTAACCTTGGACCATCACTGTGGTACAAGTAACTTGGACCATAACAACGATACAGTTGTCTAATTTTGTATATAAGGAAAAAGGTTTTGATGGCTGTAAAAATTGCAATATCATTTTTATCTTCTGTATGTATTGCCCATCTCAAGGTATTTTCACTATGTAAGAAGACATCTTTTCAAACTTTCTTACTCGCCTTGCATAATTTATGCGAGGTCTGACGCATTGTCATATGTGTTTTTATTTTGGCTAATTTACAATTTCATTATTTTTTTTTATTGATTAGCGTATTTTCAGATTTAAAACAACTTTTACATGAAGATGAGATTTTGTTTATTCAGTTACTTTATGAATTTGAACGAGAGAATAATTTTATGAAGAAGAGAATAATTTTATGAAGAAATACGACAAACAAGTTAATTAATTGTAACTGACTTTTTATTTATTTATTTATAAGAAAGATTCAAGTTTTTTAATAAATATTTGTTTGATGGTCAAAATATATCACACATTGGATCATTTGCACATTGAGAGTCCTGGGTAAGACGATAAACTACATCCCACAGCAAGGCCTCTCATCAGGAGGTTTTGAGGAGCGTGGAACTACCTCGTAATTGCTGACGTTCCCAGGTCCACCCTAACCCGGGGTGGTAGCACCTGTTAGGGTCCCAGCTATGGGAAAATAATTAACCCCCAAACTAGGGTGAAAACACTATGAAGGTGGAAAAATAGGTTTTATTACCAGCAATACATTTTTGTAAAATATTACCAGCAATGAATTTTTGAAGAAAAATTTATGAGTAGCAATACATTTTTGGAAAAATATTACTAGCAATAAAAATCTTGTCGGCATTAAATAACCCACTGAGGTTAAACCAAACCAAACCAAACCAAACCAAACCAAACCAAATCAAACCAAATAAATGTTTCTGAATATTTAAGTATTTAATGAGTACTTATTTACACTGTTAAACTGAAGAAAATAGTTTAAGAGAGGATTGGTTGGGGGGGGGGTAGCTTAGACGAAAGATATAGATATAAAATCTAGGACGGATTGTATATTTTTTCTTGCTTACATTATTTACATTATTCGAACTGTTAACCTCATCTTCATTGCCGTATTCACAACGTTTCAGCCGTTGCACGCTCCGGCCTTCTTCAGGTGATTGGAATTTCGAACCGAACCATTTACTTTGTCCACCGGGATAGATTGTTCTAGTTCTACGTGCCATGCCTCTTCCGGACGTCTCAATTATTTCACTTTAATTCAACTCTCCAAGTTTTGATTCACCACTGCTTTGTCCTGGTATTGAACTCGCAACACTTTGAGTCCAGTCATTGGATCTAGCCAACGTCCTTATTCACTGAGCCTTGAGGACACATGGCCCGGTGGATAAAGAAGAAAGCGGGAGCGTACAACGACCGAAACGTTGGGAATATAACAATGAAGATGAGGATAACAGTCCGAATAATGTAAATAATGTAAGTAATCGTAATACCTCAACTCAGACAGATATTTTTTTCTTGTTAGTATGTCTTTAACTAAATATATTATACAAAACAGAACAAAACAAAAAACTGTCGGACTGACTCAGATTAGGCTAAATATTAATGACTTAGATACGCAATTGAGTATGTGATAAATCTAAGAAAAGTAAAAAAAGGTGGGGTTAGTATCTGTCAATATTTCTGAGATGAGGTATTATGTACACTATTTACATTATTCGGACTATTGTCCTCATCTTTGTCGCCATATTTATTACAACGTTTCGGCCTATCAGTATCTGTCTATATTTCTGAGATGAGGTATTATGTACACTATTTACATTATTCGGACTATTGTCCTCATCTTTGTCGCCATATTTATTACAAAGTTTCGGCCCTTCAGTATCTGTCTATATTTCTGAGATGAGGTATTATGTACACTATTTACATTATTCGGACTATTATCCTCATGTTTGTCGCCATATTTATTACAACGTTTCGGCCTATCAGTATCTGTCTATATTTCTGAGATGAGGTATTATGTACACTATTTACATTATTCGGACTATTGTCCTCATCTTTGTTGCCATATTTATTACAACGTTTCAGCCCTTCAGTACCTGTCTATATTTCTGAGATGAGGTATTATGTACATTATTTACATTATTCGGACTATTGTCCTCATCTTTGTTGCCATATTTATTACAACGTTTCGGCCGTTGTACGCCCCGGCCTTCTTCAGGTCGTTGGAATTTCGAACTGCAACCTTTATTTCGCTCACTGGGGTAGACTGTTCTAGTTCCACGTGCCATGTTTAATGGATGTTAGTTATTTCCTGTTAATTCCCCTCTCCAAATTATCCATCTCCTTAACCAGGTATTGAACTCACACTCATTGGGTTCTGTCGTTGGATCTAACTAACGCCTTTATCCGCTGTACCGTGAATAAATATTAGGTTGGTGCAAAAATAATGACGTCAAAAAACGACATTATTACGTCATTATTTTTGCACCAACCTAATACATACATGATCGCCTAAGCGTGTATCACACATGGCACAGAACTGACTGACTTTCAACACTATTATGAATCAAGCAACAAAAGTTGAATGATATTCTACGTTTAGAATTATTTTAATCGCCCCTTCTATCCGACAGTGTGATTTTTATTGTTGATTTCAGAGTTTACTTGGGAAAAACTCTAAATAAGAAATTTGGTTATCTGTCTATATTTCTGAGATTAGGTATGTTTTTATTTTGGTTTTGTTTTTTTTTTTTGTTTTTTTTCAATGGATGCCAGTTATCTGTTATCTCCTATTAATTCCACTCTCCAAGTTCTCCACTGCCTTAACCGGGTATTGAATTCACACTCTTTGGGTCTTGTCACTGGATCTAACTAACGCCTTTATCCACTGTGTTATGTGTCCTTGAAACGTTGTAATAAATATGGCGACAAAGATGAGGACAATAGTCCCAATAATGTAAATAGTGAGGTGGGGTTAGTTAGATTCGGTAGTGCACCTCTTCATAAACAATGCAATACCCAATGTGATCTCATAATGTCATAATTTATAGCTTTTCTAACAGGTATTCTTTGAATGGTTGGCCTCTATTATGAAGACAAAATCCCTTCTTCAATACCTTCTGGGTTAATATGGCTTTCAAACCTATTTAAACTTAAGTACAAGACTGCAGAATTCAGGATCTCGTACACAATAGATTCCTTTGCCGTTTCTCGAACCGATGCTTTTCAGTGAATGCTGTCTTCATCTGGTCTAATTTTGAGCAATACTTGTTCAAGTCAATCATTTGAATTTCTCAAAGGATTTCGCTATAGAATAACACCTTTCACACCCAATGTATACAAAGAGCAATATAATCTTTAATGATCTGGGCTGGGGATTTATTTTGCTTGCTCTAGGTACTTTTGCATGCTTATCTTTTCATCTTCTTTCACATTTTTTTTATATCAAAATCAGAACATTTAAACACAGTCTAGTCTGTTTGCTTTTTTTTTTTTTTTCGTTAAACGTATTTAGAATCTAAATCAACCTGACATAACCAAGCTGTCCTGAATAATGTTGATTATTCTTAATTAATTTCTTTTACAGCTTTATTCGATCGGGAAGCATAGAAAAAAACATTTGATACGTTCCATCGTTCAAAATATCTTCTCTATAAATCGCAGCGTTATTTTCGGCGTTTGAACGCCTATTTATTTATTAATTAAAATCCTAATATACCGGAAGGGTTACCCATTTTCTTTTTTCTTCAGTGTTTGGATCAATAACCAGAAATAAGACTTTTGATAACTATGTTCAAATGTGAGCTTTCTGATTGGAGTTAGTTCAAAATAAATAATAAATAAATGTTCACAATGCAATCAAGTTCCAAGCGGTAACTTGACGGTTAAAATGTTTATATGTACCAAGTGTAACAGCAAAATTGTCCTAATCGTGTAACAGCAAAATTGTCCAAATCGTGTAAAAGAATAATTGTGCATCCCACAAAATGTTTAATATCTAAAAAAAAACACTAATTCGGTTTCTTTTTTACAGACGTTTAGCCATCTTGACGTCATTTTTCGTAAGAATCACTAAAAAAAACCCTTTGAGTTATTCAGCGAGAAAGAGAACAGGTTAAAATCGTTTTGTGTCAGGCGCACTGTCTTTCCAACTGAACTAGAGAGAGAAAAAGATCATTCAGGCCTTCAGTAATGGTACCAACATTCATGCTCTGGCTTTCATCTTCAAAGTCCATTCAAGAGAGCGATAAATAAGTTAGAACAGTAGAGGGGAAAATTGGATCGGGGGTTACAACAGGAAGAGGAGTCATCATTTTAACTTAAAGCTAAATAAATAAATTAGAAAAGATCCAATTCAATCCATGAGACATTTGGCACGAGACATTTGGCACGTGAGAGAGGAGCTTCAGCTATGACAGTACAAAGAGGAGTAAAAAAAAAAAAAAAGACTTGAAAATGTAATTGTACGTAAAATGTGTGAGGCACATTGTTACTCCAGGACAGAAAGTTAAAAGTTTAGAGACGTCGAAAGTCATCTTGAATACGTTAGAAAATGATCTTCGAATAATATATATATATATATATATATATATGAACTTTATTTCAATCGTTCATGAGCTTCTGATCCTTAGCTATGATTAATTAATGTTAAACATGTCATTTTCGTTTATGATTGATTTCATCATGATTCTTCTGTTAAGCTTGGAGAGAACTTAGACATTCTTATTGCTCAAAGTAGAGACCAATAGTGTTATAAGAACCTCAGAGAATTTCAGTAAGATACCTTTAATCATTTCTAAGATACAATGGTTCAAATCTTAATTTAACAAGTGGACAATTTTACTTTTACACGATTTGGACAAGTTTGCTGTTACACCTGGTATGCATTCCTCTCTTGATCTGAGGTACACGCCATTTCTAATGTCATGTACGCAAAATAAATCCAGTTCTCAGATATAAAAACGGTAGCATTCACTAAGATGAACCACTTTATGCACCGCTACGTTTTCAAAGGTCCAGTGATATCTGAAAAGTAGCGAAGACAAGAAGAGATTGTTTTGCCCTTTGATGGATATTAATAGTAAATATATATCAATCGGAATACACTAACAATATTGGTTTATAAAAGAAAACTATGGCAAACATAAAAATAAGTGTTCTAACCTAATTTGGGGGTACTGATTTTAGATAGAATATCCATTTTCACTTATCACTGCTAATTGTTTAGATATACCTGTATACAGTACGTACATGTATGCATATAGGTGTATATCCAGAAGATTTAAATGTTTCAGTAATAAATTGCATAAATAGGTATTTATGACCAATTTATGAATTCTGAATTCAAATTAATATTTTGACAGACTGATGACATACCAAAATGTCCTTTTTAAGAAATTAAAATGTCGTGTTTTTATAAGTCTTATAATGCATATACCTATATACAACCATTTTGCTTGCATGTTTATATTATGATTTTGTCCCAATTCCCCCAACTGTATATAAAATCAATGTTTATTTTATATTTAAGCTTTTTGTGAACTGTTATATATTTTTACAGTGGTTTCAGGCGATTCAATACACTGAAAATGCATCAACAAAGCTGATTCATTCCATTACATGTGTGGGTTTCACGGCAGCACATTGCTGAACAATTACTCTTCTCTTGCTTTTTGATTGTAAAACTAGAGATCAGGACAAACCCTGGACCCAACACATGTTGTAAACTCTGTTATAATGAATTAACTGCATAGTTTAATAGAAAGAAATCAATTTTTGATTTTGCTGTCCCAATGATTTGGAGGGAATCACAAAGATTGTTATTTTTGCGTAACAAATGTAATTGGTTATAATGTTGAAAAAAAAATCAAATATCCCAACCTTCCATTATAACACCTGTTCTACACTCAGATGTTCTCAGACTCCTGTTCCTAGTATCCCAACAAATAAGGATCTTCTTCCTTTATCAGATGAGGAAGTTCCCTCAGAAGAGGATCCTGTTAAGTTGGCTTCTTCTGATGGTAATGGCTCATTTTATTCAGCAGCAAGTAGCAGTGAGTTCAACTGGATTGCCCAGGAAGGCCTGAATGACTTTGTCTCTGATTTGCATCTATTTAAGCAGCATTGGCATCTTGGCTAAAGCAGTGTAACCTAAATGAAGATGTAAGGATCATTATTTTCAGGACACGAATCAAGGACTTTGTTTCATTCTTCGACATGGAAAACAGGTTGTGTTACAGCAAAAAACATCTAGGGTTTGTTGACCTCCCTTGGCTTCCTACACAGCCACTTGAATTGCTGACTCTTTCCTGCGAAGTCTGAAGGCCGTGGTAATGTGCAATGTGAATAAATTCCCCCTGCATACCCTTTACCTACTCAGTTCATCTGGTGGAATTGTATGACAATATGGAGCTCCTATTGGAAGCTGTCTAGTACAAGCAGTTCCAGTGAAGTCTCTGTGGTGGATCTCAGGACTACTGGGCACCTTATGGATATGCAGATGAGCTTCAAAAAGGATTGATGCTTTCTCTGTCATGGAACAGTCAGTCTCTGTCCAAGCATTACAAGTAGAAGGACTAGAGCAGGGGTGGGCAAAAAACGTCTCTGGCTTGTTGACCTCCCTTGGCATACTACACAGCCACTCAAATTATTGACTCTTTTCTGCGAATTCTGAAGGCCGTGTTAATGTGCAATGTGAATATATTCCCAAATATCCCAGCCTGTTCTACACTTAGATGTTCCTAGACTCTTGTTCTTAGTCTCCCAACAAATAAGGATCTTCTTCCTTTATCAAATGAGGAAATTCCCTTAGAAGAGGATCCTGTTAAGTTGGCTTCTTCTGATTGTAATGTCTCGTTTTATTCAGCAGCGAGTGACAAGATTTTTGTGAGCTGTTACATATTTCTACAATGGCGTCATGCACTTCAGTACACTGAACATGCATCAACAGGGCTGAACTATTCCATCACATATGTATAGATTTCCCGGCAATTGCACAGTGATTAACAATTACTCCTCTTCTGAGAACTACTTACTCTCACAATTTTGACTGTAAAACTAGAGATCAAGACAAACCCTGGGCTCAACACATCTGTTGTAAACCCTGTTTCACTGGTCTAACTGCCTGGTTTGATAGCAAGTAATAAGAAAGTGGCCTTCGACTTTGCCGACCCAGTGATTTGAATGAAGAACCACAAACCTATGCAGGTGATTTTTATTTTTCTAACACGTATAACTAGTTACAATGCTTTTTCCAGAAAAAATTCCAACCTTTCATTATGAGATTTGTTCCATACTCAGATGTTCTATCCCTAGTCCCCTAGCAAATAAGGATCTTCTTTCATCAAATGAAGAAATACTCTCAGAAGAGGATACTGCAAACTGGTCTTTTCTGATGATAATGTTTCTGTTTATTCAGTGCCAGTGGAATCAACTGGATCTACTTTGAAGACCCGAATGACATTGTCTGTAAGTAACAATCAGAGCTTTTGGAATTCCAGCTGAAGCAGATGCAAGGATCAGCAGTTTTAGGACACGGAACAATGTGTTTGCAATGGAAAACATGTTGTACTACTACAAAGATGTCACTGATTTGTCCACATTCTGTGGCTTCCCACATAACCCCTCAAGTTGGGATCTTTTCATAGACTCTTCCAAGCGAAGTCTGAAGGCCATTCATTTGAACAATGGGAATAAATATCCCAACATTCTCATTGCCCACTAGATTCATCTGAAGGAGTCGTATAACAATATGGAGATCCTTTTGGAAACGGTAATGTACAATCAGTACCAGTGGCGTCTTTGGGATGACCTCAATGTCATTGGTTTCCTTATGGTTATGTAGACGGGTTTCATGAAGTACTGTTGCTTTCTCTGACTCTAAGACAACCGGACTGTATTCAAGTACTACAAGCAGGAGGCCTGGGGTGTAGGAGCACTTTTCTACTTCGGGAACACTGGGACCAGCTCTCAGTTCTGCTAAGCTCAAAGAGAACATCTTCGTCGGACCTCAGATCTGAGAGGTGCTGAAGGATAAAGGATTTGAGATTCTTACCCCTAAGGAAATGAGAACATGGGAAGCATTTGTCAGTCTGCATTGACTTTCTTGATATTAGATTACAGAGAGTGTGTTTACAAGTTGTTACAGGCTTATGAGGATATGGGGTAGCGAATGTCATCCATTTTTTCCAAGATGTTACGAAGATGGTGAACAACTATCACCGCAAATGAAACACCAGCATGATGGGGGTCTTCTACTGGGTGTCCCAGTGCAACATCCTGGGGAAAGTAGACGAAACCGGCCTCAAAACAACCTCCTGGCTGCTGCACTATGACGTATATATATATATATATATATATATATATATATATATATATATATATATGTTATACAAATATTATTAGTATTTACTTCTATCAGGGTTTTCTGTTTATGTCCTGTTTATTTTTTTCTGTAATATGCTTTTTTAATATTGTACGAAATAAACACTTTTTTATTATGAATGTAAGCATCCCAGTTGCGTAAAAGCAAAAAAAAAAAAAAAAGAAAAAAAGAACTAATCATGATAAAGGAAAATTGTTTGGAAATTTGAATCCACCATATAAAAATTTGTAAACAAAAACACCTATTCATATGCTTATATATATAAGCTTATATATATATATATATATATATATATATATATATATATATATATATATATATATATAAAAGGCAGGATGTGTGTGTGTGTAAGGAATGAACGGCCGCAATTTTCGACGGATTTGCACCGAAATTTACATGCACATGCTCCAAGTTAGCGGGAAGGCCAAGACAGACTTTGCATTTCCCAACTCCCATCAATAGTGGAAATAATCGATTTTTTCATGCTTCTACGGCAGTTTTCAAGTAGTTTGCGGCCATTTTGTACTGGCCAGAGTGAGACCCAATAGCTGGCTGCCACGAATAGGCAGGAAGATTCTAATGGCCAGCGTGGAAGCCAACAGCTGACTGACACGAATGTTAACTAGCATGTTAGCATGGAAAAAAATCGATTGCTGCATTCGTCACAAGTGGGAAAAATTTACATCTGCATGGCACTTTTCGTTACAGATTTTATGTTTAGTATAGAGCTTAGAAAAATTCGCAGTGTGAGATAGGCAAGAAGTAAGGCATGTAGCAACATCAGCACGGCAAAGGGCACTCCTTTAAAGGCAAGGAAGGGCAAAAATATTTTAAGTCAAGTGATAGTGATTGCTGTATGAGTCATACGATTTTTGAATCAAGCACGGGCAACGTCGGGCCATGCTGCTAGTATATATATATATATATATATATATATATATATATATATATATAATGCCTTTAAATTCCTTGAGGAACAAAAGGCTGCAAGTTATCATTGCGGTTTCTATAACAAGCCAGTTTTTTTTAAGTTGTTGCCTACTGCAAAACACCCAACCTGGAGGATCACTTTTGAATTCAGAGTTGTCCTTCTCTTAGACCATTTACCACCCAAGGCTATAGAACCCAGTCTGTCCTGCTATTTGCCCATAGCTGGGGGGAAGAGGATTCATAACTTTCCCAAAGGGTATTAGCGCGTAAGTGAATTTAATGGATTCGACTGGAATTCGAACTCGGCTCTTCGATTCCTCAATCCGAGTTGCTTATCCATTACTCCACATACTCAGAGAAAAGACGAAACGAAACTATTATTTCTGAAGGCAAAGTTATATATAAGTTGATTGTATTTATTTGATAGTGCTTTTGGCTTTTAGTAGTGGATGGAAACGACATTGATTCTACAGGAATAAATAACGATAAGTTATTCAATCGATAGAAAAAACAAATCATTATAGTTGATATTATTGATTCATTAAAAAGCAATTTATTGAGAGATATTTATTTTATGTTTGTGTTATGGTCCGGTTCCTTGTACCACGGTGAAGAAGAACTCGAAGGCGGATATGGAATAACACAGATATATTGCAAACAGGAATATATGCAAAGAAGTAAAAAGGGTTAGTACAAACAATCAGGTTTAGTAGTAATTGCCTGAACGCGAATCTGTTTCGGACTGCCTCTGACTCGACTGACTGACTCGTTCTTCAGACTGAACAGTATTTAGTAGTGGCATCTCCGAGGCCGTGGGTTCGGCCAAAAATATGCCCTTTGAACCCGTATAAACGGATTCAGGGTCGGTTTACCTCCCCGAAAGAGACTCCGCCCTTCGGCGTAGCCTCGTTCGGGTTCCTCCCCGCCGGAAGGCAGAGAGTTCAACCGATCAGCTGATCAGCCGGTCGCCCGACTTCGGACTAAACTCTAGCTCCATCTGACGCGCAGCATTTATTACGTATGGGATAGTCTATTATGTTATTATGGGTAAGGCCCCATAACAGTTTGATTCTTAAAGTGAAAAATGAGGGATTTTAATTAACGTAACAGCGAATATTTATTTGCATTAAATTACATTATATATATGTGTGTGTGTCTGTGTGTGTGTGCTTTTGAGTGTGCATATGTGTGTGAATATATGTATATTTGCTTTTTTAAGTGAGTAAACATAGAGGAATTTGGTTAATTTGCAGTATAAGCACCAAAAGCTCCCAGTCATGCGGCGCGGAATCTTCACTTGTCTTGATTACTGCGCAGTGCGCGAAGTTTGAAATGAATGTGCGAAAAAACATAAAACCCAACAATTAAAATAAAATAAAATAAAAATTACGTGCCTGAAAATTTAAAAAAAAAAAGATTTTTTCCTTCTTTTCAACGATATTTTTTTTATGTGTCCTGAAATTTCTTGAATGTAAAGCTTCACAAATTACATTTTATGGGGAGATTCTGTTTCATGAACTGTAAGCAGATTTATTAAAGACAATAAAGAAGAAATAGTATTCATTTCAAACTTCATTTTAAAAAAATAAGCGCATTTTAAAATAACATTCGCGAAAATCGCGCAGTAATCAAGAACAGTAAGAAAAGCTATAAAAACTAAGTTTCCGCGCTTTACTACAAGAGGCTTACGTATGTGAACAACGCCATTAATGGCGGCCGGGCAACGCGAAAGAGATCGAACTTACATTGATGATAAATCGAAAACGGTAATCGAGCGCAATGTTTTAACGTCATTTTCGAAATAAGCAGGCAATTTCACAGCAGAATGGTACATTCTCAATACCGAAGGCTTTTGGTGCTTAGACTGCAAATTAACCAGGAGTTTGTTATTCTCATATAAGACACACAAAAGGTGGTAATTGAAAAGAAAAAAGAAAAAGAAAGTAATCTTGTGTTAAGTATTGTTAAAAATGTATTATAATAAATCTTTTGTTTTCTTGTTGTTTTTTGAAAACGCTTAGAAAAATGTGGAACCAAGCTGTAAAAAAGACAATGTAAACATGTATTCAAGGGTTGAAATGAAATGAATGATCAAGAAGTGCGTTCATGTTATTTTAATCTTTCTTGAGAAAAAAACGAAATATATTTACTTTTAAAAGAATTTAAAAAAAAAAATTAAAAAAAAAAAGAAAAATAACGTTAAAAAATATTATTCTTCTTTTATTTGCTAAAGAGCAAACATGAAGGAAAAAGTGATGTAATAATTTCCAGTAAACGTTGTTCCTTCACGCCAAAGGAAAAAAAAGAAGCACATTAGTTTTTCAGATGTCTTTTAGAGGAAAATACAAATAAGGAAAACCTTCTTTTCCAGCCCGGCGGTCTTCGCATGAAAAACTAAAGAAATGTAAAAAAAAAATTGAAAGAACTTTTCTGATTTTAGTTAACGAGTGTTTAACTGTTCCAACTTTCTCTCTTTTTTTTCTTTTTTTTTTTTTTTTCTCTTTCTCTCTCTCTCTCTCTCTCTCTCTCTCTCTCTCTGTATATATATATATATTAGAGAGAGAGAGAGAGAGAGAGAGAGAGAGAGAGATAATCTTTATTGGCCTGAACTAATATTTTGTCGGGATTCGACAAAATATTTTCACTCTTAATCATATACGGATGTTTAAACTGTTAGACTGAGGGTTTTGTTCATTGAACATTTACGAAGTATGTCGCCAGAAATTAATCATTCAAGAGCTTTTTGGGCTTGATTTTGCAAAAAGAGAATCATTTCATCAAGTAAAAACAATTTAAATGTAAAGTTAATTTCTAAGTCAAAATAACTGCTGAGGTTTGACGCGGGATTTGGGTCAAACTACAATATCATAAAGCGCCAAATCTTTATGTCAAAAATATACTTAGAAGGGGAGGGTCGTCAATACTATTCATCAGAAGAAAGATATTCAAATTATCCGTAGAGTCCGGAATTCAAGAAACGTCTAAGCCGATACAATGTTCTTCACTTACTCTTGTATTTTTTTGTGTTTTTTTTTCTTTTCAGATTTTTTTTGCTAACGCAATCTCATCAGAATTAACTGGGGACCTCCCAAACTTATTTCACATTCCAATAAAACTTTCGCAGAAAAACGAAATATATTTGAAAGACTAAACTACTCGAAAAGAAAGAAAGAAGAATGGAACAACAAAAAAGAATAGCTAAGTCAGACAAGGGAGGAAAGCCTCTTGTGTATGGTTCGACGTCCCAATAGACGACATTCGAATATCATTGAGTAGGTATGGGATTATCTGATGAAGAAAGAAAAAAATAATCTAAAAAAATTGGATATCTGAAGAAGCCATAGAGGAGCATGGACAGTCCTGCCAAAAGTCTGTGACTTTATCTAAGGAAGATTTCCCAAAGAAACTTGGAGAAAGCATTCCTTGTCGAATCAAAGACGCTTTTTCCCCCTGGGGATACATCACAAAATATTGATATAAACCTTCGGAAAAACAGGATTACGATTGCCTGTGTCTATTTTTTTTTTTTTTTTTTTTTTTTTTACTCTTTTATTTTTTTTCTCTTTGCCATTCGCTTATTTTTTCTCCCTCGTTCTCTGTTTTGTCCAGTTTTAATAATATTACCACACAATCAATCTTACATGATTTAGTCTTACTTGAAAAGAGATTTTATCGAAATAAGAGGGGGGGGGAAGCTGTAGAATTCTCGAGAAGTGTCTGCGTGAGTAACAATGGATTTTGTAAGTAAACCTGGAAGTATAAAAATGTACCAATATACATATGTGTCTGCACAATGATATGTATTCATATGCCTATACATATGACAACCCTAGAATTTACTGAGTTAAAGATACAAAATCAAGCATGAATAACTAAAACGCATAAAATCGGACAGACGTATAAATGTGCAAATATAAAAAAATCATTATTTTCAATATAAAATCATAATCTTAACCCTACATACAAAGTTATTATCACAAACCATCTCTTAGGACAAGGTACAGAAAAATACTCGGCCCGACTCACTTCCTAAAATGTATGAGATACTTCTAATCTCTTCTTAATCGGTCAGGGAACTTCACAGCAGCCCTTCGTGTGTGTATATATATATATATATATATATATATATATATATATATATATATATATATTACGAGAGGATCTTATTAAAAATAAGTCGACAAAACTTGTCTAAATTATTTTATGATACATATCTCAATGAAAACATGATGCTAAAATATAAGCAAATTTGTGTATATATATATATATATATATATATATATATATATATATATGGTGGGAAGCGATAATAGTTGGCTTTGGAATATAGGATTTTTATGTTTTTGCTAGGCCATATCGTGGTCATGTTTAGGCTTCACTTTTTTGTAGTGCATATTTGAATTTCTGTGTCTCGTTAGCCTCCTATGATACCTAGACGCATTGGCTAATCAAACAACTCAGACACAATATATATATATATATATATATATATATATATATATATATGTATGTATATATATATATATATATATATATGGAGGTGACCAGCGATAATAGTTTGCTTTGGGATATAGTCTTGGTATATATATTTTATATTTATATTTAATATATTATTATCTCGCACGCTATCTCTCTCTCTCTCTATATATATATGTGTGTGTGTGTGTGTGCAAATATATAGAAAAATAGGAAAGAACACGTTAGGTTAATAATCTGAAGATCTTTAGTATTTTTGTTTTTATTTAAAAAAAAAAAAAAAACAGTGCTCAATATATAGGTAGAACCTAAATTATAATTATTTTTTTTAAAATATGATTCCATCGCCATATCTTTAAAAAATAATTATAATATATATATATATATATATATATATATATATAGATAGATAGATAGATATAGGAATGTGCGATTACATTTCTGCTATTTTTACTAATGAAGTGCAACCGGCTTTTTATAAAAGTAATTATAAGTTAACAGCAAAGCAAATGTAACGCACCAGAAAAACTTTTACAGTTATTTTTGTTTTTAAATCGTCGCGTCTGCAATTAAGTGCTTCTATTTTTACAAGCATTTTTCCTGGTGAAGAATTTCATTGCTCAAATTAGAATCTTTCCTCCCTTTTTTCCGTCTTATTTTTTCGTTTCCATCTTAAATGCTATAAAATCGACACGAGTAAAAGCTACTGTTACAACATTCTATATTTATGTCGACAAAAAATACATTCATAAAAAGTTAACATAAATTTAAGGCAAATATCATTTGATATTATAAATAGGTGTGTGCAAGTCTTTGGGCAAAACTAATTTATATATTTTGAATTATACGTGTTATATTTAAGGCCGAGAAAACATGGATCTGCACACACACACACACACACATACACACACTATCTATCTATGTATCTCTCTCTCTCTCTCTCTCTCTATATATATATATATATATATATATATATATATATATATATTAGGTTGGTGCAAAAATAATGTCGTTTTCTCACATATGTTACTATGTGAGAAAATGACATTATTTTTGCACCAACCTAATATATATATATATATATATATATATGTGTGTGTGTGTGTGTATTATTTATATATATATCGTCAAGAACACCCCTACCAGCTCCCTGATGAAACGAACATCGCTACAAAAAAAAAAGGTAAGGTCCCGACACCAAAATAGAATTCCGACTGCTTATGTATGTACGTATGTAAGTATCCCCTAACACACGGATATGTATCTGCGTCTAGCCTCGAATTGCTCATATGGATGTCTTGATGTGAATTAAAATGCGTACACACGTATGTATGTGTTTATACGTATAATGGTGCCAAACCAAGTAAACACATAAGTAGATTCCCCCTTACGCCAACAAGCATTTTTTAGAGGGCGCTTCAGAGTCTGATCAGCTCTGAAGGGGTCGATTTGGTGAGGTCTGTATGATGTTTGAAAGACCCGAAACTGCCCAATGATCCTTTTCTAGAACATCACTGACGACGCCCTCTAGCGCCAAAAGAGCGTATATTCAAAGTATATATATTTCATGCTATATGCAATCGTCAGGCCATATGTGGCCTGACGATTGCATATAGCATGAAACAGACTGTCGCCTCTAAGTGTTGACTTCTATGTTCACTTCTATATTTACACACGCTCTATCTCTGATATTGAGCACTTTATTCCATAAATATAGCACACCTTAAGACTATATTTCTTTATATATATACATATATATATATATATATATATATATATATATATATATATATATATATATATATATAATGTTCTATTTAATTAATTCATCGAGTCTGAAAGAAAGCTCAACAGAATGCAGAAAGCACTGGACGACCGTTTCGTCCTATATTTGGGACTCATCAGGAGTGCGCATCCACTACCGAGAACTGAAACCCTAACAGTTAGGTTGTCAAGCAAACATCATACCAATTATAATCATACCATAATGTTCATACATAGGTTTGCAGATATATCGTATATTAAACAGTAAGTATACCAAAAGAGTATTACACGACTAATGAGATTGTATCGAATGAACTAGCGCTCACTCTATTTACTGTACCTTGAAGCCTTCTATCTTGCTAATCTTATAGAAGAGTCTAACATAGATTCTTTGGAGCGAGGACACCATAACAGGATCCAAATCATAACAACTCAGAATTAAATATATTTTCTCTATGTATTTTTGAAATTACAGCAACTATAGAATAAATTTGATCTGTTCACAGTTCGGTAACCTGGATGGATTTCTAAATATTTCTATATGCCAATTTCCGCTTTTCCATTCTGTTGCATGTATAGATGATAGTATTCAAATATGAGCTCTCTCCTTATGCAGTGATCATCTTTTAATAAAGGTCTGGGATTTGAAAGATGGTTATATTAATAGAGCACTTAATACTGAATTTACTATCAGCGACTTGCAAAAGTAATTCATTCACGAGTGCACAACGTACAATGTGTACTTGATTTTATATAATAATAATGTTATTGTGTTTTAGTCTCTTCTTAACTCCCAGTGGCGCTCTGACGGAAGTTCAAAACAGCTTTGCATCTTCGTTCAAACTCAAATCCCTGGTTATTTTATCGTAAATTTTAAAAGTAACGAGGGTATGTAAATATCTAACGCCCTTTAATTAATAAGCACTAGGGGGTTAGTTTTTCATTAATATAATTTAATTTTTGTTGCCATGTTATAATCTGCCAAGTGTTTGTATTCATACAATTTAGAAAAAAAAAAGGCAATTCTCTGTTTCGATCATGGTGGGACAATTGCAGAACTCCAGTAAATAGAATATATTATTCTGAATATTAAACAAAAATAAAAATAAGTACAGCAATAATGAGTTTACCTCTTTCAAATAAAAAAACAAAACTGCATGGCTTCCAAAGTGGACATTCAATTTTGAAGTCTTATCAGAGCACAGATCACCAAACCTATTAAAAATTTACAAAAAATAAATTATTAAATTAGGGAGGCAAAATTACGAGAACCTTATTTTTTTTTTCTCTTTACACACACGCAAAACACACACACACATACACAAACACACACACACATACACACACACATACACAAACACACACACATATATATATATATATATATAATATCAAATTTCAAGTGGGCAGTGACCGTCATTATGGCATTGAGCACTCTTTTTTTTTCCGGTGTGTAATCTTATTTCTAATATATATATATATATATATATATATATATATATATATATATATATATATATATATATATATGGATAAGATGGATAAATTGTCGTCTAAAAGATGTAAAAATGAAAATAACACTGACATCTCATTTTAACAAATATATTTACCAAAATTACACAAAAATATCTTGAAATACTACAGAGTAAATTTATTCAATAAAATCGTCATTGACATCAACCACAACCTTCAGACGATTTCAGAATCTCCTGCAGCTTTTCTGAACGGTCGCCTTATTTAAATTGTTGAATGCTGCCATAATCATTGCCTTGTTCATCTTTGGTCTTAAAAGGAATTTTGTTCGTCTCTCGCTCAAATGCGCCCCACCCATAATAATCAAGGGTGTTGCAGTCTCAGGAGTTTGTTTTACTGGCCATGTGGTCGCAGAAATTATCTGAAAGCCATGACTGGGTTCACCTGCTTGTGTGGCATGGTGCAGAGTCCTGTTGCCAGGCATAGTGTCTTCCAACAAAAACCCTCCTCAAGGCACTTGATGTAGGCCTCCGGGTTGAGTCTGAGGTCCTCACCAACAAATTCGGGAGTTCTTTTCTTATCAGAACGATTAGAGTGAGTTTTTCGAGTTGCCGTACCTTCGTAATCACCATTAGACTCATCCAACTCATTCTGAATCCTCTGCACTATCCTCAGATACGCTGAAATATTCGTATTGGAGCTTCCAGTGCGAATTCCAAGCAGTACAGCATGCCGTTTCCAACGGTTCCCAACTGACCCTACTAAATTGTGCAGTCGACAAAATCAAAAACAAACAACGCGCATGCGCGAAATTAGAAATATAAATTTACCCATCGCAACCTGTAGAGCTTGAATTCATGTAATATGCATAGTTATATTAAAACTTTTGCACACTCTCCAATGCTGTATATCTAAGATTGCATGTCTATACAGTCACACAATAGAAATGCCATTTTGTAAATTATTGTTGCCCGTCATATGACAGTGTTCTAATGTTGGGAATATACTATTGTTATTTTGGGTGATATCCGGTTTTGTCAATTTGGGACATTCATACTTCAGTCATCTCCTGAGACATTACTGAATTTAAACGGTCTGTCATCACTTCTGGTTAAAGGAAATTGACTCAACAGCTGCTTGAAAACTACTTTTAAACAAAGTTTCACTATACTTTATAGACAAAATAACCAATATTTTTCAAAGTCCAGTGAAATATCTGTCTGTATTTCTGAGATGAGGTATTATGTACACTATTTACATTATTCGGACGATTGTCCTCATCTTTGTCACCTTATTTATTACAACGTTTCGGCCGTTGTACGCTCCGGCCTTCTTCAGGTGGTTGGAATGTCGAACTGAACCCTTTATTTCGCTCATCAGGGTAGACTGTTCTACTTCCACATGCCATGTTTAATGGATGTCAATTATCAGTTATCACCTTTTAATTCCCCTCTCCAATTTTTCCACTGCCTTAACCGGGTATTGAACTCACACTCTTTGAGCCCTCTCACTGGATCTAACCAACGTCTTTATCCACTGTGCCATGTGTCCTTGAGAACTTGAAGGGGGGAATTAACAGGAGATAACTGATAACTGACATCCATTAAACATGGCACGTGGAACTAGAACAGTCTACCCCAGTGAGCGAAATAAAAAGTGTTCAGTTCGACATTCCAACCACCTGAAGAAGGCCAGAGCGCACAACGGCCGAAATGTTGTAATAAATATGGCGACAAAGATGCGGACAATAGTCCGAATAATGTAAATAGTGTACATAATGCCTCATCTCAGAACGATAGACAGATACTGAAGGGCCGAAAGGTTGCAATAAATATGGCGACAAAGATGAGGACAATAGTCCGAAAAATGTAAATAGTGTCCGGTGAAATAGTCATCATTGACTAATTATGGTCGAATCCTATTTCTAGAAAGGCCATATATATTCTTGAAATCTTTATAATTTTTATAGTTTTTTTTCTATTTGCATGAATCACTCATGATGTACTTGAAATAAATTTTGATGGTAAAAATTCTGATGAATTTAGCAAAAAGCCATAAGAAAATCTCACGGAAATAAGTCGTAAGAAAAGTCACAGAACTCGTTTATATTATTTATTACTGATTTTATTAATATGAAATATATATGAATGTATTAAAATATCGTTAATTTCATTGCTAGAAATGAAATACGGATTTTTCTAGTTTTAAATCCTGACTTCTTATCTCTTTATTTTTTAGCTGTGACTTTTCCTAGATCATGAAATTGGTAAGATAAAATATTGAATAAAAATCTTTTACAAATTTAAGTACGCGAAAGTTATTTTTACAATTTTGTGTTATTCTTTTTTACAGTTAAAGTCAAATTTTAAACTTCCAAGAAGATATTTAAATTATTGCAATATGCTTAAAAATTGTTTAAGACTAGTGATTTAATTACTTATTTCATAACGACAGAAATACGATCCCACTCTCTCTCTCTCTTCAGTTCATGACACTAAAAATCTGCTTTAAGGATACAAAAGTAATTTTATTCTATCAAGTAGACAATCCTGGCATTTTTTTTTTTTCAAGGCTGGGATTCAAATTACTCCAAACTAATGTCATGCATGAAACGGCTACTCTGAGCTAGACAATATCGGCAAAGAATATGTAAAATATTTACATGTATTATCATTTTATATCATACTATCAAATATTTATGATTAATATGAATATGAATAATATCTATCATACCTAGATCTTGATAATGACTGAAATGAAATAATGACTTTTATTTGAATAAAAAACAGAACAAATCATGGAATTCAGACTGTTTAGCGACAATTTTGTTCCATACAATAAAAAAATAAATAAATAAATAAACTTTATCCGGAGACTTTAACAAAATTCATGCTGCTTATATAATGAAAGCGATGGGAAGATAAAAAAAAAGAGATAGATAGATAGATATTGAACATTTCGATAACATGGGGTGGGAAACCAAGATGTCGCTACTGGGCTAAAAGCGAAAATTTAATCTAAATCGAGAATGCTGAAAGAACTGTTGATGTTTATAAAAAGAAAAAGGAAACAAACACGCAATAAACAATACCCACTGTAACTAACACTACGCTTTTCCTTTTATTTTAAAACAACTCATCTATTGCTGGAAATACTATGAATATTAACCATTAAAATAAAAGGAACCTCAAAGGTCTTGCTACTGGGCTAAAAGCGTATATTTTAGAATAAATAAAGAACACTAATTCCGAAATTGTAGTCAGAATTACCTTAGTACGATATATATATATATATATATATATATATAATACGCACACGCACACACACACACACACATATATATATATATATATATATATATATATGTGTGTGTGTGTGTGTGTGTGTGTGTGTGTGTGTGCGGTACTTAGTGGAAAGTGCACAATATCTGTGATAGAGCTAATATAAGAAAAATCGTAGAGCACTAAAATACAAGAACACCCAAAACATAATCACTAACAGGAAATCAATAACACCACCTGAACTGTTACCAACACTACTACCCCCCCACAAACACAACCACCTCTATAACAATTAACACAAATCGATAGCACTACTTGCACTGTTACGAACACTACCCCCCCCCCACAAACACAACCGCCACCATGATAATTTGTGCAGGCATACGAGAGATAAAACCATTAACACTTCAAAATTATTATTCTGTAACGACTACCACTACTTTCGCTATTATTATTGTTGTTACCTCTTTATGTACCTACCGAAAAGAACTACTACTGTTATTTTCACCATCAGCACAGTTGTTACCACTTCAAGAACACTCACTTCATAACCATCTCTACCACCTTTAGTACTGCTTTTTATCATTGTCATTATTATTATTATTACTATCATCATCATTGTTACCACAACTATTATCATAATTACCATTGTCATTATTGCCATTTTTTGTCATTATTATACGTATTATCGTTTCCATCATCATTAAGGCTAACTTTACCGTTCATTATAACCAATAACACATCAATAATTATTATTAATATATCAATAATAATATCACAGTTATTATTACAGTTAACATAATCACGATCGTCAATAATACACCAGCAGTTAGCATTGCTAAAAATACAAGCATAATGTCCATAGACAAAACCCAACTTAATCAACGTGGTGGTGGTGAACCCAGATCAATGAGTGCGGGTACGCGTCTACATATGTGTATGTATGTGTGATGAAAAGTAAGCTTATCTGGCGGTGCGGACGGGCGACCTGAAAAACGTGAAGAGCACCGCCTCCGGTTCCGTTTTTAGAGAACATTTCTACGCCTGTAACGCTACAACCTCGACACCGAAATCGAATGACAATTGTGCATATATATGTATTCTTGGACGCATGGATGTGTAACTGCGCCTAAGCTCAGATTATTTATATGGGTGTGTGTTTGTACGAGCTAAAATGCGTACACCTGTAAGTATGTGTGTATGTATGTATGTGAAAGTGTCATCTTAAACAAACACAGAAGAAAATTCCCCCTCCACTACACACAAATAATCAAACACAAACAAGCATAAATAGACCCACTTTTTAAAAAAATAAACCAGTTTGTCTGATGACCGCAAAAGCGTTCCAATCAGGGTTAAAACTAATATCCATACAACTGAATATATATATATATATATATATATATATATATATATATATATATATATATATATATATATATATATATATATATATATATATATATATATATATATATATATATGCAATGAATAGATACAAATTATTTCCTAAAGGCATTATGAAAAATAAAAAGTGAGAGATGAAAACACTTACAGAACAGACCAACCGGTTTCGTTCCCAAGCTCATCAGGGTCGACTGAGAACAATTTAACAATTATTGCAATATATATTGACTCACACAAACACCCTACATACAATTAAAACATTAAAAAATGAAAAGATTAATGATATGAGGATGAAAAAATTTCAAACCGCGCGAATTTGCACAGCACAAAGGAGAAAAAAAAATTGTTGGGGGAGTGTGAGGGGAATGTATGATACACACTAGAGTCTAATGACGTGAAGCCCAAGGAGACAGTCTTTTTGCTTACAAAGAGACGGCTCCGAGGACCGAATATACAGAGACTCAAGTGCTCGCAAATGGAATGGAGAGTGCGAACTGGACAGTACAGTAAACCAATTCGGAATGAAATATATATATATATATATATATATATATATATATATATATATATATATATATATATATATATATATATATATTATTTCATTGAATAATATAGACATATTCTGTCTATTTACTTTTATAGCGACCCTTTAGAGTTCTCTAATCAGTTTACGGTGCCTTTCTTGATCAAGAAACTCATTATAGAACTGGAAAGGATCAATATAAAAATAAATACATATAATATTTCTAGATTATTAAATGAAACATATTTGAATGAAGATATGCTCCATATATATATATATATATATATATATATATATATATATATATATATATATATATATATATATATACACGTTTGGCATTTTTACATTCAAGGTAGATACAATTATGATTATCCACTAGAGCTGGCGTCATGAGACAGTTTCAAGTTAGTTGTGCAAAACTGGGAATAGCTGAAAACATGCTAACACCGTATCAAGTTACGGGATGCCGGATGTCTCTTAAAATGCAGCTCTTGCATTCTCATATCAATGTTTTCCAGATCCAGCAGACCAACCAAGTGTCTCCAATATTTCTGGTTATATCTAAAGTAACATATTTTCTATTTGTTCGGTTGTTTCACATAAATTTTCATTCAAATTTTCCGTGAACAAAAATTTATTATAGAGAATACTAATGTACTATTAATATCTTTACCCTTGAACATAAAACAACACTCACATATTGACTTTTCAAGACAATTATTAGGACTGATTCAAAATCAGTGTCCTCCATTTTGTCTCGTACAAAGTAATTTGACTAAACGAATTTTTGTTACCAATGTAATTTCTTGACGTGGGGGTAGATCAGAGGCTTCTAAACCTTTTAGACCATCTACCGCTTCATGGAGTCCTTGATACTTCCTCGACCTCCAGACATAAAAAAAATATTGACAATAATCATGCTTTATTTAAGGATAGAAAATTCTTTGCTCCTTTTGTTTATTTTTTTCTTCATAAGATTCATTTTAGCTTTACGTTTTGTTATTTGTTTTTCAATTTCTATTTCTCTTTCTAGATTAGATGCATTTGTTTGAATAATAATAATAATAATAATAATAAGAAGAAGAAGAAGAAGAAGAATAGAAGAAGAATCTTCATAAATAACATTAGCACATTAAAAATAAATTTATATATCTTTTTATTGAATTAGCTGCATCATTAATGAGAATAGCATTGATATTTGATTGGAAATTGCTGAGTTTTATTCAAAGTCACCGCCATTTATTTATCAGTTTTCTGTTGACATCTTAGGCATTTATCTACCTCCTTGATAATCCCATCGATCCCCAGGAGTCGATACCGACTAATGGGAATCCCTGCTGTAGATACAGAAATTCGTCACAAATCAAATTCTATATGGAATATTGACTACAAATATACTTGTATTAAATTTGAACTTTTATTTTTTTTTTAATTGAGAAACCACTTTTCAAAAAATAATCAGCTATTTTAATTATATCAAACAGTTGAAATTTTAAATCATATATTTGAATTAAATCCCAGTCAATAGGCACTGAATGTTATATATAAGGGAAGATAATATACGTAATGAGTATGATGTCACGCTCGTAAAATTTGTCGAGTCAAAACTATCGAAAGTTATGTCATCTGATGTTTAGAAAATGACAAGCTGACCCTAAAAAAAATAGACATTTATTTCAGCAAGTACATTAAACATAAAGTGGAATTGCAAAAAAGGGGTAATTGTTAATTGTATTACATTTCTGGAGAGAGCATATAATTGTTAGTTGAAAGAGGGTACAGTTCAACAAATTTAAAGAACATTTAAGGATGAATTAAATATGAGGTATCCGACAGTATTTAGCAAAGCCTGACCATGTGTTTCTCAGGAAGCGATGGAATATTTTAACCGAGGGTTCATACCGAGAATATAAAGCTGAGAAGGGACCTAATTAAATCTTTTCTCTCTCGTTAAAATATCATCGTTTTCATTTCACTTGTATTCACATCCATATTTCTGTTCAGAACCAGTTCACTTATTATTGTGTATATATTATTTCATTTATATTTGTAGTTGCTGAAATTACCCGATGTTTATCGTATATCGATGTCACTTTGGTAAAGCAAGAATGGAACATATTTCAAATTCTTTAAAATTTGAGATCAATCCCCGTTTATACATTGATTTAATTAATGAGAAAATATCTTTTAAAGAGATTTGCCTGCGTTTTGTTGTAGACTGTTGCGAAATTCGTGACAAATTAGGTCGAACATTTAGATAAACGGGAGGAAAGCGACAGATACTTCCATGAACAGGTGGATGCCCTCTCTGTTAACACATCCCAAATAATTTAGACACAACAAAATGTAATTTAAGATGACAAACTTTTTCGAATCGTCATTGGCTGCCATCAGTCGCAACCATTTTGTGTTACCATATAACAAAAACAGATTTTTCATAGCAATGACATTCTGAAACCAGAAAAATTCCTTAAAATATTTTCGGACATATATGAGCTAAGTCTGTGATGTTTGTTTCGAGTAGTTTGAAAATATTCACAAAATTAGATTTAATTTAATTTTGATTCTCTGTAATGCTAACAGTTTGGAATAAAATGTTAATGGTTTCTCTCGCCTGAATCTGAATTACAAATTTATAAGTCTACAATTCGTTCACGCATTGAATATGGCTGTCAAGTTTATCGGTCTTCACCTTGGTATATTGTCTTCAGTTACTTTCCCACCGCCCCAAACATAACTACCCTGTGTATTTCCGATAAATATTTTCATGGTAATTGTTCTGATGAGTTTTCCTCTTTGGTAACTAGGCATTATGAATTTAAACATAGTCCGAGATTGGCGGCAAGTTCTCATCATTTTTACAGTTGAAATGGATAAATGAACCCTAAGTTCTATGCTGATAGTTTCTTCTTACGCATTTCTCGCTTGTAGAACTCTGTCCCGGTTTTTTGCTTCCAAGTCAACTTTGATCTTCAAAAATTTAAATGCGATGTTAATCGTTATCTTCTGTGGTTCTCAATTATTGTTCTTTCATTGTTCTCCTTTTTTTTTTAAATAATGTTTTTATTTTTTTTTACACTCAGTAGCCCGATTGCGTCTTAGTGGCTTCATTGCCTTGCTTCGGGTGAAATGAATAATAAAAGCAAAAAAAAAAAAGTATTTTTTAAAAATATTTTTCTTTGGTATAATTTCTTTTTTTTATCGTAACTTTGAATTAAGCACAGGAAACAAAAAATGCTCAAATTGTGGTTTCTCTTTATAGCTAGTCATTTAGAAATATATTTAATATTTTTTATTTATTTTCACTTATAGAAATAAATATTTCATTTATCAGTTTATATAAGGAAAAGTAGGTAAATAACTTATATAGTTTAAAAATGTTTTTTTTTTGTGGGAGCTGTTGTACACTTTTCTTTCGAAATAATTCTACAATAAATTAATCAAGTAATCTATGTTCTTCTATACAGAGATGCAGATGTTAACAGCATCGATATAAAAATCAATTGTATAAATTGTATAAAATTGTAGGAATTGTATAAAAATCAATTGTATGATGATTGTCAATTTGACGGCTTTGCGATCACGATCTGTTACTCTGCGGTAATAATTTCTAGGCCCACCTCTCTTTATGTCTACTTTCAACATTGAGCACACTTTCTCCATAAACAGCAAATTTTATACAATATAATTATATTGTTTAAACGTCCTAATAGATTGGCATCTAGGTCCCACCCTTTTATTGTTGAAGTAGCTAAATGCAACCACCACTTCCACCCTAATATTTTCTTTTCCCGCACTATGCGCCTGTGGAACTCCCTTCCGTTAACTTGCTTCCCTGGTAGCTACAGTCTTCAAAAATTAAAATGCAATGTCAATCGCCATCATCTGTCTTCTTCAACCCCGTTCAGCTTTCATCCTTTCTCCGTTCACCCCACCTATACACAGTCTTTTCTCTCACCTTCAATATTTGTAACCCCCTGCGTACTAGTTGCATTCCCGCCTTGATTGGGGTGGGGAATGATTAATATATATATATATATATATGTGTGTGTGTGTGTGTGTGTGTGTGTGTGTGTAAGTAATTTTAAGCAATTAATGAAAACGTTATATCTTTTTAACTGTGAAAGAATTAATGTCTACCGGACTAAAGATGTGCATCTGGACAAGGCTTTGCTCTGATGGTATCTTGTAGCTCAATAGTAAAACACACTTGTATTGAACTTTAATAATAATAATAATAATAATAATAATAATAATAATATATATATATATATATATATATATATATATATATATATATATATATATATATATATATATTGGTGTAACTAGAGTGGAGGGATTGTACGGTCCACCCCGGGCGGCACTTTTCTGTCTGCTCTAGGCTATATAGACTGTATTGAAATAAAAGTGATTTTAGTGTTGCGGAATATTTTCGATTTCGAGTAACTTAAAATATGGTATGCATATTAACCTACCCACTGTCTATAGAGCGACAACTAACAGATGAAATAGTTTCTGACGATATCATTGAAGAATTTGCCAAAAATTCAATAAAATTTACAGAAATAAATATGGTCCTATTTTTTTAAATTTTCCCCATATGTCGGTTTTGCTTACTGTTACTGATAAAATTTAAGTCTGTTTGGAGTGTATTTAAAGCATACTATAATCGGGTATGTGAAAATAATAGTATAATGGCACACAACCTTGTTTATATATATATATATATATATATATATATATATATATATATATATATATATATATATATATATATATATATGTATGTATATATATATATATATATATATATATATATATACATATATATATATATATGTATGTATATATGTATGTATAATAAAATAAAATAAAATAAAAGAAGAAATTGGACACGTATATCACTCTAAAATGTTTCATTTTTATTAAAGCTTTGTCAGAAGTTGAAAGAAAACATTTTTCTTTTCTCTCCCAATCTCTGACGAAGCTTTAATAAAAGTGATACATATTAGAGTGATATACTCTTCCTATTTGTTCTTTTATTTTATCATCCTGTCGGATTCTGATCCATATTTGATCTACATTCGAACTTCAACTCATACATACATATATATATATATATATATATATATATATATATATATATATATATATATATATATATATATATATATGTATATAGTTAAGTAACTATATATATATATATATATATATATATATATATATATATAGTTAAGTAAAGAAAATCTTGGTAATCCTTATGGATAATCCAAAGGAGGTCTGTTTTTCATTTAAATTATATATATATATATATATATATATATATATATATATATATATATAGTCCTTATATATATATATAGTCCTTATTGCATATATATATATATATAGAGAGAGAGAGAGAGTGAACTTTAAGAGTAGGTCATTGTACATTATGTATTTTTGGGCGGGCCGGGGGTGGCAAATTCAAGGTCTGCCCCGGGCGTCATACATCCTAGCTATGCGCCTGCATAATATATATATATATATATATATATATATATATATATATATATTGCAAAGTTTAGGCCAGAAAATGTCATTCCTTTATAGCTTAGGATTTGGGACTCAAAAACGAAAGCCCAAAACAAAAATTACAGAAAACAATAATGATGTCATTCAAATTAAAATTATAAATTCACTGCACAACTACTTAAGCATAAGCACTTTTTATAGTGACAACCCTAAACGCAAGATTTTGTAAAACATCCCATAATGTCTAAGCTTTAAATCTATATAGCTCTATTAAAAGACACATATTTTCATGTAATAATAACTTTAAAAGTAAATTCTCATGTGTTATGCTATGGAATTATTCAATGTAAAGGTGATGTCAACAGAAAATAGTGGGATATGAAGAGACATCTCTCTCCGTGTCCCGTTTATGGGTTAAATAGTAGGGTAGACTTCAATCTCTAGTCGTGTGTGGCAGCCAGTGAAAAAGAAAGAGACCGGGAAATTATTGCATTTTATTTTCCAAGAAGTCATGGGAATTCAGAGAGGATAAAGAAATGTGATTTGTGGAGAACCACACACACATATGTACACACACACACACACACACATATATATATATATATATATATATATATATATATATATATATATATATATATTATATTCACACACAGACACACACGCACACAGACACACAGAATATGCTACATTCTCACTCTCACACACACACTCGCACAGATATATATATGTGTGTGTGTGAGATGAGAACGAAAAGAGAGTATATCTTGTGCTTTTCTTTCTTACTCTTTTTCCTTATCCTTCCTTTTCTCGTGAAATGAGGTGGTATGTTGTTTTTAAATTTTAATAAAATGTCAACTAACCAGTTATTTACTAACGCCTGATGAGATATGTTAATACACAGCACAGCATGATTGCATTTACATGGTGTTTTTACATGTTCTTGATGTAATATGCTAAAATAAGGTACATATATATATATATATATATATATATATATATATATATATATATATATATATATGAATATATATATATATATATATATATATATATATATATATGAATATATATATATATATATATATATATATATATATATATATATATATATATATATATATTGATAATATTAGTGGTCAATATATATATATACATAAATTACCAAGAGGATAGAATCCAGGTAGAACTCAATGTCCAGGACAGAATAAGAGAGCTCTTTGAATTTGTAGGTCTGATGAATTAGATCGTGATTACGATTCCAATGTAATAAATTATAACCTTGGAATATTAGTGTTTGAGCTTTTTATATTATACACATACACACACACACATATATATATATATGTATACACATATATATATATATATATATATATATATATATATATATATATATATATATGTTGCATCTACTAAAGAACAAGTTATTCGTCATTTTGAAAAAATTTATACACACTTTAAACACCGATGATTAATGCTAGCTTTCTTTTGTATTAAATACCTAATCTTATTTTGATATTTTCTTATTTTAATATCATCTACACGAACTTTTCTATTAGTAGTAGTGATATTATGTCAAGATTTGTGACTCCGAACACAATATATATTTTTAAATTTAAATTTATTTACCTTTAAACTTATATATAGTTACAAATAGTTCTACACATGACATCACTTGCTTTTGATACACGTACACAAATTCGAATTATAGTATTTTTTTCTAAAAATATAGAAAGATAAAAATAAAATTCGTAAAACTGTTTTTTCTATTTTAACTCATCAGACTAATCTTCCGTCCTGGTGGGCATTCAGATAAATATCTGAATTTTCCTACTAATGACGAGTGATGATTGAAAAACACTCGAACATCATTAACTTTACACAGTTTCATCATAAATAAAAATCTATATATGCATGTGAGTGTATATATATGAACTGCAAACAATTATAAGAAAATTAAAAGTACAACATTTCTCGGGCAATTTTAATAATAATAATAATATATAAAAGCAAATTTATCAAATTACACTTTTTTCTTCATTTGCAAGCCACGAAATGTTATAGGCGTCGTACAAGGATTCTGCATACTTACATAAAGGATATCCATAAAGTTACATATATATATATATATATATATATATATATATATATATATATATATATATATATATGAAGAGAAATATACAGAAAAAACAAACAAAAATCCTTATATGCAATTATGGTGTTTTAATATCAGGATTTTTGTTTGTTTTTTCCGTATATTTTTCTTCATACTGTCGGATCTATATCCATATATTTGCTTACATACATACATACATACATACATACATACATATATATATATATATATATATATATATATATATATATATATATATATATTTATATATATATATATATATATATATATATATATAAATATATATATATATATATATATATATATATATATTTATATATATATATATATATATATATATATATATATATATATATATATATATATATATATATATGGATATCCTGTGTATATATAGTGAGTATATATAAATAGTTATGGTAATAAATCGGTTGGTATATAACCTAAGTGGATCCTAGTAATATAAAATATTAAATCTGACCCACAAAAACAGGCCAAAAAAATGTATTTCTTATTATAGAGCAAATAATTAGCCAATTTCTCACATGAGCTAATTATGCAATTTATTGTGTACTATTATAAATATATATATATATATAAATTTTATTTAAAATTTTTAAAAATGAGAATGTATGTATATATATATATATATATATATATATATATATATATATATATATATATATATATATATATATATATATAA
>OZ010574.1:13322104-13337104 GCA_963932145.1 Acanthosepion lycidas | reverse complement strand
ACAAAAAAATCTTTAAAAACTTGCCGTTTTCATAGTCAATTTCAGTTGCGAAATGACCACTCACCTAAAACATACGACAATTTAACACTAACATTCGGCGATGTTAAATACAATCATATGTATCTAACAATATTTTCAAATGTAAAATAAAATAAGAATTATCATAAAACTAAATTAGAATAATATTATTCTACGGTTAAAACCGTTTTTAATAAGATTTGGAAACGCTGGTCATAATGAAATTGGAGAGGTACAATTTATAGGGTTTGATTACCAAACAAGGGGTGCGTATTATGCATGAGTAGAAGAATTCTCCCACACTTTCAGCACAATTTTAGGGCTGCGTATTATGGATGAAAGCGTATTATACACGGTGAATTACGGTAGGTAAAAGATAAGGAAGAAAATTAAGTTTTACAACTTTTTTGTCGATAAAAAGGTGAAATTATAATTAAAGATAAGAGTTAACTATAATATTTTCCAATTAGATTAATGTTAATTGTAATTGGCAAAAAGAAAATTTCGTTGTTCACCAGAAATATTGTGCGACAATATAAACAAGCTTACTTAATCATACAATTCTAATATCTAAAGCTGAAATGGGATGTTTGAAAAATACTGCTTAAACCACTATAAGGATCTACAGGATTTTCTGAAGAACAGATTAACACGTGGGAAAATTGATTAAAGGCTGAGGACATTGGTTAAATGTCATAACTTGGCCAAACCAATATGAACCTTTTTTACTCGAACAGTCAAAAGCATATTAGGTCAAGTAGATATTTACCCTGGCCTCCCCACTGAGACAACGGTCCGGTTTAATGTGGGGGATTCGAGCGCGTACACAAAAATTCCCCGCAACCGTCGGTTGCGTTGACCTCGGTACGAGCACCGATTACCTCTCTCTAGAGCAATGAGATGGATCAGCCTCGGGCATCTATTCCACAGGGCTGGGCACTTCACTATGTGATTTTCCTCAGTTGCGCCTCTGTCCTTCGACGGATCCGCAACTGAGTCGCGCTCTGTCCGAAGACAGAGACGCAACAAGTAGAAATTTACTTGACCCCCCCACCACTGAGTCAGGTTGTGACACAAGGTCAGTTTTTAACGTGAGGACCGAGTGTTTGGTCCAAGCTGGTCTTAGCTGGTCATCGCTTGTCCAAGCTGGTCTAAGCTAGTCATAGCTGGTCTTGGCTTGTCATAGCAGTTCAGAGCCGGTCCAAGCTAGTCGTAGCCGTGATAACACCAGCACAGGGACGGAGCCCTGGGCCAGGTAAATATCAAGAGACACAATAAGTAAGATTTAATTGACCCCCCACCCACCACTGAGTCATGTGTGACACAAGGTCAGTTTGTAAGTGGAAACCCGAGTGTTTTCACCGCTAGTCTATGTTGGTCTTCGCTGGTCATAGCTTGTCCAAGCTGGCCAGAGCTGGTCTAAGCTAGTCAGAGCTGGTCTTGGCTTGTCATAGCTGCCCTAAGCTGGTCAGAGCCGGTCAAAGCTAGTCGTAGCCGTGATACCATCAGCACAGGGACGGAGCCCTGGGGCAGGTAAGTATCCGAATGTGTATACCCCTCAAGAAAGGGATTTTAACACTCAACAAGTAGATATTTGCTTAACCCACCACTGAGTCAGGTTGCAACACAAGGTCAGTTTTTAACGTGGGTACTCGAGTGTTTTCACTCGGGCCGCTGGTCTTAGCTGGTCATAGCTTGTCCAAGGTGGTCAGAGGTGGTCTAAGCTAGTCGTAGCTGGTCTTGGCTTGTCATAGCTGGCCCAAGCTGGTTAGAGCCGGACCAAGCTAGTCGTAGCCATGTCACCACCAGCACAGGGTTGGTAAGTATCAAGAGACGCAACAAGTATTGACGAAATAAACCACCCACCTTTTATTAGAACAGTGGTTCAACACGGAAAGAATGAAGTTATATGTTTTGGCTCCATGAAGGTAATTAATTAATAGTAATGTGTAGAGTAAGTATTGTGTACAAATATTGAATAAAATTATGTTACCATATTCCCAAAACGATATAGGATGGTGGTGTATTCTTTACCATGATACAGATTCGAAACACTTCACCAGGTAAAAAAAAAAAACAGTGCAAAGACAATTATGGCAACGGATAAAAATCAACAGCTGATGAAATAAATAAGAAACTCTATCAAATAGAAATAGCGTAGAATGTTGGGAAAAAACCCAATGGGAAACAGTGAAGAATCTTATTGTACTGTTAACCTCAAAGATATGATAATAATTTTAAAATTACCTTACTCTAATAAATACTATTGTTCTTTCATCTATTTGTGGGTAAATGTTACTTAATAAAAGTATCAGAATACTCTATTTTTGACAAATTAACGTTATCTGAATCATTCACAGTACAGATCATATATATATATATATATAAATGAAATGTACAAAGTCCTACAATTATTTTAAGACATTTTATGTTTCTACATTCTTTTTATAGATACAAATATTTAAGTAAATACTCTGTTTATAATAAACAATATTTACCGGCTTGAATGTCCGACAAATTTTCACAGAAAATATTCGTCCTCCGATAGGATTCGAAACTGTATCCTATACGAAACCGTCATTTAGCTTGACGTGCCTTAACCGATTTGGCTACAGAGGAGCGTACGGAGAGCAGGGTCGAATTTACTGTCTTTATATGCATACATATGTGTGCGTGTGTGTGTGTGTGTGTGTATATATATATATATATATATATATATATATATATATATATATATATATATATATATATATATATATATATATATATATATATATATATATATATATATATATATATATATATATATATATGTTGCCATCATTTCGTAATACGTGAAATTGCATTTCTTAGGGGTGTACTTTACATACATAGTCAGATTGACAATACTGGCGGGCCGTAAGTGATACATACTATGACAGATGAAGGTGTCCATATGAAATGACGATTGCGTCCTGCATGAAACAGCCTGTCGCCTCTGAGTGTCGACTTCAATGTTCACTTTTATATTTATATTTACATACGTTCTGTCTCTGATATTGAGCACTTTATCCCATAAATATAGCACACTTTTAAACTATATTTCTTCATATATATATATATATATATATATATATATATAGTAAAGGTAATAAATCCGTTAGTATATAGTCCAAGTGGACTAGTAATATAAAATATTAAAACAAATCCACAAAAAAAGCTCAATGTATTTATTATAACAGAGTCAATAAATAGTATTATACAACAAAATCCCAAATTACCTCATATGGAGAGATAGATATATTTCAACCGTCAAAAACTACGTAAGTCTTATTCAAGCATTGTGTATATACTATAGTTTGAATAAGACTGACGTAGTTTTCGTCGGTTGAAATATATCTACAACCCCATATGACGTAATTTGGGATTTTGTTGTGTAATACTATATATATATATATATATATATATATATATATATATATATGTGTGTGTGTGTTTGTATATATATATATATATATATATATATATATATATATATATATATATATCGTTATGACACCTACACAAGAACGACTAGTAAGTTATTTGAACCAGCCTTCACTGCATCCCCTCTCTCTCGTTCTCTTTCTCTTCCCATATATGCATATCTTTATGTATGCATAAAGTGTGATAGGATGTATGATAATGGATGAATAAATTTGCAACAATATACGTTCGCATATCATTCATATAAATAGATGTCTATTTTTTATACTATATGTATAAACTTCACAAAATTCAAACTGAGAGGCGTGGTTACATCTGATATATATATATATATATATATATATATATATATATATGTGTGTGTGTGTGTGTGTGTATATATATATATATATATAATTATTTATTCGAAAATTATAATATAAATATGTTATAAAATCACTACAAAAATAACCATTTTGTTTCAACACTTCTGATGTCTTATCATGTGATGGTGTTGAATGTAGAATAAATGTTTTTTTCGAATAAATTATTATATTTGCTCTCTTCTGTATTAATCACTCTTTTAAGAATAGTATTTGTTATTTATTGGAATTTATTCCGTATACATCAATCCTATACTTATATATATATATATATATATATATATATATATATATATATATATATATATATATGCTCAAACTTTATATTTATCCTGGTTCAGTATCAGGCAAAGTGGAGTATCAGTTTCAATTTGATTGGATCTTTTAATATAACGTATCGATTTTTAAATAAAATAGCTTTATTTTATTCACTTAACCATTTAATAGAATCATAATGAATTTTGCGATCGATTTTGGATGTAGTGTAACGGTTACCCTATAGGGGTTTATTACTTGCTGAAGAAAACAGTATAGACGTATTTTCATGATTTTTACCCACTATGATTTTTTTCATACTGAGATAAATTAAGAATCACCCCCACTCAATTATTAAGAACCTCCTTTTATTATCTCCCTAAAAGTAAGGATAAATATATACCTGTATATTGACAGGGAATTATTTGAGACTAAAAGAATAAATAAATAGAAATTTAAAATCCTTAATTTGAAAATATATGCATTTACGGCCATACCATGTGGAAACGCCGGTTTTCGTACGATCACCAAAGTTAAGCAACGTCGACCCTGTCTAGTACCTATATGAGTGATCGCTTGGGAAACCAGATGCTGTAATCTTGGATCTGTGTAATGGCTAAAAAAAAATAAAAAAAAACTCTATAAAAGGTTGATAAGCCGTAAGAAAGAAATCAATGTATCAATTAAAAATATATGAACAGAAATTCAAAATATTTATCGTGACTCTGGTATTCGACAATTTCTGGTACAACTTTTGTATTTTTAAAATTATTGTCTTTCGTCGAATTACTATATTTCTACAACCTGAAACCTTCTGGTGTAATTATCTATTTGCATTATGCCACGTTAGCTCATGATGTCTTTTAGCTTTGATCTGTCATCTTTTGTTTTGTATCGTCATCATTCCCTTTCTTGTTCACGTTTCTGATCATTTTTTTTATTGTTTTAACATTAGATATTTGTCATCTTTTCCTTTGTCATCCTCAATTTGCCCATATTTAATTCTTTTCGCTATGCTATTTTATTTCTAAATTTCCGTTTCCTTTCTACTTCAGTAGTCGCTTCATCTTTGTCTTTCACCATTAAATATTTTATTTGTTACATTTACATCGTTTATTTTATTTTACTTCACTACTGTTTAATTTTCTTTCTTTTTTTCTTTCTTTCTTTCTTTCTTTCTTTCTTTCTTTCTTTCTTTCTTTCTTCTAATCAATGCATTTTTCTCATTCTTTTGTTACCACTACCTTTTTCGTCCATTCGAGTTCTCTCCCTTGGCTCCCGCTATCCGAAGCCGACAACAAACCCACCAGATTTTGATCCGTTCGAACCTATTCTTTCACTACAGAAAAATTCTCAAGACATTTTTTTATCAATATTCTCCATCTGCTCCCAAACCCGCTTACTATATTTTTTTCCCCATCAAATCGGTTTAATCTCATTCACCGTCTTCACTCCATCGCGATTATTATAAATAATCCATTTCTATTTCTTTTTAAAATCTATCTTCATTTCTCTTTTTCGTAACATTTTGTCCATTTTTTTTTTTTTTTTTTTACACTCGGTGCATCCTGTCGCTAACACCAACTCCACCCCGTACGTTTTTATATCCACCCTGGTTCCTGCAGGTATGTTGATAAATTTCTGTGCCATCCCTTTTTCACTGAGTCCCTGAAACGGATTTCTTCATTACCGCACCCTTTTCTGCAAAGTCTACCAAAATACACACCAATACATATGAATATTTGGAAGCAAATAGCCGAGTAACTTATGCATAAACAATACATTCAGTATTCATATCTCGCAGGCTAACACTAGCAGTGCATATTTGCAACAACGAGTGCATCACACACACACAGCAAACGCACACACACACAGAACTGAAAGTATATCGAAAGTGGCATTAACAAAAACGCACATGTAACTACAAATACAAACATGTGCTTATATACAAAAAGACGTTGATACAAATATCCATATATATTTCTAAAAATAATGTAATCATACAAGTTTCTTAAATTTGTTTAAGTGTACATCTGTTCATATAATGTTTACTGTGTACAGTGTACATATACGAAAGGGCACCGAGAGGTTTTTTATCGGACTAGGAAGGGATTTTATAACATATTCTGAGATTTTATCCTTTGATCAAATTTTAGGAAAAGGATCAAGTGGGTAACTTTTCACCACTCCCACTCGTATTTCGTGGTTGCATTTCGTTTGTTAAGGAAGTTAATTCTTTCTTTGCAAAAATCAATGCGAAGAAATGTTAGTGTATATGTGAATATTAGGAACATTTCCAGAGATACATTTAAACTTATGTTTTTCACTTACATATGAGCCAATATAATGAAATTGTTCTTACCTTTTACATATTCAAAATATATTCATCAAGTTGCGTGCTTGTGAGTGTGCACAAATTTCTAATGTATATTTTACAAGAACATGTTTCATATTTAACAATATATTTTTGCATAATAGAAAATATATAATTTACAATGTTTATTGGATTAATGTTGATGTGTTGCACTTGAATACAGGCATATTAAAATATATTAGACCCGTGAATACACGCGTATATTTACACACACACAAACACACACACACACATATATATGTGTGTGTGCGTGTGCACAAGCATAGATATCTATATATATATGCACGAGCACACACAAATACACGCACGCACACACATATATATATATGTATGTATATATATATATATATATATATATATATACAATATATGTGCATATATATATATATATATATATATATATATATATATATTTAAAAGGTTAATGGTCAGAGTTGAATCAGACCAGGAAAGAATAGTATTAAAAAGTGCCCAATGCAATAAATGCCATGTAGAGCTTATAAGACATGTAGAGATTTTTAAAGTTAGAAGCTCCTGATTTTAAAGTGTATATATATATATGTATGTATCTCTGCTCATGTACATATGTTCATCATAATTGGCAAAAAGTAGATAACATTCACGCATATAAAAAAAAGTCCAATTCTATTTGGAGTTGATTGTAAATGCCTCATAAACTACGTGTAAAGACATATTTAATTTATATATGCAAGCATAAGAAATATCTTTATATCACACACACACACACACACACACGCTAGATGTGGCCTAACCAATTTTGAGGGAGAAAGACCTTCTAATATGGAGAGAGAGAGAGAGAGAGAGAGAGAAGGCAAGCGGGTTAGTCAGAGTAAAAAATAGACAATGTATCTAGGTAGTGTGTAACACTAAGCAGATATTCGGTCATCAAAACTGAATCCAACTTTTAAACTATAAGAAACTGATGGAAAATCTATTTGTGTATGTCTGTATATACGTGAGGGCATGTGTAGATAATTGGTAAATTCAATATGCGTATATATATATATATATATATATATATATATATATATATATATATATATATATATATATATATATATATATATGCGGATATTGAATTTACACACAAACACACACAAATAAAATATAGGCATACTGAATGTGCACTTACACTTACACAAGATATATGTGTGTGTGTGTATGCATTTTGAATTTACGCACCCATACCCATACGCGCACACACACATAAACACAGACACACGCACACGCGCACTGATGCAAAGTTATTATTACTTATAGATATAGATATAGTTGAAAGGCGGCCCAGGCAGGAAGCACTTCCCCATAAAATTATAATGTTATGATGTTTGCTCATTTCGTCAGATTTCTGTACTTGAGTGAATTCACTTTTTCATTTTCTCGCAGTTTCTCTCTCTCCCTCTCTCCCTCTCTCCCTCTCTCTCTCTCTCTCACACACTCTCGGTATACACACACACACACACACACACACACACACACACACATATATATATATATATATATATATATATATATATATATATATATATATATATATATATATATATATATATATACATATATATATATATATATACAGTGGTCCATAAATTTCGTATGCACTTTAAATAATTTATAACAATTAATGTGCATACGAACTTTATGGACACTCTGTATATATATATATATACATATATATATATATATATATATATATATATATATATATATATATATATATATATATATATATGTATATGTATATATACATGTATATATATATATATATATATATATATATATATCGGACACTGACTAAGAATCACATAAAGTGCATACATATTATTTACCCATACAAAGACCACACTTTATATATGGACTCATTATGCACATCCAAGTTTAATGTCTACACTACAGGCACGTGTAAATACAGATTTATATAATTTAGAGAACTATTCCCCCGGTATGATATCTACAACCTACAGGTGAACATAACATGCTATGCCAATGTCCAAATGGCGTTTAGTTAACTGCACATATCCACGCTTACAATAGACATCTCCTGAAAGAAACGATTATAATTTATGAAGAAAGATATTAGTTAAACTAGTGAACATGTCTTTATTCATTGCAATGTTTCTTTTTTTTAATTTATAAATAGTTTCACTGACGTATTCCTTTCATCTGAAACTAATCAAAATAGAATTAGTTTACGCACTGAAAACTGAACAATAAGCAGACTCTCGCACAAGTGCATAAGGACACGTGAGCAGAAGGAATGATACACGAATAAATCTGGAGATATTAACCAAGTGCATTCATTCTCACACACACGTTTATTGATCTGGTATGTATAAACAGGCAAAGACAGAAGTACACACAGCTTGGGCAAACTTATATATATATAAATAAAGTGAGATAGATAGATAGATAGATAGATAGATAGATGGGTAGATAGATAGATAGATAGATAGATAGATAGATAGATAGATAGATAGATAATGAATAACATGAGATAGATATGAATAACGTGAGATAGATATGAATAACGTGAGATAGATAGATAGACAGACAGACAGACAGATATTAATTGACTAAGATAGATATGAATAGAATAAGATAGATAGATAGATAGATAGATAGATAGATAGATAGATAGATAGACAGACAGATATTAATTGACTAAGATAGATATGAATAGAATAAGATAGATAGATAGATAGATAGATAGATAGATAGATAGATAGATAGATAGATAGATAGATAGATATCAATTGACTAGATATGAATAGAATAAGATAGATAGATAGATAGATAGATAGATAGATAGATAGATAGATAGATAGATAGATAGAATTATGCTACGCACATGTTCGTCGGGGCATCGATTCAAAGATAGGGGGGGAGGCGCTGAAAATTTCTCGGCCCGACTAAGAAGACAAAAATTCTGATGTTTTGTCACTAGCGCAGGATTTGAGAAGTGGGTCAGGCCAAGAATTTTTCAGCACCCCCTCATTCATAGAACTCTTACTCGTGCGCATAATATAGAATGTACCCGCGTACACACACATACACATATACTCACACACACACACACGCACACACACACGCACACACACACACTCACGTGCACACATACGTACAATATACATTTTATGCGTCATCCTACTTTTTCCATATGTTTTCACCAAGTTAAAATTTACTATTATTCGACAAATTATTTTCTTTGGGTCACTTTTAGTTTCTGACTGATTCTTTCTTTCTTTCTTTCTTTCTTTCTTTCTTTCTTTTACTTTTATTCGTAGTCTGACATATTTTTCATTGCTTTCTTGTTTTTTTTTTCAATTTCCATCTAATTTTCATAACAATTTCTAATTTTTTCCACCCGTTCTCTTAATCCTTTTACTTTTCTTCAAATAAAGAATAAATTTATAATAATTTATCATTATTATTTACATAATAATATAAAAATTAGGGAATAAGAATTAAGGAATAAGAATTAAGGAATAAGAATTAAAGATTAATAATTAAAGAATAAGAATTCTTTAAATAAAATAATGAAAAATGGAAGAATATGTAAATTATACAACTTGTCAATTTTTCTTTTCTTTTTCAATCCACCATTACCAACTTGCTTTCTCATATTTTCCTTTTCTCTTATTAGTTTTCATTTATTTTTCATTTATTTTGCTGGAGTTCATTTCATTTCATTCAGCATTTTTTTTTTTTTTTTTTTTTTTTTTTTCCAGTTTTCACCCAATTTTACTATTTTCTACTGATTAACGACCTGCCGCTAACGGTAAGAATAAGCATATCAATGGAGGAATTGAGTTCAAGTCAGGAAAGAAGAAGAAAAAAATCTCTTTCATTTGCTTGGGTGGAGTAGTATCATTATATTCCACCCGCTTTAATCTGGCCTATAGCATTCCTGTGAAAAGGATAGAAATTTGCCTTTGAACTCTTTCCGGCTGTTTGCATCGTGACATTTAGGATTAATTATTAGTTTGTTTTTTTTATTTTACTTTTTTTGTTTCTTTTCATAATTTAACTTTATCGTTTTCTACTTTAAAACATCTTTCATTTACTTTTTAACATTTTGTCATGCCACCCCCCCACTCTTTTTCACATTCACTGTCACTTTTCTTTCGTTTTCTTTCAACTTCAGTTAATGTTTCTTCTTCTTCTTCTTCTTCTTCTTCTTCTTCTTCTTCTTCTTCTTCTTCTTCTTCTTCTTCTTCTTGCCTACGATGTAATCACACTGAAAACACCGGTTCTCGTTCGATCAATGTAGCTAAACCGTTGTCGAGCAGGGTCACTACTTGGATGGGGGACTGTTTGAGAACACCCGGTACTGTAAGCAACCTATAGTACAATATGAAATATGCTTTGCCTTTAAATGACCCACAAATGCTATAAAAACCGCAAAAAGCAAATCAGTCAATTAACAATCTTCTTCTTATTATTTTCAAAATACAGTGTAACCCGGATATAAGAGAGTTGTCAGGACCGGAGAAGAAGTATCTTATATCCGGATTTCTCTTATATCAGGGTTTCTCTTATATCCGGGTTTGGTCTATTTTGTTTAGGTAAGTATGGCTCTAATTTGGGACCAGATAAAATCTATCTTATATCCGGGTTTCTCTTATATCCGGGTCTCTTATATCCGGGTTACACTGTATATCAAACAAGTCTTTCAGTATATGATTAAATCAATACAACAAAAGGTATTTTGCTCTAATTTTGTTAATAAGATGATGAATATTGTTACTTGGTCTCTTGCGCTCTTTCACAAATGTAAATGCATGCAATAAATACAATTTTTTTTCCGCCATCAATGTCTAAGAATAAAAAGTAAACGATTTTTACAATAGGTGTTAAAAACAGAAATATACACATTCACTATAACTTGTGTATCTCTAATATTAAATTTTAATTTAATAAACAGTGAATTGAATCACCCGGTATAGTAGTCACCCTGGAGATTTTCAAAATTGTACTAAGTTGTTAAAATAAAATTGTTATGTTTTGTACAAAAATGCCGAAAAAAGTACTGAAAATACAATCAAGGCTTCCTAAATATTTACATAAAATACGTAATAACATCTGCATTCTATACCGGTTTAAATTCGATAATGTGTAATTGCTTCAACCTCTTTCTACATGCCTGTGTGTGTACGTGCGTGTGTGTATGAGAGAGAGAGAGAGAGAGAAGGACTGAGACAAACAGAAAAAAACAGTTTCTTTAAAATCTGATAATTATTCAATCTTTGCAAAAATTTCCAAATCAATGGGTTTTTTACTGCAAAAAAGGCGCTAAAATTTCCTTTTCTAACCTTTGCTAACCCTGTTGGCGCAAAATTTCGGACGTGCTAGAAAAGGTTAAAAAAAAATTTTAATAAAATAATAAAAAATACTTCGGTCTTTCCTCTTAATAATAAACATTTTGACAATAAAAGTTTTTTTTTTTTAAATCAAGTTTGGGACCTTTTTCATGCTATGATCTTTTTTCAGCGAATTATTGGGGGTACCTATAAGCCTTATACAAAAATGGATTTACTTAACATACAGGCAGTTTTTTCGCCTGTGAATTCAATCGTAATCTAGTAATGAATTCATTAAAGAATCTTAGTTTGTTCTGAAATGTTTTAATATCTTTTATTGTTCTTGGATATTAAAGTTCATTGAAGAAATGAGGCTAGAAATTATTAGTAGTACTAGTTTCATTGCTAAGAATATAATTATTTTTAAACAATCAAATTTCTTTTTGTTGTCTTTTGTAAACATTAAAGTACAGACGGTAAAAGCCTTGCTCAACTCAGATGCATTATTATAAAAAAAAAAAAAAAATGAATTTTTCGCGCGATCTATTTTGCATTTTTCAAAAACTTTAAATATATTTTAAATATTATCTTAAACGTATTTTTTATAAGTGGTATGTGTGTTTGATTTTGTGCGTTTGATTGATTGTGTCTGATTGTGTATCCATGCGTATTTTTCTTTTAAGTGAGGTTCACTCTGTACAGGGCCCGGATACGTTGGCTGGGGGGGGGGAGATAACGATTAACGCTAGACTTGTGGTGTGGCTGTCGTGCGTGTATTTGATAATGTGTAATGAATGACATAAACTTACATCACAGGTCATGCTTTTTGCTAATAGTTGCTTATTTTCTGATTGTACAAGGTGCCGAAAAGTTTTCAGATTGAACAAGAAGGGATTTAAAAGATGGACTTTGGTCAGATGTCAAGAAGTTGGTCAGGCCGAAAACATTTGCAACATGTCACGTGTACACAAGAAACAAACCGAAGATCAAAGAAGATAAACCAAACTCACCAACGACCAGTTTGAAATTCATTGTATTCTAGAGTAATATATATATATATATATATATATATATATATATATATATATTACGTCAGTTATGTTTCTTATTATATGCACACACACACACACATATATATATATATGTAACTATATGTGCGTGTATGTGTGTGTGTGATTGCATTGGCACTTTACTCGCATGCATATGAGTATAAGTTCTTGAGACTTGGTATGTGTTTGAATCAAGCAATGTTCTAGTATGCAATTTTTATACTAACACACACATAACTATATATATATATATATATACATATATTATATATATATTTATGTTAAAATAAAGAACATTTGATCTATAGCTCATCTATATATATATGTGTGTGTGCGTGTGTGTGCATGCATATATATGACATATATATAGGTACGTCTATGTGTAAGTGAAAATTCGTATGCATGTGTGTGTGTGATACTAAAATTAAACCTCAAATAATGAATATTTATGTCTAAGTGGTTTATCAGACTGAAAACAGACAGAAAATTGATGTTGAAAGATTTTCTGTATAACACTTAAGCATTAATCGCCTATTAAGACTTGTGGTCTACAGAAAAACACGATTAAAATTGAGTTTGCATAGGTAGTTTATTACTTTGATATCTATTAACACATAACTCACAATTTGCACACGCTATTTTATGGGATGTATACACCCTCCACACACAAGCAGACAAAAAATATATATTATTATAAAGTGTGTATATTTTGTGTTGAGCAAATTCAGAATAAGGAAAAAAATCCATATAAACATATGGCCGAAAATTCTTCGTTTTTGAGTTATTTCGTTTAACAAAATTTTACGGTAGATGGTGCTGTGTTGAAAGTGTAGACTAGGTTACATTTGTCATTCGTGTACATTTGTGGCTGGACTGTCATGAACGTTTAATGTGTGTAGTAGTGAGTTAACTGAAAATGTTCACTTTAACAATGGTAGGATATTCATATCGTGGGCAGGCAAATATAATTTTTACATACGGCCACACGAATGGTAATGGACGCGAGGTTGCGCGGCTGAATAAGATTGCGATTCCAGACCAAATGCAGCCGAGACATCCAACCTTTGTGGCTCTTTATCATCGCGATGCTGATTCAGGATCCGTGGCGTCACAAACTATGGATCAATTAAGACCGAAATCCGCCCGTACTCCTGACCACGAAGATCACAACGATATCCATTGGGACATATGTATATATATATGAATACCCACACCGTATATATATATATATATATATATATATATATATATATATATATATATATATATAGGGAGAGAGAGAGAGAGAGAGAGAGAGGGAGAGGGTGTGTGTGTGTGTGTGTGTGTGTGTGTGTGTGTGTGTGTGTGTGTTATATATATATATATATATATATATATATATATATATATATATATATATATATATATATTCAGAAAGCAGGGACTTTAGAAACCCATGGTAATATTTTATTTGGCAAAACCGTACGTCGGTTTCGTCTCATCAGACCAAACAGTTTCAACAATAAATGGATTTAAAATTCTACCTGGCACAAAATGAAATATTTAAACATAAATTATGTTTTAAATGATAGATTTAAAAGGGGGAAAGGAAAACAATGAATGAGAAAAGAGGAGAAAAAGAAAGATATGTTTGTCTATATATATATATATATATATATATATATATATATATATATATATATATATATCTCAGGGAAACCGTAGTGGATGAGAGTAGACAAGTTGACCTATTTCCATCGGATGTGAGACGTGAAGTACAGAGAGTATCCTCAAAAGGGAACAGAAGAAAGAGACAAAGGAAAGCGGGCAAAGGAAAAAAAATAGATAAGATTAAGAAAACAAGAGAAAGAAAGGGAAAACTTGAAAGATTAGTCGGAACTAGTAATTGTCGGTGTTTAAAATTGAATATATTCAAAAATTTTCTGTTTAATGCATGTAGTTATTAGCGACATCAATTCCCGTGTAATTTTAAGAAAAATAAAATAATTTTCCAAAACTTATATAATAATTTTAAAATATATATATATATATATATCTAAAAAGATTTTTTAAAAATATAGAAAAAGATCATTTTAAGAGAATAAAAATAAAATTAAATTAAAGTTACGAAGATGCATTTGCACCTACATACATATTTCCACATTAACATAAGATGA
>OZ010574.1:13287104-13319604 GCA_963932145.1 Acanthosepion lycidas | reverse complement strand
TGCTCTGTTTATAATACACTGAAGGCTCCTCTGTGGCCGAAATGGTTAAGGTACGTCAGGCTACATGATGGTTCCGTATAGGATACAGGTTCGATTCCTGTCGGAGGACGAATATTTTCCATTAAAATTTCTCGGACATTCTGCCCGGTCAATGTTGTTTAATACTCTTTTTTTATAAACAGAGCATTTACTTAAATATTTGTATCTATAAAAAGAATGTAGAAACATTAACATAAAATGTCTTAAAATAATTGTCGGACGTTGTCCATTTCATAATATATATATATATATATATATATATATATATATATATATATATATAATATGGCTATATATTTGTCGGCGACGCAGCTGAATCTCACCTTGTACTCATGAGATATTTTATTATTGTAGCACTAGACATTACTCATTAGGCACCATTTCTTGCCTTACCTGAACAAATCAATGCCTAAATAATTAGACCAGGTAGCTAATATATAGCTTTTTTTTTGTTATAGCTTTCTCTTTTAGTTTTAAATGCAGAATTCTTTCCTTATGAAAGCAGGCGGTTATAGCGAAGATAGCCAAAATTTAATTGCTTTTTAAATAGCTTGCTGCTAAATAGAACCTTGTATTATAAAATAATATGCGACAATAGTGTCAATAATTATATATCTTCATATATATAAAAAAGTATTATAAATTAATTGCTTTAAAATATGTTTTTTTCGCTACACAGTAATAACCATGTTTCAAAAATGGAAGCTAAAAACTTCAAATTTAATTATATAATTAAATTAAAATTATTAGTTCCGTTTCATCTTCAAGCGAATATTGGATTATCTTATTTTTAAATTTACTGAGCTTTAAACGCACACATAAATTCATAATTTACTGTTTCCAAGGATACAGAGAAATCAAATCATTCAGACAGTGGCGGTAGCATGTTCATTTTTATTAACTATTGTTGTATCAATTATGAGTTACGTTCGAAAAAAAGGTCAAGTTTAGGGAGGGTAGGGGTGTATTTTTTAACGAATTCTGACATCCGTTAAATGCATGTCGTCTGGGGTTTGTTTGTTCTTTTATTAACGGCAAAAAGTTTTTCGGCATTTTTTGGTACTTGTATACTTAAAGATTCTTTCTTGGGGTGTTTGGGTTAGAATACGGTTTATTTAACTACAATTTTAAAATATTTTTTACTCTTAATTAAAAATAGACTATATTTCTCTTTAAAACAAGTAAATGTAATAGAATTACTTAAATTATTTAAAATTACTTTTTCATATCAAATATAAGTATGTATATTACCAGCTCCCATTTTTTAAATTTATTTTTTAATTTTATTTTTAAATATTATTAGGTTGGTGCAAAAATAATGACGTAATAATGTCGTTTTTTGACGTTAAAAAATAAGTCAAAAAACGACATTATTACGTCATTATTTTTGCACCAACCTAATACTTAAGGAAAATTTTTGACAATGACAGCAAAAAAATAGCTATTTTATTTCTCTGATTCTGTAAATTTTTATTTTTTATAAACTTAGTAAATATCAGTAAGAACACCGGATTATATATGTTACATTACTGTTCTTTCTTTTTATATATATATATATATATATATATATATGTATATATATATATATATATATATATATATATATATAAACGTATATATTTTTTCGTGTGCCTATCATAAATTCTCATCATTATTTTTTTATGTAGTAGATATCCTAATTATTCAATGCTGAATAGAATGTTATTTGTTAAGTTGAATATTTACAATGTATTGAAAATAAGTAAATGCAAGAAATGTTTTTTTCAGAATTTATAGTTTCAATACAATAAAAAAAATGAAATATATAATATCTTCATTTTTTTATAGTACGGGTAAAGTAGTTTCACTATAAATATAAACCTTGAGTTAAAACTGAATCAAATAATATCGGTAGGATAAGTTCGCTTATCACCCGGTTCATACTCCTCCCCGTTTTTTTAACAGGAGTAGATGTCTATCCCTTGTTCCGTGTTTAGCATAGGGTTCTGGTTCCTTTTTCTAAAGTCTACTTTAACTCTATACTTCTAAAAATCTCCGCCTACAATGTGAAATTTTATTTACTATTTATTTTTTACTTCTTTGAATGGAGTAGAGTTTCACCTATCGTCCGGTTCACACTCCTCCTTGGTCTTTTGAACAGGAGTAGAGGTTTATACCTTATTTCCTGTTCAGGATTGGGTTTCCGGTTCTTTCTAAAGTTTTTTTTTTCTCTTTCAATCCCAGTTGCTCCTTAGCGGCATTGTCACATGTTCGAAAATAGCGTGAGAGAGTCCTCCTTTTACACTCGAAAAATTCTCTCCATTGAACATATAGATATTTAGGTTATAATAAATTCCCTAACGTTAGAAAGAAGGAACTATGCAGAAAATTCTGATATAAAATTATTCATACACGATAAGCGATTTATATACAATATGACAATGTTTTTTTAATTGTTTCAGTTTACTGGACGTGACATAAAGTCAATAACGTAATTTCCGCTTAAAGTTCAATTTTTAAAAATTTAAAAAAATGAAAATATCGGATTTAAATATTTTTTATCTTTATTAAATAAATTTCTTACAAATAAATTCCAAGAAAAATATTTTTATAAGAATATCATAATTTTCAGGGTACACAGCATGTTTTCCGAAAAATAAGTGGGCGATAAAAATTCTCTCACATCTGACCTGCTAGTCATCATGTAATTTTTATTACAAGGTCTAGCATCTAACACCGTCACATATTATCTTTTAGCAGTTGTGTTTTTCTGAAAATAGCTTTACACAAGGATGAGCCATATACTATCAAAAATACAGTCTTCACATTTAATTAATACTATTAAATTATGCATTATTGAATCTCGAGTTAATTTGTTATGTATCCAATCAATTTTAAACTATTTAATAGAATTTTTCCGTGGAAAATATTATGTTATCAAAATGTCAATTGATGTTTTTTTTTATAAAATATGAAAATTACAAAATGAAATAGAAAATAAAATGTTGCTTTACTTTCGATATTTTAAGCTTAATTTAAAATTTAAGTAGGCAAATATTAACATCTGTATTTTGTAAAGAATTTTGAAAAGAATTATTCGAATAAAATACAATTTAAAAATGCTTGGAATTCCCTTATTTATTTATTTATCTGTTGCTAAATAATAACAATATTGAAAAATGTGTTAGAAAAAAGAAAAAAAAATACTTTCGCATTATGATTCAGTCGTCAATAATAGTAATCGATGAAAATCGTAATTTTTATGGGGCCTCATAAATAAAAGAAACAAAAAAAAAATTATTAGTTTCTTTAAGAATAAAAGGTAACCAAAATTTTTAAAAATATATTTTCCGTAACATGGAAAAGTGACAAAACTTTTTATTGAATAATCATAGCATTAAAGGTTGTTGTATCTTTTTCATTTTTGAAAGATGTTTTGGATTTTATTTAATTTACGACACATCTTTTGAAATTCTGTTTTTAAATAACAGAAACAAATATTTTGCAATAAAACAAACAACACACTATATTATTTCTAACAGTAATAAAGTCGTATTTTAATCCGCTATTTTAAAAGCCATTATTCTTTTAATTAAATTTCAAAATATCACATTTTTTTAAACTAAAGTACCAAAGTTGTAAGAAATAAATACACAATTGACATGTTTTGGTAAATTAAATTTGAAATTAAGTTTAATTGTTCTAACAAAAATGCTTAACGATGATTTTACTGTACAGAGGAAGAAATGTCTGAATAAATAAACGAGACGTTCACGATATCCCATGGGGAAATTAAAACATTGTTTTTGACACTTTTGCGTTGGATTAAAGTGCAGTATACGATCGTATAGTAAAGTACAATTTGGTGCTGAAAAACTGTCGGTCAGTTCCACTTCTCAAAATCTTATTGAATGACCAAATATAATAGAATTCATAAAAAATCTTATTGATCGAAACAAAATGTACATCCTCGTATAATTAGAACTTTTTAACATTTTCAGACGTACGAAATACAGAAAATAGATACATTTTATTTTTAAGTAAGTGTTTGTTCATTTATCAAATAAGATGACGATGACCCATGTTACCAGTTCGACTATTTTGAAAGTTCATAATTATTATTATTGGATAATTTTGTTTTATGTTCCAAGCTGATTATTGAAGAGCAATAATAAAAAGGTTTCTTTTGACCACTCGGCACACACACACACACACACACACACACACACACACACACACACACACACACACACACACACCGCGCGTGAGCACACATACACACAGATACACAGACACATGAAACCACATACACAGATGCAGCCACACAACACACACACGCAACGACACACACACACGCAACGACACACACACGCACGCACGCACGCAACCACACACACACGCAACAAAACACACGCACCAACGCACACACACACGCATCCACATACAGAGACAGACACACGTGCACTCATCCAGACAAACATACACATACAACAGAACACACAACTACGCACGCACTAACACAGCCACACTCACATACACATGTACGTTACCTACTTTATTTAAACAAGAAAGAAAATAAATTTGGTGCTAGAAGGATTATGATTACAAGAATGCATTTTTTATTACGTTTGGCTGCATGTGTATGTTTGTTTGGATTGGTGCGCGTGTGTCCGTTCCTGTGTGTGGTTGCGTGTGTGTGTGGTTGCGTGTGTGTGTGTAGTTGCGTGTGTGTGTTGTGTGGCTGCATGTGTATATGTGGTTTCATGTGTCTGTGTGTATGTGTGCTCGCGTGTGCGTGTGTGTGTGTGTGCCGAGAGGTCAAAAGAAACCTTTTTATTATTGCTCTTCAATAATCAGCTTGGAACATAAAACAAAATTATCCAATAATAATAATTATGAACTTTCAAAATAGTCGAACTGGTAACATGGGTCATCGTCATCTTATTTGATAAATGAACACTTACTTAAAAATAAAATGTATCTATTTTCTGTATTTCGTACGTCTGAAAATGTTAAAAAGTTCTAATTATACGAGGATGTACATTTTGTTTCGATCAATAAGATTTTTTATGAATTCTATTATTTGGTCATTCAATAAGATTTTGAGAAGTGGAACTGACCGACAGCTTTTCAGCACCAAATTGTACTTTACTATACGATCGTATACTGCACTTTAATCCAACGCAAAAGTGTCAAAAACAATGTTTTAATTTCCCCATGGGATATCGTGAACGTCTCACTCGTTTATTTATTCAGACATTTAAAAATCATCGTTAAGCATTTTTGTTAGAACAATTAAACTTAATTTCAAATTTAATTTACCAAAACTGTCAATTGTGTATTCATTTCTTATGTTCAACGAATCTGGCACTTTAGTTTAAAAAAATGTGATATTTTGAATTTTAATTAAAAAAATAATGGCTTTTAAAATAGCGGATTAAAATATGACTTTGTTATTACTATTAGAAATAGTGTGTTGTTTGTTTTATTGCAAAGTATTTGTTTCTGTTATTTGAAAACAGAATTTTAAAAGATGTGTTGTATGCTTAGTAAATTAATTAAAATCCAAATATGACTTTGTTATTCGCAACGAATTCTATATTGCTCTACATTTGTAAATTTTCATTCTTGATTTTTAGATTTTTGCATACATCATTTTCGGTATTTTCTTCTTTATTTCTTGAGTGAAGAGAAATTATCTCAAGTTTTTTTTTTTTTTTTACTTTATTAGAGACACAAACAAACAAACAAACATTCTGAAGATGTAATTTATTGCTTGCTTAACAATGAAAATGGTATGAACAGGTTGCAGTGGTGAATGTATTAGTTCCTCTGTCATCAAGATTGATTTTTCAAGGCTGAAAATGTGTCTACATGTTTATCTCTGTTCGATTATATGTGTGCGTGCGTGTATGCGCGTGCGCGTGAATAGCTTTACGGGCGTGCGGGTACAAGCCCTACCGTGCTTATGTTTTACAATTCAACCATGACACGTGCACATAGATGACTAAATAAAATAAAGCGCTGACTTCTGGGATGTATATAGTTTTCATTATATGTTATATATTTATGATCTACTGAGTTTTTTTTTTTGGGGGGGGGGTTGTGTTTATAATTGTATTGAACTTAGAGCATTATATGCATATGGATGTATGCGTTTGGAAGTGTTTGTGTTGTTCACATGAACATGTTTTTGTTTTGTGTCTGTTTTGTCAAGCTATCAATATTATGTGTCACTTTGTGAACATTCCTTTCTTTATGAATGCACACACACATATTTAATTGGTATGAAGACTTTAGTTTTGACTAGCTTGTCATTGTCCTTTTTTAGTTTTATTTTTGTCTATATATAGGAGAACAATACATTATATAACTTATGACTATACCTATTTATGTAAGAGTATTATATCCATGACGTTTATGTTATGTAATGACGACTTTTTCAGGTGATGCCTATTTTTATTTCGTCATATACTAACTACTACTACCGTATTTATTTATTTAATAATAAGTCACTCAATTTTTTTGAACTCTTTCTACATCCAGATAAAAAGTTTCTTTTATTTTATTTTTATCTATTTTTATGTACTTTTTTGTTTATATACTTGTATCTTTTTCTTTCTTTCTCTACTGCACTCTTTTTCCTTTTCTTTCCTTTTCTTTTCTTTTCTTTTACTTTTTTATATATAGTGAATTGACTCACATGAGTATGAGAACAGAACCAATCCCACAATAGAAAACTGCAAGAAGGCAGGGGGGAGCTCCGCCCATATTGTTCTATTAAAAACTGTCAGCGGGCGTGTCTCTCAGGCACGAATAACGTAGGTAGGCTGACCTAAACCAAACAAGTAAATTACTACTACAAAGCCATAGAGGAGCAGAAGTTGAAAAAGGACAGGATGCGTCAAATCGTGAAGGTGAAAATAAAAATAGTAATTTACAATGAAAGAAATAATAGCGTGTACATAATAACAAACGGTTTTCAGGTGAAATAAATAAAAAAATTAAAAAAATTAGTCGTAAATAAAGATAGAAAATACTTTAAGTATTCTACTTTGAAAATACATTTTTTCTTTATTTTACATTTTTATTTTACAGAAAAGCAATTTTAACGACGATAATACTTTAAAGCTCAAGTGTTACTTTGATAAGAAGAGTAACTCTGACTCTTCTTGTCTATTCTTTTCTCTTGTGAATTTTGACAGACTTGAAAAAAAGTCCAGGTAAGTATATACAATTCCCAATTTCTTAAATGAATTTTCTTTAAAAAAAATTGATGTAATTTAAAGCAATCTGTTTTTTCGTTATTACCAAATTTGGGTACGAATGTAAAAGTATAATTAGTAATTTACACATTATTATTAAAGAGAAAGAAAAGACGTGAGTATAAAAGAAAAAAGAAAAGATGGAAAAAAAAAGATGGAAAAAAGAGAGAAGATAGAATAAGAAAGTGAATGCGTGTGTGCAAACACACACACGCAAACAGACAGAGGTGATTCCCTAAACATTTTGAATTTAAATTTAAAATTGTGTGTGTGTGTGTGTGCGCGTGCGCGTGCGCATGCGTGAGTGTTATAGCAGAAAAGTTAGATGGATTTTGGTCTTGTATCTTTAAACATTTGAATCACTAAATGTTTCTGGTATCAACCATCATCTTTCGTTCTCTATCTATCTATCTATCTATCTATCTATCTATCTATCTATCTATCTCAGTCTGTTCATTATCTATCTATCTATCTATCTCAGTCTGTTCATTATCTATCTATCTATCTATCTATCTATCTATCTATCTATCTATAGGAACTGATAGGCAATTTTTCTTTTAAAATTCTTCATTTCAAATCTAGATTTTACAAAGTATGAACCGACATTGCTGGTTCAGAAATTTAACTCACAATCATTCACACACACACACACACACACACACTCTCTCTCTCTCTCTCACTCTATCTCTCTCTTCCTCCCCCCTCTCTCTCTTTTCGCCTACCAACTCTTCTCTCTCTAGATAATAATTGGATATTGCACGATTTATCAGTTCCTGTTTGAAAAAAAAACTTTAAAAAGTAAGTTTGTGCGCGCATTTATATCAAGTCTGGCATATACAGTTAAGCAAAAATCAAAGTGTAAAGAAACAGAGTAGAAAGACAGTATAGCGCCAATCTTCTGATTACAGATAGACTTCTTCCCTTGAAACTCATCATTAATCTTAGAGTTGTTATTTTATTTAATCAAGGATCGAATACAGTCTGCTGGTACCAGGAAACATGCAACCATTTCAGCCACAAAACAACTACTCCCACACCACACCACACAACGCAGTTATCCATTATTTTTTTGTCCTTGTTCAACACACGAAGAAGAAATCAAGAGGTAATCAATTTCGCGCATTGACTTTTACATGAAAAATTACTGTAACAACAACAATAAAGATTTAATCGAAATAATCCATGGAATATTGTCATTATTTCATTTCAGAAATATGTCCTTCCATTCCAATTGGCTGAAATTCCCTATTTTCTCAAATTCTTCGTTATTCCGTTTGGTTCAAATACTTTGTTTCCCTTTCCGATTAAAATCTCGTAACACGTTTACCCTTTAGGCACAAATACTTTTTTCCTGTCCTACTTTTTTTTCAGTCTTGCTCAAATTATGTGAAGGATTTTGATTTCAACTGATCTTATCTTTTATTAATGACAGTTTATCAAACTTTCGTAGAGTGATTACAGTATTTATTGGTTTCCTTTCAAATTTTACTCACTGAAAAAGCTGATTGCGCTATTAATTGTATGCTCACTATTAACATTTTCCAGTTTGTTTTTTTTTTTTTCAAGTAAATTCCTTAGTGAATTGACTGTTTACAAAATAACGAAAGTGTTCACCTAGAATTGACTATATGGGATTGTGTCAATAGCTTAATATTTTTAAATGTTATTTAAAGTCTATGTGTCGTTTGCACGAAGTTCTGAATATTATGAAGGTCTAAATTCGCCATCTTTCAGATGAGAGGAGAATTGACTGCAGTTATTGACTCAAGGACACATGGCACAGTAGATAAAGGCATTGGTTAGATCCAGTGATAGGACCCAAAGAGTGTGAGTTCAATACCAGGTTAAGGCAGTGGAGAATTTGCAGAGGGAAATTAACAGGAGATAACTGATAAGTGACATCCATTAAACATGGCACGTGGAACTAGAACAGTCTACCCCAGTGAGCGAAATAAAGGGTTCAGTTCGACATTCCAACCACCTGAAGAAGGCCAGAGCGCACAACGGCCGAAACGTTGTAATAAATATGGCGACAAAGATGAGAGCAATAGTCCGAATAATGTAAATAGTGCACATAATACCTCATCTCAGAAATATAGACAGATACTGAAAGGCCGAAACATTGTAATAAATATGGCAACAAAGATGAGGACAATAGTCCGGATAATGTAAATTGTAGAAGTATGAAGTTACGAAAAAAATTTACATAAAATAAATAGACAACACTTGTCTATATTATTTAATGAAACATGTATGAATGAAAAGATGCTGCCTAAATACACACAATTTAAATTACATGATCCAGCAGCCCACAATACTATCAATACTTGGAATTACAAATATAGCCTTGTGAAAAGGCAAATTGAAATAGCAAAAGAAAGATTGAACAACCTTAACAGCAACAAACAGGACATTTGCGATAAACTACAGGATATAACTACCCCGGACCAACGGGAGGAAATTACACATAGACTCATGGAAATTACAGAAGCCATTGGTTTATACTAACGGCTTTCGATTCATACTTCTACAATTCACTTTTGTGTGGTCATGTGTGACGTCATGAGATGCGGTACGATTTTCGCTTCTAGCGTCTTATATGCACGTGTTTATCGTTGCTTAGAAATCTTCTATATAAACATTGACAGACTACCATCACTGTCGTTTCCGTATATTGTTTAATATGTTGTAATCGACATCTTTGATAATCGCTTAAATAAGCCGAAAGCTTAGATTGTATTAAAAAATATGGATCACTACTGTGAATTTCTTTCTTCTTTCAACGATAATGTTATTAAACTTATCAGAAGTTACGAAAAAAATTTACATAAAATAAATAGACAACGCTTGTCTATATTATTTAATGAACGTGTATGAATGAAAAGATGCTGCCTAAATACACACACAATATATATATATATATATATATATATATATATATATATTGTATATATATATATATATATATATATATATATATATATATATATATATATATATATATATATATTGTGTATACTTAGGCAGCAATTTTTCATTGATGCATGTTTCATTAAATAATATAGACAAGTTTTATCTATTTATTTTAAGTAAGTTCCTTTTATATTGTCTGATAAGCTTAATGACATTATCATTGAAAGACGAAAGGAAATCACCATATACATATTTTAATCCTATTTAATCTTTCGGCTTACATAATCCATTATCAACGATGACAATTACTTTTCAATATATCAAACAATACACGGATAAAACAATAATGATAGTCTGTTTTTGTTGCATGAAAAATTTCAAAGCAACGACAAACGAGACGCGGAAGCGAAAATCGGGTCGCAGCTCGTGACGTCACACATGACCACGCGAGAGTGAAAACGAGAAGTATTAAGTATGGAAAGCCACTTGTATAAACCAATATATATATATATTAGGCTGGTGCAAAAATAATGACGTAATAATGTCGTTTTTTGACGTTAAAAAACGACATTATTACGTAATTATTTTTGCACCAACCTAATATATATATATATATATATATATATATATATATATATATATATATATATATATATATGAACACACACACATATATATAATGATGATAATGATATATAATGAGGGACTCTCCCGTCGTTTTCGACGTATGAGTGTCTTTCAATTCAGTTTTTATGTTTATGTCTCGTATGAGACAAGAATCCTGAATGGGATTTGGAAACAAATCCACATGAGGGACATGATGAAGGATTGATCGTCATATGGGCTGATGTATAGAACCCAGATTTAATGTTAATTCTTAATTCTCTCAGATGGTTGAGACGATTCTTTTCAAAGTTAGTTATACCACAGTAGCAAGTATTTCTACAGATTGCTCAGTTTTCAACACCAAGTTCGAACTCTTCTATAGGGATGTTTGCAGCATCTAAATTGTATTTTTGTTTGTCCTTGAAGAACCCGATCATCGCTCATATATATATAATTTGTCACAGAGTTCTCTTGTCTCAAAAATTATAATCTTTAGGTGATTTGTTCTCCAAATCTTCATCTCCACGCAAATAAAACGAGTACGGTTTCTCAAATCATCCGAAAAATAAACGACGCCTTTGAAAAAATACAAATGTCACGTGGCAATTAGATTTCGTGTGAAAATGACATCTTTTGTAAGAAAATATATTTTTCGGATGTACTGTAATTCCCCGTGTATAATACGCATTTTTTTTCTAAAAAAATTATAAGTAAAATCAGGGGTGCGTATTATGCACAGCTACAAAAAAAATCTTTAAAAAATTGCCGTAAAATAAAATAAGAATTATCATAAAACTAAATTAGAATAATATCATTCTATGCTTAAAACCATTTTTTTAAATAAGAGTACCAAACGTTGGCCAGTATGAAATTGGTGAGGTACAATTTATAGGGTTTGATTACCAAACAAGGGATACGTATTATGCCCGTGTAGAAGCATTTTCCCACACTTTCAGCACATTTTTTGGGGTGCGTATTATAGATGAAAGAGTATTATATATGAGGCATTGCGGTAAACTGTTTCGCTCCCTATGAAAGTAAGTTTCATTTATTTAGTTTCTGTTTCGAGAAAATTTAAGTTTTAAAGAGAAAGGGGCATAGAAAATTCGAAATTATGACAAAATAGATTTACAAGGTAAATATATACCAAACTGGACACTCATGTCTTAAATTTTTTTTGTGCAAATATCTATACAGAATCCTGTAATTAAAATAGTTTATTTTATCGTATGATAACCTGGGGTTATGATTAGGATTTGTTGTTTGTTTCCTAACAACCCGAATTTAGTTTTCATCCCAGAGAAAAAGAAAATCCAGTATTATCTTTTTTATTTTTTTAGGCTTAAATTATCTTTTTAGGCTTAAATTATACATATTATGGACTAATAAAAACGGCAAACTACTTGCATAAAACGGCTACAAAGTAAGTATCAAGTGTATGTTTTTGCTTACGTCGTAGGTTGAACTTTGTCTATAAACTTTAGAACATAAATATAAAATATAACTTTATATATTTATAGAACATAAATATAACTTTATATAGTTATATATAAAATATAACTTTAGAACATGAATATAAACTTAAGTTTATACTCATTCAAAAAACATCAAAATACACGACAAAAATACATTTTAAAAAAAATACTTCAACTTAATTCTTATAGATTTTACGAAAAACTCCGAAACACTCCGCCATTATTAGTTAGGTAGAAAGAAAAACTTGCTATTGTTTGAAAACATCGAAAACTATCACGTGACCCATAATTTTAGCTGAAATAGATCTAGAAAAACTTCTTTACTTTTTTCTTTTTATTCGTGTTGGTTTAATTAAAATTTTCAGGTTATTGCAAAGTTTATGTTATACGAGAGACAATCGATTCTGGCGGAAAAATCTCGAATTTTATTAATATTGATTCACCATAGTTATTTTGGTTCCAAATATCGACCACTTTTCTACTTTCCTTTGAATTTTACATTAAAAATCAACAATGACGTGTTTGTGATACTCCTGAGTAAAACATCCTTACTGCCAATGTTGACCGCTGGATTCGTTTTTGTTGGTATAAAAACGCACTACCGCGCGCCTACGTAAAGGTTTAAGTTCAAATAAATAATTCGAAAAGCTTCCCAAGATGGATACTGTTTAATGCATAGTTTAGTTTTATGTATTATAGTTTTAGACGAAAATCCCGGATACACGAAAACTTTATACGGCCAAATCGCAATGAAGTTCCTATTTGATCAGCGATGTTAGCAAGCGTCGAGATTTATTGACTCCGTCAATGTCTTATAATCAGGATATTTTAATTGTATGAGGTATAGGCAGGGTGTCCATTTATTTTAACAGGTTCTGGTCATTGGAACACGGTAGTTTGATGCTGAGATCCCACAAAGTGTCGGGCACCATCGGACTCCTGACGGATGGCGTGCAAACCTCATCCACCATGACCTGTTTAGTAGCCGAATTTGTGCAGTGATATATATATATATATATATATATATATATATATATATATATATATATATATATATATATATACAAAAAGTGATTTGTACCCGTAGAAATAAAATAGATTTAAACAAAACTGATGTCATGTCATACCTTAAGTACCTTTCGACCAACATTTTTTTAAAGGTATACGTTGGCAAATTGGAAAACAATCAAAGACACAATCAATATAATGAATGAGCAGGGAAAGTTGAAACGTGATTAAAAAAAGAGATAAATTTTAATTACATATAATAATACTCTTGTGGAACTTGCTATTTTCACCGTCATTTGAATTTTAATTATTTGTATTTAAAATTGATCTCTTTCTTAATCGCGTTCCAACTATCCTTCCTTATTCGTTATATTGATTTCTGTCTTTGATTGTTTTCCAATTTGGCAAAACTTTGAAAAAGTGTTGGTCGAAAGGTACCTAATGTATAACATGACATCCGTTTTGTTTATATATATATATATATATATATATATATATATATATATATATATATATTGTAATATTTTTAATTATAAGAGATTATAATAAAAACATTTTAAATCACTACACAAAATCTTTTATGTTTCAATAATATGGTTGTACCTCAGGCGATGGTTGGTAACTGGTAATAAAAAAGATTTTTTAGGTAAATTTTAAAACAAATCGTTACCAATTTTTCGAAAGTTAAAGAGGGTGGGGGTTATAAGGTCAGAATTAAAAATGTACTCGTGTATATGTCTCCATTAACCAACTGAAGGTCAGATCTACGCTAAATAGAAAAATAAGGTCAGAGGCAGGTGGTGGGTAAGTTATTTTTCACACACACACACACACACACACACACACACACACACACACACACATATGTGTGTATTTTTACATACAGACAAAAACAATTACTCACGACAAACGTAAATGTAAAAATTTTATAATGAAGAATATATATATATATATATATATATATATATATATATATATATATGGTGGACTCTCTCGTCGTATTCGACGTATAAGGGTCAAGCAGCCCAGTTCCTAGGAACCGACAGCCAGAGACCTGCACACATGATTTGATTATGGTGGTGAAGGCTTGTGCAGAACAAACCACACATTTTGAAGGGCCCAAACGTCTCCAAAAGACCCTCCGCAGGTTTTGAATTCAGAGTCGTCCTTCTCCTAGACCAATTGCCATCCAAGGCTATAGAACCCAGGGAGGGGGAAGAAGAGGATTCATACCTTTCCCAAGAGTGTTAACACGTAAGTGAATGTAATGGATTCGACTGGAATTCGAACTCGGCTCTCCGATACCTTCATCCGAGCTGCTAGTCACTACTCGACGGTGTGTGTTTGTAGGGGGGTGTAAAATGGTCAATACCAGGGATAAATGGTATGCAAATATGAAAGTGGACATTTAAGTCAACGCCCAGAAGCGACAGTCTGTTTCCTGCTATATACAATCGTCAGGCCTGATGATTGCGTTTAGCATGGAACAGACCTGTTGTTGACTTCAGTGTTCACTATATATATATATATCGAACAAGAATCCCTTAACCTCTTAAGGTGTAGCACATGTACTGCAGCAGTAGGTGTGTCTAGGACAAGACAGGAAGACAGAGCATGTCATAGCCTATCCTGGTTTAGCCTGGTTTAAATCAAGAGTTTTCATTCTCCTAGACTGGTTACCCTATCAAATCTAAAGAGACTGCCCAATTATTTACGAGGTGGGGTGAGCAAATTTAGATTTTTCTTTCTCTTAGGCTAGTTGACACTCAGTTCTGTTATTTAACTTATAGATAGAGGAAGATGGATTCCTACGATTACCCAGGGGCATTCACACCAATTGAACGAAACAGACTCGGTCAGAATTCACACGCCGAATTCTTCTTTCTGCACTGATGACCATTAAGTTATCCACGCACATACCCTCTCTCTCTCCCTAACACACACACACACAGAGAGACATGCATACATACACACACATATATATATATATATATATATATATATATATATATATGTGTGTGTGTGTGTGTGTGTTTGTGGGGTGCAACCCAAACAGAAGAAATTGATCTTGAAAAGAATTAGCCTTCTTCGAAACAGTACAGTCCCTTCAGCAATGTCACAAAAAGTATTGCTCACAAAAGTTTTTATACATTCGACTCGTGCGTGCTGCTAAAAATCTCTAAACTTTTGGGAACCTAATCTCTCTCTCTCTCTCGCTCTATCTCTCTCTCTATATATATATATATATGTGTGTGTGTGTGTATATGTATGCATTAATGTATCTAATTTATTGTATGCTTTGTTTTACCAACACAATACCTAGTTTGATGTTCTTATATACGTGTGTGTATATATGTGCACGTTACAAATCTATCTATCTATCTATCTATCTATCTATCTATCTATCTATCTATGTAAAAGAATTATTCACTTACATGTTTTTATTAGCTTACCATGTTCATAGAGTCCGAAATCTTGTGTACAGACAATCTAGCACCACAATGCTTTTACCAATAAATATATTTAAAAAAAAAAAAAAAAACTACATCCATCGCTCCGTTTGCAATGTAGTCATTGATGTGCTCTCAGAGCTGCGCTTGGCGACACGACATGGGCTGTACACTCAATAATACACGCAGTTTACATTTCTTTGTAAAACTCCCACAAACTTTTCAATTTTACTGGCGTCAGTGTGGAAGCAAGTTGAAAAACCTTTCAACAAAATAAATGAATACATATAAAATATTTTTTACTCCTTTTGGCATGTTTATTTATTTATTCATTTATTATAAAGAATTTATTTTTTCTACAGAACGGAAGAAACTCCGAAAACTATACCTTATAACTTATTAATGGATGATTAAAAAATAAAAATAAAATATTCCTTTTTACATAACTATATATATATATATATATATATATATATATATATATATATATATATAAGCTAATAAAATCATGTAAGTGAATAATTCTTTTATATAAATAGAATTTGAAAAGTTACTTGTACAAAACCAATGGCAGTGTTTTACATCTGTTTATTAAATGCAATAAAAGTTAATCGTATCGATGGTACCCCTTAGATTTTTAAAACTGTTATAAATGTAAAAAAATTAAAGTGTATATCTGAGGTTTATTTTTTTCAAAACGCAATAATTTCTATATTTTACATTTATTTTTTTTTTCATATGATCGTTTGCTAATAAACTGATAGAAATGTTTCTTTTTTCCTAACATTTAATTAATTTCGCTAATTAATTGTACACTCCATCACAATTTAAATATCTCGAAGATTATTCTCGTGATCTTAACTTGCCTCATTACGAAATAATAATTAATGTAAGTCTTTCAATTAGTAACATCTTAAAATTGCAAAATTAAATATTGTTTTACTTGTAAATTTTTCATATAGATTGCACTTGAGATTTATAGAGTAAGAAAAATATTTACATGAATCATTTTTATCAAATTTTAAAAAGTATTAAAATTTTTGCAGTTAAAATTGCATTTAAGGTTTTAATAGTAACGTTTGATCATATAAGAAAAAATAATTCTGATAATTTTTAAAATTAAATTTTATTAATTATTATTGATGGAAAACCGTAAGTATAAGTATAAAATAAATTAAATTAAAATAAAATAAAATAAAATAAAAATTGCGACATGATTTTTTAAAATCCGCTGACTGAGAATATAAACATACTTTAAAAAGTGACTTCTCTTATAAAGGTTTTAGTAATTCATTATAGTTACTAAATTACTGGTATAATTTGAAGCTGAAATTTATTTACATTTTTACAATAGCAATTGTGTATGTGAATATAAACATAAATGTCTATGCCAGTTAACTTTTGGGAACGTATCTTTTCATAATAAATAGACGTATTATTTGAAATGTTCATAAAAAATAGACATGTATCTGATATAGAGTAAATTCATACACTCGGTAAAAGAAAAGAAAGTACAATCACCATCGATCATTGGCCGCCCGTTTTAGGAAAGAGACTCGCTTTGTGTATATGAACTGGTAATTTTGAATTGACTGACTATGACCTGTTGCAAAATCTCGAATTCGTCTCCTTTTCATGAGACAAATCCGAAAGTTTTTGAGATTGTTTGTAAATTCGCTTTTTATAACTCACAATCAGTTTTCTTATCTGTAAATTTTAAATCTTATATTAGGTTTTATGTTTGGTCACTTTTTCTGAAACCTGCTCTCTCCCCCCCCTTCCTTCTCGTTCTCTCTCTCTCTCTCCACAACACACACACACACACACACACACACACATATATATATATTAGGTTGGTGCAAAAATAATGTCGTTTTCTCACATATGTTACTATGTGAGAAAACGACATTATTTTTGCACCAACCTAATATATATATATATATATATATATATATATATATAGGGATAGCAGTGGTGAGATGTTAACACACATATAATGTGACTTCGATATACCCTCAGAATTCTTCACACGGTAGTTATTTTCATTATTATATTGAAATAACTACACTATTTCACATCCTTGAAAGTTTACTTTTATGTTAGTTAAATTTTATTAATTTGATGGAAAGTCTGAGGAGCTCAGACTCAACACAGAGGCCTCGAGGAAGTTGTGCTGCCTTGGGTCAGAGAGTGGCTGCTGGAGGACCCTATGTCTGGCAACAGGACTCTGCACCATGCCACACAAACAGGAGATGGCTGTCAAACAATTTCTGTGACCACATCACCCCTTACATCGGGCCACCCAACTCTCTAGAGTGTAACCCCTTTGATTATTATGTGTGCGTTGCAGATGAGCAAGAGACCACCAAAGATGAATCGAAAACAGTATGGCAGTATTCACAAACTTTAACAAGGGGACCTTCCAGAAGAGTTGCAGGAGATTCCAAAGTCTTCTGTTGAAGCCATTGGTGATTTTATTGAATAAATTTACTCTTTAGTATTTGAAGATATTTTGTGTAATTTTAGTAAATATATCTGTTAAAATGAGATGTTAGTTTTATTTCTCTGTAATTTATGACAATTTATCCATTGCACTGTGTGTATGTATATATATATATATATATATATATATATATATATATATATATATATATATATATATATAACTGGATTTCGAACTCGTCTCTACGATTCCTCAATCTAAGCCGCTATCCATTACTCCACCTTTTATGTTAAGCGAACCGTAATAACATTTTTGGGATAATATAGATTATATATGAAAATAAAAATAACGTTGCAGAGAAATGTAATTATAGTTCTTTTCATATAAACACTGTGTCCGTAACGTTAACTTGTATTCTTTTAAAATTAAGATATGGCTTTGTTTTTTATTTATTTATTTTTAGTAAAAAAATAGACAATATTCTGTATCGATATAAATTATCTGCCCTTTCCAGAGGGAATGAGGTTAGTCCCCGTTGGTAGGATAAGAGGGAAATCTATTTAATTTATTCTTTTGACAATCACCATGCTGTACAAACGTGTCATATCGCTTTCTTCACCTCACCATGCTTCACAAACAGATCGAGTTTCGCTCCGTGTCGGACTTCATATCATAAACGCATGACCGTCTGATTTTTTTTTTTTTCTGCTTTCCCTTTCAAGGGACAGTCAAACAAACATCCTTTGTCAAGAATATTTCTTTGTTTGTTTCTATATATTTGTTTCTATACAGGGCAGTAGCAGAGACAAATTTTTTTTACGGGAATAAAAACAAAAATTTAGCCATAAGTTATCAAAGGCCGATAACATAGCGGTTAGAACATTTAAAATTTCCAGTACATCTAGATTGAAAATCAAACTTTGAAATAATAGAGACCGTCTTTGTTACAAATGAAAGAACTTTTTTATATTTTATATTTTATTTTATTTTATTGAACTCACCACAATTTCAAATTAAAATGAAAACACGCCCACGCGATAAAGGGAAATTATCATCATCGTAAACCTTTAAAAAAGAATTCTTTCATCAGGATTTTATGAAAGTAATATTCTTCCTTGTTTTGAAAGTTTTTTTTTTTTTCTTTCTTTTATTTCTTTCTTAATTTAGTTTGTTAAAATAAAACTCTATACAAAATACTACAATTGGTAAAAAGTTTGGGGAGTGGAGCCAAGGCCCTCTTCGGCTCCTTACAGTACAACTGCATATGTAGACAACTACCGTAATGATCTTTTCACAATTATCTTATTACCTGTATTAATTAAATAAATGTTTCTTTTTTTTTACGTAGTAAATTGTCTTTATTTTATATGGGGCTGCATAACGGGCTGCTTTATAACATGTGAAACTATCTGTCTCTATGCTTTTCAGATGGCCACACTTTTTTAAATTATACATAACCCGATCATTTTCAAACACCAAAAAGAAGTATAATAAATAACTGAAACTATTGCAGTATTTTTCAGGATTATTTCGATTTTTTATGAACGTATATCAGAGAGAGAGAGAGAAAGAGAGGGAGATAGAGAGATAGAGAGAGACAGTGAGAGAGAGAGGTTGATATGTTTTGTGTAAAGTTATTTGTAAAAGACAACATAAGCTAAAAATGGGCAACTTAACTGCTTTTAGCGTTGCTATAGCATCGTATCATTAAAATGTTGCAAACGCTTTCTCATTCCTTCACTAGTGTGGACAGGTTCAAGAAAGTAAACGAAGGCTATTATTAGGAACATCAAAGTGATTTGAAATTTTTTAAAAAAACAAGTATTTATTTATTTTATGCTAAAACAGTAATATTAATTAATGACAGGAGGAGAGTTGGTACCTAAAGACGAATAAAAAAAAAATGATATAAGCGATAAGAAGGCAAGTAAACAAGGAAAGAAATAAAAAGAAAAGAGTATACAAAAAAATAAAAATGATGGAAAAACGAACCTGAGAAAAAAAGCAGTAAAGTTAAGGAGAAATATATGAGTAAAGAAAAGAAAAAGAAAAACATATCCTGAGAAAATATTTAAAACGAAGAAAAGAATGTTACCTGAAAGAGGTAAGGGAATAGATAAACGTTTTCACAAAATTTTAATCTATGTAGGAATTTTAAGATTTTTAGATTTTTAAACTAAAATATATCTTGTTTGAAGGAAAACGTTTTGTTTTACATCAACAGTTTAGCAATGGATTTCGCGGTTAAATTATGACCTTCACATACACTGACCAATGAAGCTACGGACTTCATATGTGCCACTAAATGTAGAATATTTATGCACATCTGCTATTTTCTATCTTCCAAGAAATACAAACAAAAAGTAAAACTGAACTGTAAAGATGAGCATTTGATATCAAAATAAACAAAACTTGGAAGAGTTGATTTAATTTAACCAGCGCTTAGCTGATTTAACCAGCGCTTAGTTGATTTAACCAGCGCTTAGTTGATTTAATCAGCGCTTAGTTGATTTAACCAACGCTTAGTTGATTTAATCAGCGCTTAGTTGATTTAACCAACGCTTAGTTGATTTAACCAGCGCTTAGCTGATTTAACTAGCGCTTAGTTGATTTAACCAGCGCTTAGTTAATTTAATCAACGCCTAGTTAATTTAAACAGCGCTTAGGTGATTTAACCAGCGCTTAGTTGATTTAACCATCATTTAGTTCAATAGAAGGAGCACAACCATTGTTAAATTCCGAACATTAAAACCTTCAGAGCTGAGTTCACTTGTATTAAAAGGTAATTGCATCAAAACATTTACAAATGGCTGAACGGCAAATATTCACATCATATGAAAATTAAATTATCCAATGATTGTCGATCTGCCATGCGCGTTACTATTTTTAAACGATTACAGATTATAGCATTGTCATCTAATGCCAATATTTATACCAATTGAATACATTTTAATTAGTGCTTAAACAAACCGCACAGTGAAACGTGTTTTGAATTATTTGCATTTCAGGCGTGTTAGCGTTAACAATTAGAGCTACTGAAAATCAAGAAAATATATAATGATTCTATTTCTAATATATCGAAAAAGTAATGTATGGATATATAAGGTATTTGCGATTACATGAATTATAAACATTTTCTACTGTCTAAATATATCGAGCATTATTTACATATATATGATATGCGGTGAATATGTTTACGTAAATTATTTTGTTATGTGTAGATAATTTCCTCATGTCAATAAAATATTCACTCTAAAACTGTGATTCCATGGAAGACAATATAATTTTTTTCAGCCAATTATTTTAGAACTTAGCGTAGTGTCCATGAAAAATAACTGGATTATTTATGTTTCTTGGGTTATTTTTTTTTTTTTTTTTTGCCTTTCTCAATTGAATATTTAACAAGCTTCAATTATATCTTTTTCTTTTTAATTGTTCTTTCTCCAATTATTTGTCTCCTCGTCTCATCAATTCATGTATTCTTTCATTGAAATCTCCCATACTCATAAAAATTCACTCGTTTTCAGGGGTTTGATACACTAGTATTTAAAAAATAGTGACTAATTCAACTAATTTGCTGTTCTGTTAAAACGCAATAAAATTTAAAGAATGTTTTATATTTGTTACAAAAAGTAACCATAAATTTAGTTTAACGCTTCAATATTATTTAAAAAAATAAAATAAATATAAAATTATATATTATAATAATATAATAATATTATAAAATATAAATGATAAATTACCATAATTGCAAACAATGCATGTGATATTTGCTTTGTGTTCAAACAGCAAGATGCTAAGACAATAGATGCAGCATTTGTTTGCCTACAAATAGAATGGACGTTCGAATCACGGCACAACTCATATATAGTCGTTTCCTCTAACGTCGCAGAAAACAAACATAAAAAAGGTGGGATTGTCCTTTATAAGAGTATATTGACGTGAAAAAGTAGGCAGTAAAGACGTCGCTATCTTGTTGCAGATATGTCTTGTTGTCATCCTTTCCTCTTATTCCCATCATCTTTTGCACCAATACTAGACATTAGGGTGAAATAAGCATCAACAATTATCGAAAGTAAATTTCCTGAAAAACAGAAAAATCAAATCAGTTACATATCACCCAAATATACAGATCAAAATCATGTCTGGATATGCGGGATTCCGAATACGAGGCACTCCGGATATGAGGTATTCCGGATATGAGGGGATTCTACTGTATGTATATATATATATATATATATATATATATATATATATATATATATATATATATATATATAGGCTAATTTGACACGACAGCTAGCAACAATTGAATGGTAGAAATAAAAACGATTAACTCAAATTAACTTGTAGCAGTTCTCTTGCATTCTTCTTTGCCTAAGCGATCTTACACTGTAACTAAAAGCAGTCAATTGAAAATATTATATTGCTCTTGCATATGGTCCCGCCATCAACCTAAATTTGTAAGTTTCTTGTCATTTTGCGCTGGAGAAAGAACAATTGGTCTAGTGGTCAACAACTATAATTCATGTAATACCTATTCGATATAAGACTTGGATGAATTTCGGACAACTCACGTGACTTCACTCGGATGGACGTATTCTGAAGAAGTGGAGTGGAGAACTTTCTTCAGATCTTCAAACACCGGGCGGATGATGGAGAGTTCCTTACGACCTATTCAAGATTGGTGCAGGTGTTTTTCACAGGTAATGAATGGTTAGTAACTATATGAGTGAATTAAAAGTCAGTAACACACTTTGTTGGCGGAGTAGGTGATAGCTGTTCCGGTTAATGCTACGCAGTAATTACCTATTTAAGACGTTGCATACTGAGAAAGACAATATTCGGAAAATGAAGAATTAGACCTGGTCTGAAGAGTAACATCGGCAAAAACAAACACCAGCTGATATGTTTAGAGACAGAATGCAAATATTATGGAAACGGATTTGTTGTCAAGAGTAAATGGAGGAATAATGTACATCGATGTTGGAAAGTATCAAAACGTGTGTCTGTAATACAGCTCACTGTTCAAGACAAAAACATAGAAATGTCAACAAAAAGAATGGATCCAGAATTCCCATCTAACAAAGCCATGGAGTTTTACTTTGAAAAGACTAACTTCAAAAAGTTCAGAGGTCATCCAAGAACCACCATAATCACAACGCAGAATCGAGACATTCAAAGAACAAGGAAGAAAGAGCCCAATTTTCCTTTGGAGAAGTTTACATTCATGGAAGATCTGCAACGAATCCGCAAACTTGCAGAGGACAGAGAAGGCTGGCAAAATATTGTCGAATCAGTATACAATGTCACTGACGATGAGAGAACATTTTAATTCATGACCTCAAATCGAAACAGTTTTGATGATCATGACACACTTTGTGTACAATAATTGTATCTGTACAGGCATATAGGTTCGAGAAGCTGGAAATTAGGGAAATGTTTAAAGAATTTCAAGAAATTAATTACAAGACAAAACCGAATTAAAACTTTCTGATAGTCTCCATTCGATAAATATGCTAAATACATTTAAGCAGATTGTTGGATATCGACAGTAAAAATAACAAGTACCTAATTTCTTATTGGTTTTATTTATTTTATTTTATTTTATTTATTTATTTATTTATTTTACAATTTGTTATTGGTTTTATTTTATCTATTTATTTTATTTTATATTTATTTTATTTTATTACTTTTTATTTATTTTACAATTTGTTATTGGTTTTATTTTATTTATTTATTTTATTTTATATTTATTTTATTTATTTATTTTATAATTTGTTATTCGTTTCATTTCATTTATTTTATATTTATTTTATTTTATTTATTTATTTATTTATATTATAATTTGTTATTGGTTTTATTTTCTTTCTTTCTTTATTTTATTTTATATTTATTTTATTTCTTATTTCTTTATTTATTTTATAATTTTTATTGGTTTTAGAATTTATTTCGCTTTCAGTGTAATATTGAAACAGATCTAAGACTATAAATAAGTGCAAATAAAAAATTATTTTTTGTAGTATTCCTGACAATCAGATTTCGTTTCAATAGTTTAGGTGTTAAGCTCTTTAGCGGAACTATTCGCATTGGATACAACTGACTGATTTTTGCATATTTTCTTTCCATAATCTTAAATACAGTTTTTATTTTCAGAGTTCACCTGATCAAAATGTGACGTTGGTTTTCATTAAAACTTCTAGATATTAGCAAATAACATATCAACAAACCTTTCATTCGATAGATAAATTAAACAAAAAGGATGAAAGACTGTAATAAACTCATATTTAACATTGTGTAGATTTTAATTCAATTTTAACCGTGATATTCACAAGATTGATAATTAATTTTCAATTATTACATGAACTTCAGATATATGGGCACAAAAATCAGAATATGTTATTTATTTATAGTGGGAAATAAAACTATTTATTACGTAACATTTAGTGTTTAAATTTTACTGAACAGCATCTGTGGGTACATTTTACTTAGCAGTAACTTATAGTAATTCCCCATGTATAATACGCCTTCATCCATAATACGCACACCTAAAATTGTGTTGAAAGTGTGGGAAAATGCTTCTACTCATGCATAATACGCAGCCCTTCTTTGGTAATCAGACCCTCTAAATATTATTCTATTTTTTTTTATTCACATATATATTAATTACATTTATTTGAATAAAATTTGAACAAAGTATCTATAAACAAAATGTTTTTGTTTTTTTTGTTTTTTTTGCTATCCTCTGCCAGCTGCAATGATGGAGAAAGCATTACCTCGCACCATCGCCAGTGGGACATGCTGCAAAAGCCACTCCTTTTCGCAGGTCTCGTCCTTTAACCGAGACGACATCCCACCAACCCTCCGAAGGAACACTATTGAACTAGGGTCAATAATTTCAGAAGTCTCCACTGCCATAGGAGTAAAAAAAATCTGTCAGCAAGAGAATAATATTTAACTATTTTTATTCTACATTATTTACATTATTCGGACTATTGTCCTCATCTCATCTCATTGGCCATATTTATTACAACGTTTCGGCCGTTGTATGCTCCGGCCTTCTTCAGGTGGTTGGAATGTCGAACTGAATCCATTATTTCGCTCACTGGGGTAGACTGTTCTAGTTCCATGTGACATGTGTAATGGATGTCAGTTATCAGTTATCTCCTGTTAATTCCCCTCTGAAAGTTCTCCACTGCCTTGACCGGGTAACTGACACTCAAAGACACATGGCACAGTGAATAAAGGCGTTCGTTAGATCCAGTGACAGGACCCAAAGAGTGTGAGTTCAATACCCGGTTAAGGCAGTGGAGAACTTTGAGAGGGAAATTAACAGGATATCTGACATCCATTAAACATGGCATATGAAACTAGAACAGTCTACCCAAGTGAGCAAAATAAAGGGTTCAGTTCGACATTCCAACCACCTGAAAAAGGCTGGAGCGTACAATGGCTGAAATGTTGTAATAAATATGGCGACAAAGATGAGGACAATAGTCCGAATATGTAAATAGTGTACATAATACCTCATCTCAGAAATATAGACAGATGTTTTTATTCCAATTTAGTTTTATGATAATTCTTATTTTATTTTACGGAAATTTTTAAAAGATTTTTTGTAGCTGTGCTGATTTTGCTTATTATTTTGTAGAAAAACATGCGTATGGGGAATTACGGTAGTTGTCTTCAAATAAAATTCTTGGTTCTTGTTGCGTTCTACCAGTCAATTAACTAATGAAATATGGTACATTTGAATATATCTAATGATACTGTCAACGCGTAGGTGGGAAACTTTAAGAGGTTACGTGATAATATTTTGCCAATAGCTATTCTAGAGTCATCATAATATTTTCATAAAACTGTACTTTGATGGTGTTTGGCCAAAGAATTAATCTACTTCATTCGCCACGTCTACATGATCCCAAGCACTTTTAAATGGCAGATTTCTTACAGTCTAGATTTTAAGTTATCTGTATTACATTTTTCGATGAGGCATAGACCTCTTTTTAATGTTTAAAAACGTTCTAAAAATTGGCCACCTATAACGCTGTAAGTAACAAGCGTATCGGTAAACATTGTAGTGAATTTCTTCGTTGAAAGAATGTCAAAACAAGTAAAATGGAATAAAAACACCAGTGAACAAGAATAAAAAAAAAAGAAAAAGAAAAGAGCCCAAAGAAATAGAGGAAACGCATGAAAGCCAATATTTGTATTTAAAAGGTCAATTCCAAGCCAATGAAATCATATTTGAACTGAAGAGAGAGAGTGTGTGTGTAAGTGAGAGAGAAAGAGAAAAAAAAGAAAGATAGAAAGAAAAAAGAGAAAGAAAGAAAAAAAGAAAAAGAAAGAAAAAAGAAAGAGAAAAAGAAAAAGAAAGAAATAAAAAAGAAAGAGAAAAGAAAAAGAAAGAAAGAAAGAAAAAGAAAGAGAAAAAGAAAAAGAAAGAAAGAAAAAAGAAAGAGAAATGAAAAAGAAAGAAAGAAAAAAAGAAAAAAGAAAGAGAAAAGGAAAAAGAAAGAAATAAAAAAGAAAGAGAAAAGAAAAAGAAAGAAATAAAAAAGAAAAAGAAAGAAAAAAAAGAGAAAAAGAAAAAGAAAGAAAAAAGAAAGAGAAAAAGAAAATGAAAGAAAGAAAGAAAAAAAGAAAGTGAAAAGAAAAAGAAAGAAAGAAAGAAAGAAAAAAGAAAGAGAAAAAGTGATATATCCACAGGGCTCGCGTCGTTGTGGAGAGCAACATATGGGATTGAAACGATAGGTGGCGGTGCTGGTAGGAATGGTAACAGATAGATTGGCAATGATGCTTCTCACATATTTCAAGAGAACATCTTGTGGAACTGAAGCACAATGGAATTGCCAAAGTGATACAACAATAAAGTAAGAAGGTAAGAGAAAAAGGAATGTATAAGTATTGCTCAGTGGGGTGTTTTCTCAAGATTTTCTCCGTTGGGATTATTTATATAACCAACACAGGGGGGGGGGGTTACTAATAAAAAAAAAAGAAGAAAGGCTTCGTTGTTCCTTTCTCATATATCGATACTTCAGAGAGCGCAAGAGATAAAAGTGCGTTCTTTATTTCCGTTTATAAATATTTACATATAAATTAAAACATAAAAATGCATATTCCATTACATTTGTCTTCCATGTTCAATACAGGCGGCCATCTTACATGCAAAAGTGTGCAGACAAATATGTGCATATATGCATTAAGCATAGACGTACACTTGCATTCGCTGTCACAAAAATCCCTCAATTTCTTTCCTATTTAAATTTCGACCAACTCATGCAAACTGAATATTCTCCCCTCTCTTTCTCGCTTACTTCTATCTATCTATCTATCTATCTATCTATCTATCTATCTATCTATCTATCACATTCCCTTCATATCTATCTGTCTATCTATCTATCTATCTATCTATGAGGGGGTGTTGAAAAGTTCTCAACACGACTAAAAGTGGTTTTATAAAAAATTTTTTTGGTCATTTGAACTATGCATGACAGGCCGAGAAATTTTCGTCACCACTTCGTATATATGTAGGTACTCCCCCCCTCTCTCTCTCTTTCTCTCTTTCTCTTTCCTCTCTCCCTTTCTCAAAAATAATAATTACGTATCAGACCGGAAATTTATTGATTCACCTTATATATATATATATATATATATATATATATATATATATATATATATATATATATACCAAAAAAGCAAAAATTACTTCAACATAGACTTGAGGTTATTTTTGTTTTTTGCTGTAAAAAATTCATATACTCTGTTATAATAAATACATCGATCTGTCTGCGGATCAGTTTTAATAATTAATATTACTAGGATCCACCCAGATTATATACCAACGGATCGATTACCTGTACTCTCTCTCTCTCTCTCTCTCTCTCTCTATATATATATATATATATATATATATATATATATATATATATATATATATATAAAGGCTCAAACACTAATATTCCATGGTTGAAATTTATTACATTGGAATCGTAATCACGATCCTATTCATAGGTCTGATGAATTAGATCGTGATTACAATGTCAATATAATAAATTATAACGATAGAATATTAGTGTTTGAACCTTTTATATAATATTTTTATTCTGTCCTGGACATTGAGTTCTACCGGGATTCTATCCTCTTTGGAATTTATATATATATATATATATATATATATATATATATATATATATTAAAAAGAAGAGAGAAACCGCAAACGTTTTTAGTTGTAATGTGGATTTAAAAAAAAATATTATGCTTTATATTCCATAAAAAAATATGGAAAATATTATAATTATGGCAAAATTATGGAAAATATAGCATCATATATTTAAAAAAAAAATCCACATTACAACCAAAAACATTTGCGGTTTCTCTCTTCTTTTTAATATACACACTTTTCTCTCGTTGAAACTACTATAACAGCTTCCTTTCATATATTTATATATATATATATATATATATATATATATATATATATATATATATCAAATTAAAATTAAATATAACATTAAAATGTTATATTATTTCATCGTATTTAATTCGAATAAACCTTACATAGAATAAAGCGTTTGATTCTCTTTTAATTGATATCTATTTTATAACAGTGAAATAACCGGTAAAATAATGTTATTTTGCAAAGTCAACGGTCAGTAGTTTAGAGAAGCATTGCAATTGTCCGACATTTTTATTAATTAAGGCGCGTGAACAAACGAATGAAAGGAATAAGTGAAATAATACCCAAGTAGGATAATAGAATTTTATTAAATACAGCATCACATCTATTGGGCATTGGTGCAATTAGATTCCTTACTGCTTCCTGTGGGATTTTCCACAACATTCTACCATATTACTGTTAAAGAACATTCGCGTTTGTGGGCTTATTGCATCGCATGTTAGTTTTGACCTTTTGCCATAAGTTCTCGATAGGGTTGAGATCTAGAGATTGGACCAACCACAGCAGTACTTCAATGTAATTGTCTACCGTGTAGGCACTGACTAGTCTAGTAATGTATATTTGGGTCGATATCAAGCTGAAGAACTCAGGACGGACCCATATGGTTTGGGCCGTATGGAATCATAATCATAACGTTATTCAATATTTGTAGATAAGACTTACTCCCCATTAAATCTATACAACGAACTAATACCATTTCCATACATAGAACCCCACACCATGATACTCCTTCCTCTAATGCGTTGTGGGTGGTACTCTTTATCTCATATACTCTGACAATCCGCTGTTAAAATATGATTGGCCATTCCATATCACCTTTGACCTCTTTTCTAAATTCTAATCTTTATTTTTTGTCGATTTGGACATGTTTGATTACGCCTAATTTCAAAACCATCATTTCTATCATGTGGCATACCTTTTTTCGAAGATTCTATTTGTAAGGTATTTGTTTTCAATTTTTCAGATCTGCTCCTAGCCTGAATGTAGATATTGTTCGTAAGTAGCAAGTTTTAAAAATTATACTTTTAAAGCTGTTACCTGGATGATCACTTAAGCTTATAAATTGGTACAATATTGACTTTTGATGTCATACAAAATTTTCTTTCTTTGCCTCAACTGCTTCTAATACAAAATGATTGCAATTTATTTCACTTTATTATCGAAAAATAGAATGCTAAATCTGAATAGTCTTCTTAAAGGTTGATATTAATAATGAAATAACATTTAAAGAGATATGTATTAATTATTTTTGCAAAATCATCAATCAATTTTAAAAGGGGCGTAAATATCCTTCAGTTTTGCATTTAATACTATGGACGTGTACATAGCGTAACTGTTATCGACACGAAAAGCAGAATAGGCAAAACGTGTTCAATTTCCGGCCTTATCTACTGCGTTCACTTTCGCTTCTAATTGCCATATTTAAGCATGAATCCTTCTCTTCTCTCTCCCGCATACGGGGTAATTAGCAGAGTAAACTACGATTTCTACCATTTGGCAGCGGCTAGTTTAAGGAAAGACGACTATGAATTCAAAACTGTGGGAAGCTGATGAGAGTCGTGATTTCCTACCCCCAGATATGATAAGTTTTCATAAACTATAATGATTCTTACTGTAAAGCTTGTGTAATCATGTTTTTAAATTAAAAGTATCTGTAAGTGAGATGAATAATGAACTGATACTTGATCGTAAAGTTTTACGATATAATGTTTGCTTTATGGAATTAAGAATTAAATGATATAGATATAGATTGAAGAATAAATATTTGCTGTATGTATATATATATATATATATATATATATATATATATCGTTGTACTTGATGTAAATACATTATATATATATATATATATATATATATATATATATATATATATATATATATATAATCATACTTGGCCACTAGTATGCGCGGTTAGCCGTCTACTGGGGCGGTTAGCCAATCGCTATTGCAGACTCTCGCTCAGGCACATTTGTATTTGTTCAACGCTCACAGAGCCAACCTGTGGTTTATACTGCAACTATGCTGAACAGACCTTAGTTACAGTTTCTGGGAGTTAGAACGAAGTCACAAGTCATCGTGACCGAGTGCGCTGGTATTGTTCAGATTATTGATCATATATATATATATATATATATATATATATATATATTGACCTCAAGGAAGAGGATAAAGCCACTAAAACTATATTTTTGATATATATATATATATATATATATATATATATATAAGGTAATATTATATATAGATATGTACATATACATATGTAATATATATGTAATATATATATATTATATATACATATACATATGTAATGTAATATGTATAGAGGACATTGAGGTCAACACGGCGGCGACAGTTTGTTTCATGCTTAAACGCAATCTTCAGGCTTGAAGGTTGCGTTTCAGCGTGAAACCGACTGGGTGTTGATCTCAATGTCCACATTTATATTTTATATTTACATACGTTTGCCTCCTGATATTGATCACTTTAGCCCATAAATATGGTATACCTTAAAACAATATATTTTATCATATATTTTTTTTTCTAATTCATTCATCCTAAGCAAGATGTTAATGACACTATGACGTAAAGGTCTACTCGGAGTAAAAGAAAATGAAATGAAATGAAATGGAACCGAAAACCATATCGTTAACAGGAAATGAGGGGTAATACTCGACTCAAGTTCAAAGACTGGGCCTGGATCTAAACCGGACAATAGGCGAACGTATCTACTACTATTGAGTAAAAATACATAGCAAATAGGATCTCAGAGTTTTAGGCGGAAACGTTAGAAATATAGAGTTGAAGTTGATTTGGAATAAACCGGAAACAAAATCCTAAAAAAAGAAAAGAGATACACCACTACGCTAGTTCAGGTGCGTATATATATATATATATATATATATATATATATATATATATATATATATATATATATATATATATATATATATATATATATATTGTCTGATGATCACAAAAGCGAGAAACTCAGGATTACAAACTCATATACATACAACTGGATATATATATATATATATACTATGAAATGGATAAAGTTCGACAATTAAGACATAAGACATTTTTTATGTTTATACGTTCTTCTTATAGATACAAATATTTAAGTAAATGCTCTTTTTATAATAAACAGTATTAACGAGATTTACCGGCCAGATTGTTCGAGAAATTTTCATAGAAAATATGCGTCCTCCAACAGGAACCGAACTTGTATCCTATACGGAACCGTCATATAGCCTGACGTGCTTTTACCGATTGAGCCACAAAGGAGCGTTTCGGTTAGCAAGGTCGATTTTCTGTTTTTAAACCACAATTCTCCATTATTTTCTCTCATACATTCATATCTGCTCGATGCGTATCCAAATGTAAATGGACAAAGTTTATGTTTATATATATATATATATATATATATATATATATATATATATATATATTAATTAATTAATTAAATTAAAAAAAGAGAAAGCCTTAAGGTTCCATGACTATAATTTATTTCCCCCAAAAATATATTTTTCCTGGTTCATGAGAACACATCTCTAGAACACTATATATATATATATATATATATATATATATATATATATATATATATATATATATTCTGGGGAAATAAATTATAGTCATGAAACTTTCAGGTTGTTTCTTTTTCTAATTTAATTAATTAATATTTGTTCTGTTGAGCTCTCGGGATTACATCCTCTTTGGAATTATCCATACGGTTTACCAAACTCTTCATTACCTTACTATATATATATATATATATATATAATGAAACGTGTATGAATATATATATATATATATATATATATATATATATATAATGAAACGTGTATGAATATATA
>OZ010574.1:13142104-13282104 GCA_963932145.1 Acanthosepion lycidas | reverse complement strand
CCCCACGAGCGAGCAGTACAAGAGAATTTTAGAGTCTTGTGTGCTCCCTTCTGCTGAAAGGGTGCAAATCGACTCCACCAAGCTCATTTTTATGCAGGATAATGTTCCCTGTCACAAATCAAAATTGATGAAGGAATATTTTGATGAGAAACAGGTGAGTGTTATGACATGGCGGCCCCAATCTCCTGACCTCAACCACATAGAAAACTTATGGAGTATGTTGCTCAACTGCTTTCTCGAGAGCCTGTACTTTATAATGCTCCATAAGTTTTCTATGGGTTGATGTTATAATCGTCTTTACTTGTTTTATTTTATTTATTTTTTTTTGGTATTTTATTTGTTATTATATGATTTATTAACATTTTTAATCGCATATGTACACATATACATATACATATACTCGCATATATCAGTTTCGCTGTTTCTGTGATCCGTCTTCATCTTTCTCTCTTTCTCTCTCTATCTTTATATATATATATATATATATATATATATATATATATATATGCATTAGGATATTGTAAATTACACTAATTTACAATCACCTGATGAGATGCATTGATAGGCATTGAAACACAACTGAAATTGTGTAGTGATTTTTACATGTTTTCGGCGTAATATCCTAAAATAAATAATATTGCTCTACTCTTTATTGAGCCCACTTTTAAATTAAATTTTACGAACTTTGGAACTGTACTCTATTCGTTCTCATCGTACCTGGATATATATATATATATACAGTCTGTCTGTGGATGACGATATATACGCCCCCGAAAAATATAATTCCGGTCGAGCACTCTAAAGAGAGCGAGAATTTGCAAAACAATGACTACTACTGCTAATACTGTAAAGACCTTCCATGAATTGATCTCTCTCGGTCATTATTTCATTATCTCGTGTTTATTCGAAGAATAGGTACGTAAAAATTCGCCTTCCTCTATACCGAACGCTGATAGCTCAGGAGTAGAATCTCCCTGATGCCAAATCAGCTTGAGGCAATCGGATGTCTGCAACACTGATGAGCTGTGATACAGCGAAACAGTCTGTCAGTAGATGAAGATATGTGCGTGTGTGTGTGTGTGAAAGAGAGAAAGAAAGAAAGAGTAGGCACTGGGTAAAGCAATGCACAGCGGCCGTTTTCCACCCACGGTAGGAATAAAAATGTAAACAGCCAATGAAATTAAATATAGGTTTATTGGAACTTTTCATTTAATCAATAATTAAACAGAAAACAAGGATTAATCAATACAAAAATTTGAGCAGTAAAAAAAAGTATAAATATAACAAACAAATGATAATCAATTGCTACACAATAAAGTATCAATTATTTTTCAACGCGAATATTTGCGGAATTTCTTTGCAGAGAAGTGATTTATTATTGACGTTAAGTCAGAGGTGTTCAGAATGTCATTTTTTATGCGCATGTGTGTAAGCAAGTTCAGTTCAAACGCTGCTACAGCTGCAAGTTTCAGTCTTGAAAATGAACGTCTCGCTGCACAGATGCTCACCATTAAGTATATGAACACCCTGGGAAACATTTCAGGTTGTTTGAAATTGTTTTTCTGCACAATGCACCGAGGAGTCATAGTCTTCATTAAAAAGTACATGGTAGTTGAGATGTTAGTATTTGTTCATTAGTTCAATGATGTTCACACTTTTTGAACTATTTGGTAGTCCAGACGCTTATATTCGTTCATTAGTTCAATAAAGATCAAAAATGATTTTTGTTTAGTTTATCAGAACCAATTGTTATCAATTGACTGGAGAAGGAAACATTTCTCATCCTTAAATGAGCCTTCGTATGCTTTGTTAGGTCAGAGTTAAAAAATTCGGGAACAGATAGACTAATTTTCGGCAGCCTCATAAAGATTCATGATAATATGTATGTCCGCCTCTTTTGGCTGCATGAGCTTACTTGTTTTGGTTACTCGTTCAAGAACGTCATTTTTTAAAATTTTCAATAAGTTTGATTACAGGTTGTTCATTTTCTCATACAGCTTTTCTGCTTCTCTCCTTGTGTTTGCATCCGATTCAATATCAGCTGATGCAGAATTCTGTGCATGTTTAATTTTTTTTCGAAGCTCCATGCAGTGCAAAGACAACATCAAAATAAAACGACCATCTCTTGCCAGACGGACACTTGTCTACAGCATAATCTTTTCTTAAGAATGATGCCATAACATTCCCGTTGTATAGGAATAAAGTGTCGCTGCCGGCATTTGAGTTTGAATATAGATCGCCAGTGAGTAAACACAGGCGATCCTATTATTGAATTAAGTAGACCACGTGACCATAGAGAAAAAGCATATAAGTAGGAAGACGCGTGACGTCCAAATGATCTACATTTTTTAGTTTATCCTCTATTACTAATCTGATCGCCATTTCTGCTCTATCCTCTTTTGCTATACGGATCGCTGTTCTCTTCTCTACACTAATCTCTATTCGGCGGTGGTTATTTTTCGAGCGAGTATTGTTAGAGCAAGTACTATTAGTGTGTATGCTATTCGAAGGCAGCTGACACCAGCATTGTTCAACAGCGTACTATAGTTGTATCTGCGATTACACAGTACCTACTAGAACGAGCATTACAAAAGTGACAACGAGTATTCGTTGGCATCACAAAAGTAGCGATGTATCTTCGATGACATCACAAAAATTCCATTGATGTGTAGTCGCCGAAAATGAATACGAATGATGAAGAAAATCAAAATATTTTGCAATCAGTACACAACAGTTTATCGTTCTTAATCCCATCAAAATTCCAATTGCTGAATCTTGATGTAGCAGAGGGAGATACTTTTTTTTTTTTTAGCAACAGGCGACATTCAAGGTGGTAGAAACAAATTTATGATTGGGAATAGAGTAACCATTCACACTCCATTCGACAATTAAATTTTAAATACACTCTTTGGTAACTAGCTTATCTGAATTCTCTCATCACAGGCTTCCTCGTACATTCGACGTTGAATTTGAAAAGGAGGCATCATGATTCTTACACAATATCAACCCACTACGAATTCAACAATTATCAGTATTCTTAAGGTTCCATAGACCGGGATGTGTGATGTGAAACTCTTTCCCGTTAGAAATGTGTATTCCCTCTTGTGGAATACCACCAGCAGCTTGATCTTGTTAGATCTTTAAAATGAATTTGTGTCAGTGAATCACAAGCTAATAGAAAGAATAATGTAGTTTTTGAATTCCAGAAGACAGAAATCTTATATTGACAAACTTCATATGTATGAATAAAAGGTTTTCAAATACAGAATATTCCACTGGATGGTAAAAACTGGATACCGGCATTGCGTAGGTTGCATATTTTCTCAGTTATTATTGTTAATGAAGTCTCGGTAATCTGAGACAGAAGCAATAATTGTCTGTGTTGTTGCTACGGACTACTTCATTGATTCTCAACGGGGAAAAGACTCTATGAAACAATTAAAAGATGGCTTACACTCTTTCAATAAATGTGACCTCATTGCCAAAGATAAATTTTGACGCATGTAATTTAACTTAATACCCAATCCACTACAGATATATGAAATCTCAAAAAAAGTAAAATCAATGAAATATTTCTTTAAAAAGTACGTGAAAATGTATAGTTGAGTCTATCACCTTAACAAATACTGCATTATACAATTGGACCTCAAAACTAGAACGATCACCTTTTGATGAATGTAAGATCAGTAATGCATGACTTACTGCTATATAATTATCAGAGACCCATAATAATGTATAGGATGCAAAATTATCGTACAAGATGAAAGAAGCGGTTGATGTTGTTGTTGTTGTTGTCAGGGCAGGAGTTGTTTACCATTGTCAGCGATGTTGCTCAAATGAGATCACAGAGGCCAGCAGGAATATGGAGCAGAAGAAAATGGTGATATTGAGAAGAGAAAGCGAACTCGATGTTAGATACTCAAAATACGAAGCATGGCCCAAATGGGAAATCATCACATGACATCAATCACACGGCCAAAAAAATAATGTTTTGTTTCATGATATATGGACACGAATCTTTTCATTATTTACACTATTCGGAATATTGTTCTCATCTTTGTCGCCATATTTATTACAACGTTTCGGCCGTTGTACGCTCCGGCCTTCTTCAGGTGGTTGGAATGTCGAACAAACCTTTATTTCGCTCACTGGGGTGGACTGTTCTAGTTCCACGTGCCATGTTTAATGGATGTCAGTTATCAGTTATCTCCTGTTAATTTCCCTCTGAAAGTTCTCCACAGCCTTAACCGGGTATTGAACTCAGACTCAAGGACACATGGCACAGTGGATAAAAGCATTGGTTAGATCCAGTGACAGACCCAAAGAGTGTGAGTTCAATACCCGGTTAACGCAGTGGAGAACTTTCAGAGGGAAATTAACAAGAGATAACTGATAACTGACATCCATTAAACATAGCACGTGGAACTAGAACAGTCTACCCCAGTGAGCGAAATAAAGGGTTCAGTTCGACATTCCAACCACCTGAAGAAGGCCGGAGCGTTCAACGACCGAAACGTTGTAATAAATATGGTGACAACCATGAGGACAATAGTCCGAATAATATAAATAGTGTACATAATACCTCATCTCAGAAATATAGACAGATACTGAAAGGCCGAAACGTTGTAATAAATATGGCGACAAAGATGAGGAAAATAGTCCAAATAATGTAAACAAGAAAGTACACTTGGAGACACAATCTGCGGCTAGAGATCCTGTCTGTGGTCCCAAGAAACTGACAATAAATTTTGTTGATAATCATACAAGTAAAAATACATTTCCCAGTCTTTGTTATAGTTAGCTAACTCGGTGACGTGAAGTGATTTTTAATTACCTCACGATCATCAAAGATGATCCACGTTCTCAGTTGGAAAGTAAAGGCGTCGTTTCAAATCGACTGCGATGCTCCAAGCTGTATAACTCTCAAAATAACGATGAGTTGTACATTTTCTTAAAAGTAACTTCCGAAACGTTTCTTATTTTTAGGAAATGCATTTTTCGATAGAAAATATATTAATTATCCAGCCAACATTTATCGTTCTTCTCGCAAGTCTTCGTAATTTGCCTGCATAAATTGATGAACCCAGTTATCGAGGTCGGAGGTCGAGATTTTAATGACATGTTTAACTCTGTATACTCTCGATTGAACGCCAATTGACAGCAACAAGATGACGAAAATATATCAAGAGGCTTTAATAATAGGGTCAGATGCTTTCATCTGCCTGGAATCAATACTCGCATATTGTGAAGGAAAAAGCCAACAAATCCTCGTAATATTGTGAGTTGTTTTGCTGGGGAGTTGTGATGTTTTGCAAATAGAATTTATTTCACGTGGGAATTTTTTTCTAAAATATTTTAAATTTGGTCGGATACACAAATAGGTGATTTCCTGAATTAAATACGTAACTATTACATTAAATACAATTGTTTTCTTTTTATTACAAGGAAAAATTTAAAGACATCGTTAATAATGGTAAAAGAAATACAGAAAAAACTTATTCCAGATTGATAGTTCCATAAATTATTAAATACTTCGACAGAAAGTATGTGTTGAAATCTCTGCTATTGATTTTATGTTGTAAAGCGAAAACAAGTGAAAAATAGCTTATTTAAACTCTGACATTTTCTCTCTTTCGTACACAAATAATTTCTTATATAAATCTTTCTCCCATTGTCTCTTCTTTTTAAGGATTCATGATTTATGAAAACCATGTTTACTTTTATTGAAGATGGGCGTTTTAGTTTGTAATTATTTTATGTCTTGAGCAAATTCTAAAATAAAAGATTTTGTTCACGACTGGCACTTTTCAAAAATTATGTCAATGGAGAGGCGGGTGAAGAGAGAAGAATAATAAAGAAAATAAAGTAAGCGAGTGAAATTAAAATAAAATCGATTCTTGTATGCATTGTATGAATATCCCTGTTATCATTAAATTTGATCTTACAAGTACTGTTTCGCGTAAAGCAAGTAAGGTTGGTATGCTGTAGGTGAAGTGTATTTAGCACTATTATCGCAATTATGCTTCGTAATATAAACAGCGAGAAACCTTAATTGCACAAATTCCACTTTTACTTTTATGGAAAATATTATTTTCAAAATGGCGCTTATTTAGGTTTTTATTTTTTACTTCCGGTTTCATAGAATTTATTTTAGAAATTTCAGTAACAATCAAATAGTAATCAAAGGGGTTTACAAAACGAGAAAAATAATTTAAAGAACATTGTACGGAAGATATTTATATATATTTCTTATTCAAACAAGAGACAGATGGAGTAAAATCCACAGTTCGTAGGATTTATTTTAAAAAAGTGCTCAATACAAAGTAGAGCAAAATGTTTTTATTATAATCTATTATAATAAAAATCTTATAATAGATTATAATAAAAACGTTTCATATCGCTACACAAAAGCTTTCATGATTCAATACTATGACTGTACTTCGTCAGGCGATGGTATGATATCATAGCTTTTGTGTAGCGATGTATAATGTTTTTATTACAATCTATTATAATGAAAAATATTATAATATTCCCTATGTAAGAATAGAAAGTCTCTGATTTTATTAAAATGTCTCGGTTCTTCCTCAAATCACAATAAATTAATGGCAAAAGTTTAAAACTAAAGTAAATTTGCTAGTTTCATTTCTACAGTAAAGAAAATAATATAAGAATTAAAATTAATGGAAAGAAAATAGACATGTAGAACGATCGTCGGTTTTTGTAAAAAAATAAACCAAGACAGCCATGAAATAAAAGAATGAAGAAAAATAAATTGCAAAACAAATCTAAAGGCAATAAATTAAAAAGAAATGTATAAAACCCGGATGGAAAACAAAACTTCATTATGAGATGTTTTGTTCTTTTTAATCTAAATCTGTATTAATTTTTTTTTCAGAATTTAAAAAAAAAAATTTGTCCTTCTCCTTACCCGTCCAAAGACAAATTTATAAGGAACAAATATTCTGTATATTCAAATAGAACTAGTGTCAAGGTCTTTCAAGGTTTGCTTTCGTGCCGTTTTATCCGGGCATTGATTGAACACGCCAGTGTAAAGACTATAGGGTTAAATTAACAGTTGATTTAGCCACGCCAAGATCATTAACCCTAGAAGACTAACCATCAATTAAAGTTACACCACTACTAACCATGGGTATATCAGACCCGATTTTGAAAATATCAAAAAAAAAAAAAATTAAATATAAATCTTTATTTGAAATATTTTACATGCAGGCACTTCAAACTTTGTACTTTGAGTTAACATTAATAGGAATTGAAAAACATTATTTAGGTAAGAAAATCAGGTACTGAAAATTGTAATTAAAAATTGGAAAAATTGCGATGGGTACTATATACTCATGGTTAGTATTCTAGGGTTAATGAAGGCTGATAATTACTAGGAACACACTATATTTTTAACAAAATCAGGAAGGGATTTATTTACGAATTTACACGCTTGAAGTTGTGCCAGTTGCACGTTTGAGGAAAATAAACCAGAAATTGTTCAAGTCCGTTGTTTTAACGAATGAACAGGACATGTTCATACCACAGATTAAATGATCTGATACAAAATGATCTTTTCGTTAGTTGCTAGGAACTGAAACGGAACCTTTCACATGACTTCAGGCATCCTTCTCTTATTAATTTAATTTTTATCCTCATTTTATATCAAAATGAACTTCGCATGGGCTAGCTACTTTCTTTCCGGCTAATTTCTGCGAAGGCGATGTTTCCATTGGTCCCAAAACAATTTCACATAGGCTCGCGAATTTTCACATAGGCTCGCGAATTCACATAGGCTCTCGAAAATTCTTAGCTCACCGATCAATTTCTGTGAAGGCAAGGTTTTCCTTTGCCCAAAGAAAATTTCACATTCCATTCCGTCTTTTCCCCCGGTCCTCCGAATTTGAAGGCAATGAATAAAGAGAGTTATTATTATTCTGCACTCGCTACAGAATATCACATACCTATTGTCGTTAAGCTTTATGCAGCTTTCTACCCACCGTCCTTCTTTGGAAGAATGTGAGAAAATTGTTCCCGTCTCATTAAAAACCGAGCCTGCCTTTGAAAAAAATAATCTGCGCACTAATTAACAAGATGATGTCTCGTTTATTATCGCAAACAACAAGACTGCCAATCAAGAAAGGCTATCCAATCGAGAACGATATATCGCTTTGTCCGTCAATCTTACCAATGTCATAACCAGGTGAGTTTTCCCCATGTTAAAATGAATTAAGCCGCCGAGTATTTCTTTTCTATCAATCTATTTAATTTTGAATTTCACAGCCATACTATCTCTAAAATTGAACTTTGGTTCCCCACAAGCTACCCGCTAGTTCATGGAAGCGAAGTCCGACGGTGGTATTTAGGAAACTTGCTCTTAACCGAGGTAAACGTGCATACAACCTACCATCACTGCAATTCTTCAAGGCGGGAAGCCACTAGCACGCAAGGGGTTACAGAGAGTTGGAGCGAGAGCAGATAGGAGTGATAGAGGAAAGGATGAGGAGAAGGATAGGGGATAGATCAGGGCATCTGGATACGTCGATTGACATTACATTTGAATAGTTGGAGATTATAGCTATCAGGGAAACATGAAATGGGGAGGGAGTTCCACAAGCGAGAAGTGTGAGACATGCAGTAGAAGAGACGGCTACATTAACAGTTTCGACAGTGAAAGGGTGAGAGTGAGATGCCAGCCTAGTAGAACGCTTAAATTTATGAAGTCTGGGAACCAGCGAAAGCAGCTCATCGGAGCAGTTACCATGAAAGTATTTGTAGAAAAGACAGAGGGAAGTGACGTCACGTCACTTCCCTCTGTCTGTGAGAGAGCGGCTGCAGACGAGATGCCAGATCAGGGCCAATTACATTGCATATCCGTCTCTGGATTTTATCAAAGACCTTGAGACAAACAAAAGGAGCTCCAGACCATATATGGCAGCAATACTCTTTGCATGGAGTATTGCTGCCATATATGGTCTGGAGACCTTTCTGTTTGTACTTGTAAAATACGAGTTTGTTTTATTTTGTTTTTGCTTTTGTTTTTTTTTTTTTGTTTTTTTGTTTTGCTTTTGTTTTTTGTTGTTTTTTTCGCAACATCTATAGTATACGATAGCAGAAATTAAATTACCCCTCGTTTGGTCCTCATTAACGGATTTGAAATGTATTCATTCCAGTCTCAGGATCGAAAGTGGGTCTGTTGCTTTTCTTGGAAGTGGTAGCCATTTTGCATGACCCCTCCTCGGAATCGAACCCCGATTCATTGTTACCCAATCGACCATTGATAGTTGATGATTCTCCAGAGATCCGTCGCTAGGCTTGGAAGCCCGACCAGAGAATTATGCAGAGTAACCAAATCAGAGGACACCGTTCATCACCTGTTCACAGCCGACTCACTACAATCACTACTACCACATCCACCACTACTACCAACACCACGAGGATAACAGCAGCTGCCGGCGACGGCGGGAACGAATCAATGTGGGCGCCAACGCACAAGAAAGCAAGGTATCAGCGATGCAATGACCGATCACGACCTGTGTTAGATGTATTAGTTCTAGAATTACTACAGTTATCTATCGCCTCCGAGAATAATGGCGGCCCAGACAATTAGATCCGATTCCTGAACCATTCTCAGTTTCAACCGTTCTAATACATTTGAGACAAGCATATGACCAAAGCATCGTTGTTCTTATGCGACGACGACGAAAAACGAGGATAAATACTCGGACCGGGTTCTAAGCTAATCCTCGAACTGTTTTTTTTTTCCGTTTTCTGTCTTTGAATATTAGCCAATAGAATCGGAGAAAATCAAGTAGTCAGCCAGCGAAGTACAAAAGAAGACGAATAAAGTACATCAGTCTTTTGAGGACTTTTCTTGAATTCAGGAAAAGGCCCGTAACTCAAGAACGAAAAAATTTATTTAAAAACAAATTAGCGTAAATTATCATGATTTTTTTATCACATCTATTCATCGTTAGCATTGTTGATTGCTTAGGTTAGGATAACACGTTCGAATCAGATGATCTTTATCATTTTTGGATTTAGTTCTGGTTGTGACATACTTGAGATATTTTATGGTATTACGGAGGATTTTGCTATCTCTACTAAACGCCATACGTATTAGACCAGTAGATTCCGGAATGATGATCAAGGAGGCCATGTGTTTAGAACATACTCAAGGAGATTGTCACACATATATGCTTGGGTTGCCTTAGCCTTATGAAATGGTGCAGGAGTCTGTCGGGAGACGGACTGTATTCCGTTGCGAATGCTGTCTATCCAGGCCATTATAACTCTCTACAATTCTTCCTGTTAAACAGTAGCGGTGACACTTGAAAGACGTGAGAATGTATGACATCGTCCTCGTTGTTGATGATTCTCAGAATTCTGCATAACCCTTGGAACCTCAGCTGGGGTTCATAACAATCTGTCATTTCTTCAGATTACCTTTCCCCTTTCCGTCTTGATCAAAGTTTGTTTTTTTTTTCAACGGAGAAAAAAAAAGACCTCCACCTCCCCAGCATCTTGGTGTTTTTTAGCTTGTTTAGCAAGCGCTTCGAACAGATCAAACGATTCTCTCTTGTTTCTTACGACATGAACTGACTTTTCCGCATCACATACGACTTGTACCTGTTATTCTCATTCTCAACTCTTCTGACGATATACTCTTACACCTGAGGTCATTTGCAGTGGCTTTGATTAATTTACAGAGTTCTTATTGATTATTTTCTAAACTTTACGTACAAAGTTAGATGTTCTGATTGTGTTACATCTAGCATGCGTTTTGCATAACTGTTTCTATTGGATCCCCGTCAGCAGCTTGCAGCTCCTTTCGAACTTTGATAACGAAAGATCTGGTCACTTTCAGGAAGTGAGCTTACTCTGTTGTTCATTACGTTGCGCTTTTAAAGGCAATAATTACAGTGTGCCTTTTCATTTGCCGAGGCAACGTTATGTCTGACATTTACTAAAATAAAGGTAATAAAAATAAGTTAGAATACAGTTAGAGCTCTTGAAAAATGTCTCCTCAAAAAGCTGATGCATCCTGAGTGTCGAGTAAAGGCTCCAAGTAAAAAGGACGGAACATTTAGCGCAAATTTCGATTACAGACGTGAGCACTTTGACGAAAATGAATTCTCGTACACTGGTGTCATCATTCAAAGCACACCTTCGATGGGAGCTGTGGATATTAAACGAAAACGACGGCGAGTAAAACTGGAGGACGTTTTAACACATTAAAAGGGAATGTCTATATTTAGGAGACAAAGTATTATGTATACTATTTACATTATTTGGACTATTCTCCTCAATTTTGTCGCCATATTTATTACAGCGTTTCGTGCCATATCTAATGGATGTCTGTTGTCTCTTGTTAATTGCCCCCTCCAAATTCTCCCCCGCCTTAACCAGGTATTGAACTCACACTCTTTGGGTCTTGTCACTGGATCTAACCAACACCTTTATCCACTGTGCCATGTGTCCTTGAGGACATCTGCGTATGCATTTCTGGGTATTATAAACCTAATGTCTACAACAACCCTTTTTTACCAGTGCTCATATTGTAATTTTTGTTGTTATTATTGCTTTTCTCTAGCACTCCTTCTTACTGGTTCCCATATTGTATTCATTTCTATACTTGGTCGGCTCAGGAGTTTTTTGTGGCCTAGCATATATGCTGATTCCGTAAGTTTACGAATTTTCCAATGGTGTTCTTTGTCTATGATCTCAACCTGATAAATAAATATGGCGTCAAAGATGAGGACAATAGTCCGAATAATGTAAATAGAGTATTAAAAGGGAAATTCACAAAACGACATGTCTAACCTGGGCGGGCATCGAATATTGATTCTTCGAGAGTAAATGCAACGATGGCTACACTAGTTAACTCTCCTCCTTATCTGCTTACTACACATAATTATCCTCGTACTACTACAAAGGAAAGAAAATGAATTGCTTCTTTTTTACAACTATCAGCAAAGGGAGATCATTGAACAGCGAAAGAAACAAGGTATGATTCAAAGAAGAAAGAATATCGAACAAAACGTCTTAGGCAAAGTGACCTGCGTGTTCAATGTCATATACATATTTCTACTCCGTTGGATGACGACTACGACGAGGTTGTGAATGAGGATGGTTAAGAGAAGTAAGCAACAGTAGGACGAATAAAAAGGAGCAAGTGAACGATGAATCTTTGACACCGCCATCATGAAGACGAAGAGGCTGTAGAAGTAACAAGAAAGCGGCGAAGAGTAAGGTCAGTGAAAAAGGAGAAAGCGACTAGAATAAAAAAAAAATCTTGTACTACAAAGGAACCGGTTATCGAACACTGGGACCACCAGAGGGCGTATTACTTCTCTGACAATCTTACCAATCACCGAATTCATATGACATTTATCGCTTTTTTCGACAATTTCAAAAGAATTTCTCAAAATACCACACCTAACGTTTTCAGAGGGCTACATCTGTTTGAACTGACCTTATTTTCAGAAATAATATTTGTATGAAATTTGGTTTCGTTTCGTTTGGTTTACGGCATATCAACCTCAATGGGTTATTTAATGCCGACAAGATTTTTAGGATAGGTTCGTATGAATACAATATGTATTCTTTGATTTGGTTTGGTTTCGTTTATTTTGTTTTACGGCATCAACATCAATGCCAAAACATTTTTTATTGCTGGTAATATTTTTTCTTCAAAAATCTATTGCTGGTAATATTTTTTCTCTTCAAAGATGTATATGCTGGTAATAATGTATTGTTGGTAATAATTATTTGCAAAAATGTATTGCTGGTAATATTTTTTTCTTCAAATATATATTGTTGGTAATATTTTTTCTTCAAAAATCTATTGCTGGTAATATTTATTTTCTTCAAAAACGTATTGCTGGTAATAATTTTTCCTCAAAAAATTATTGCTGTTATTAAAACCTATTTTTACACTGTCACAGCTCCCCAACCCCAGCTCGGGGTTCAACCACCCGTCCATCTTTGGGACCCCAACAGGTGCCACCAGCCCGGGGCCAAGATGGATCCGGGAACACCAGCAACCAAGAGGCGGCTCCACGCTCCTCAAAACCTCCCGGCCAGAGGCCCCGCCGCCGGACACGGATGTAGTTTATATGAAAATTCAAATTTTGATGTCTACCATGGCCCACTCAGAATCACGCAGCGTGGTCATACAGGTAAATAAAGTGAAGTGAAAAGAGAGAAAAAAAAACAAACAAACGTAAACGACTTTACTGATAACTGCTGATTCCGTTGGCGAAATCGACGTGGTTGTCGTAAGTGGACGAGGACAAATCAAATCGGCGTCTACAAGTTTGAATACACTGCAAGATGGAGACAAATTTATTAAGTACGACACCTGAGTCTGGAGCCAAGCAGGCCCAGTCAGTCGATGTCGGACGACAGGCTGAACGATTGAACTATCTGCCTTCAGGCGGGGAGGAACCCGAACGAGGCTATGCCGAAGGGCAGAGTCTCGTTCGGGGAGGTAAACCGATCCTGAACCCGTTTATACGGGTTCAAAGGATATATTTTTGGCTGAGCCCACGGGCTCGGAGATCCCACGTTAAACCGGCCTTGTTTCACATGATACCCTCGTGGGGGGGTGACTAAATACTAGTCCCTCGTCTTATGCATCACGGTGAATTCGAAACAATTCAGTAATATAAACATTCGATATTATTGCAGATGTTAAGTCAGCTAGCCTATTTGCGCACCAACAAGCAGATGTAGCAGCGGCAACAAGAATTGAAAGAGAAACTCACCTGTTTGCTGCCGACGACCACTGCTACTCCAAGCGACACGACAACCGATATAAAGAAAAGAGGCAACTTTCCTCTAGGTTTAAGTAACGGTTTAAATATTGGCTTCTACAAGTCAGATAGCTGTCATAGCTTCTTTAACACCTCTAGGCGGAACAGAGCACTCTACTCGCAAAGGGCTGATAGGATACGGTTTCACAGCTATTATTTGTTGTATGCGAGGTCCATGTCCTCCAAGACAAGACAACCGCTCAATATAACGTTCTATGCCAATTCCAAGTTAGAGATGACACCGAAATTTCAATATCCGCTATATACCGCCTTTTAATCTTTTCACAGACGCTTCTGGGTTATATTCGGCAGGCTGTTCCCTAGTCAAGAAGGCCAGCGGCGGTTCTATGATACACACGCATCTAGTTCACATATATAGGACACAACTATTTCCCAATCACATAGGTTAATCTGACACCTCACGGGTTACTGTTTAATCCGCAACCTACATCAATAGATATGTATCGCTTGGCAATAATATCTCTTACAACATAAAACATTTTCAAACACAAAATTTTATGCAAACAAGAAGCTAAATCTTTTTCAACGTTTGAATTGTTATGTTTTCAAAAACTGACAACACATTTAAACAAAAAAATACTTGCTTGACAGTCACATGCACGCAACGTCACTATAACATATCAAAGCCACGCCATGTTGTTTTTTTGGAAAGATGATACGTTTTTATAACCGTGGTTCTTGAAAATGTCCATAGAAATATTTGGATGCACTCGGTCACTAATATTGGGAAAATATATACTCTTTAAACTTAAACATACACTCTCTTGTACGTAAATAAAAAGGTTAACTAAAGAAAAACCTTGTTTTTACCATTTACTAAGCTTAGTGTAGTTCAGCATAACAATACAAATACGGCCCCCAGTAAGGATTGAACTCAGTATTCTGTAGTCATGTTCAAACAAACTATATCTCCAATCATACTTGACGATGAGAAACCAATTATCTAAATATAAAATTATATATATATATATATATATATATATATATATATATATATATATATATATATATATATGTTGTAGAATAAATAGTACACCCCCGGAGACTATTTGAACTAGTCCATGACTATAAATGAAAAGCTCCAGGTCAGAGGTAAGAGAAGAATCCGTGTGGCTTCAGTCTTCAGTCTAATTAATACTGGCGTCACAGCAAGTTACCGAAGCATATTACAAGCGCTACAAAGCGCGTTAAAACAATGGCGACCAAACATTCGAAATTCGAATTGTAACGAGCATTCAGAACTCTTACAAATAGTAACGAGGATTCAGAAACTAATACTGTGTGAACAAGTACGGAGAAATATACTTGTTGCTTCGGGAACAAGGATATGGTTAACGGCAAACATTCTAACCACGTTGGTGTGAATATTTTTTATTTTCGTATTGTGTAGAAAAACATATTCTTGCGAATATGGAACTGATTTTGGCTTCGATAGTTGAAATACAACAACAACAAAAGAAACAGCAACAACAATATCAACAGTTGCTAGAACTGCAAAAACATCAACAGGAGTTGTTGAATATAATTCTGAAGAAAACAAAAAATTCTTCAATGTCTCTTACGCCAGATTTTGTCCAAAATACAATCAGAATTTGTATGATGAAGGACTGACTTTTTCTGCGTATTTTCGTAGATATGAACAAATATTCAATCGGATGAAATCAGGTTTGAAGACGCCGTACACATTCTGACGAAAATCTTTAGTGACAATAACTCACTGTTTAATGCTCGTTGTAGATGCATGAATATAACCAAAAAAAGAGAACGGATAACTAAACTATAGCTGCACCGATAACCTAGAAAAATTATAAAAAAAATAATATTAAAGTTTTAAACAGGTATAGTTATAATGTCGATTCTAAGGTATCTAATGTCAATAATACAAACAAATGTAATTACAAAGATTCTAACGATTGCCTACTACAAAAAATATCTGAACAACTCTTTTGTTTACCTATTTCAACAATAGAAAAATCTGACTGTTAAAAAATTTTATATAGGGAGTACTAAGAATTCTTTTAAAACTAGGTGGCACCAACATATCCTATCTTTCACCACTAATGGCACTTATAAAAATAAAACATCCCTTTCCAAATATTTTTGGCATTTAAAAGAGATTAATAAAATCCCTAGGGTTAAATGAAAAGTTTTTTTTTTAAACTAGAACTTGTATATCCTTAAATGAACCCTGCTTCCTGTGCTTACACGAGAAATTAGAAATTATTAGATTTGATGATAAAAACTCTCTATTAAACCAAAGAAGTGAATTAACTGTAAATTGTAGGCATAGTTTACTTTTCACCTTACAATATCGTTAAACTTTAAATTTGGTAGTATCATCATAATTTCGGTGTACCTTCTATGAATGATTATTTTATTTTATTTTATTTATTTGAATTTAATATAGCTCTGTATTGCTGTTTAGTCAGCAGTATCAATATCTTGTATGAATATTGCACATTTTTTTTCTTTATTTTTAAACACGTAAGTTGCATTTACTGGTTTCTTCAGGAAGATTTTTATCAACTATAAAATATATGTAACGATTAGCTATACGTTTGATTATCTTCCTATCCCTAGTTTCTTATAGAATTGGCCAAGTTACATTTGTTTCATAATTATAACACATGGTTGCCCCTCACTTATAGTTTTCATTAATTTCTTGTCTACTACTCATGACATTGTCTAGGATTTCAAACCACATCAAAATACCTCTTTTTTAACGTAGGTCTGACACCTAATTGGTTAATCATGGTAAACCCACTAGCCTCATTTTAATTTTGATTTGACGCTATTTGCTTTTAAAAATTTTAAATCATTTTTTACTCACCAGTTATTTACCATCGCCTGAGGCACAATTGAGTGCTGAACATGAAAGCTATTGTGTAGCGATTTTTAACATATCTTTGTTTTAATCTCATATATATATATATATATATATATATATATATATATATATGGGACAGGTAGTGAGTGTATGAGATAGAAAAAGAGAGATAGTGTGAGAGAGTGGGATAAATAGAGAAAGAGAGTGTGAAATTAACCAGTGTATTATAGAAGATAATAAACTTCTGTTCTCAAATATGTTCAAATTTGTTATAGTGGAGCACCCCTATTCTATAGTTAATAGACTCTCCCACCTATAATAAGTAGGAGTAGTAGCAGTCGCTGAGTGGCTCAGTGAGTTAATCTGATTTCAGTCTGAAGTCGGACGACCGGCTGACCGGTTGAACTCTCTGCCTTCGGGCGGGGAGGAACCCGAACGAGGCTACGCCGAAGGGCGGAGTCTCTTTTGGGGAGGTAAACCGACCCTGAACCCGTTTATACGGGTTCAAAGGGCATATTTTTGGCCGAGCCCACGGGCTCGGAGATCCCACCTTAAACCGGCCTTGTGCCACATGATGCCCTCGTGGGGGGGGTGACTGAATATCGCTCAGAGAGTTGGTCAGTCAGTCGATGTCGGACGACCGTTAGTCGGATATTAAAGTATCAGCGACCGCAACTAGATTACTCTGCGTCATTACCTATTATATCAAGTTCCTAACGTTTTGTACGTCGAACCTATTTTAGGACCGACTTAGTACAAATACAAGCCTCCACTGTGAAACCACTACATAACAAAATTGATATTCAAAATGTCGAGCCTGAAGCTGTAAATAGTTTTCTTCTACAATTGCTTATACGATTAATCTTTTTTAAACTAATATTCAGTCAATTTCTGGAATACATATTCCTGGGATCTGGCTGAAATCTTAGTCTGAAGTTATTCATTATTAAACAATTAAATAAAAAATATATATATTGATTCAATTGAGTTCCCGTCCTGGTTATGATAATAAACTACATCCGCGTCCCGGGTATGACGATAAACTACATCCGCGTCCCGGGTATGACGATAAACTACATCGAACAGCAAGGCCTCTGATCAAGATGTTTTGAGGAGCATGGAACCACCTCTTAATTGCTGGTGGTAGCTATGGGCAAATAGATAACCCTGAAACTGAGGTAAAAAAAAGCCTTATGAAAGTGTAAAAATAGGTTTTAATGCCAGAAATACTTTGTAAAAAATTATTACAAGAAGTAAATTTTTCAAGGAAAAAGAAAACTATTACCAGCTATGTATTTAAAAAAAAAATATTACCAGCAATACATTTTTTAAAATAATATTACTAGCTATACATTTTTGAGGAAAAAATATTACCAGAAATAGAATTTTGACACAATAAATGGAAAAAAAATTGTCGACATTAGATAAATCATTGGTGTTGATATGCCGTAAAACAAACGAAACGAAACGAAACGAAATCAACTGAGTTCATTCAAAAGATTTGATTCCCTTTTGTAACCAGTCATACTTTTCTCAATACGAAAATAACATTGTATAAACAAACGCCAGTTACCTACGTAATATATTACGACACTTAGGAATCGCTACTTAATAGGACAAAGAACGAAGGCAAAATCTTGTCGAGGACGAGGGCTGTTCAGGATAATGACTTTAAAAAGTAGTTGGAATTATTTATTTGCTAATTTGGGTCAGGTACGCTAATGAGTTGCTCAAAGAAATCAATAATCTCAAAGAATATTAAAATAACAAGTCGCCATTGATATATGAATGTAGTTTTATTTAACTTATGCAACAGTCATTTACTAAGCAGCTAAGCAGAAAACCAGCTATATAGTGAAGAGTGAACATTCCGCCTGTTAATTTGCAAACGCTATTGCATTAATCACTGTTCCAAAGTTAGGTATGTATTTACTCTATGTAATTAACATTAGTGAAAACAGTTCTATTTAAATAAGAAAGATATATTGAGCTATTGGATTATGCTCTCGCCAACTGGTTCTATTACAGATAGTTTCACACAATGCGGAGTGGACGGGTGGTGGAATAGATAGGGGCAAAGTAAAGTAGAGCTGAGTTCGAATTCCAGTCGAGTTCATTGTTCATTTACGCGCAAATTCTCTTGAGAAAAGTATGAGTCAAATAGTAAGATTGTATTTGGAAAAAAATTGTTCTCAAAACATTATCAATGCGATGTATACTCGTATAATTGAATTATTCTTAAAAGCCAAAACGTTTTAAATTACACACAAAGAGTTGATAAACCGTAAAAAAATCCAAAAACAAATCAGTCAGAACAAAAGGTACACAATGAGCACCAAAGGTTTAGCTGCATGCATGTCTAAAAGCCAAATAAATCAGTTTAACGAAATAGAAAAACAAATCAGCATAAGGATTTAAAATATTATGCAACTGATAACTTAAATAGGTCTTGTTAACAAAGTTTTTCGAATATTCTTGACTAGTAAAGGATTTAATTATAATCTATTCTTTACATTTAATCCAACAGAAATGAGATAAGAAAAATATAAAAAAGATTGTTGAAATAGAATGCAATTGCAAAACGATTGTTCATGTTACGGGCCGGTGTACGCATTGAGAGTTAAACACGCGTGTCTCATGAAAATACCCACAACCAACATGGCAGACTCGGAATATGAGTCCACGTCAAAAAAAAAAAAAATGAAAGGAAACAACAAAGACTAATATATATGCGTACAAATAAATGATAAGGTATAGCTTTTCTACGCGTGGCTTAGATCCAGTGAGGATCGAACTCACTACTTATTCGTAATTGTTTTATCAAGACCAGCTTGCTAATCATTACACCACGCTGAGGTGCCCGATGGATGGTAATGTATTAACAATAAATGGTTACATATACAACAGAATGTTATTGTGTGTTACTGAACAATGAACATGAATGAAGAAAACATTTAAGCTAGTGAATTGTTTGTGAAAATGAAGTGAAAAGTGCGTACGTACGTGTGTGTGGTATTGTTCATGCGTGTCCCAAAAAAGAAACGCGTTCTTCCGCGAGAAACTTACATGCTGACAAAAAAAGTAAGAATATTTATCGCCGAGTATTTATAGTGCCGGAGAGCGTTCCCTAGTAACCGTTTCGAAAATTAGGAAGAGGTAACCCGACAGTTCATTTGGAAATATTACTTCTTATGCCACACAAACTTTCCCAAAAGATGTAGTAAAGATTAAAGTCAGTTTTGGGAAATATTTTTTAGACATTTCTTTTTTTTTTTTTTTTTTCGGAACCCTTAAATAATTCTCATTCATTAAACAAGAAATAAGCGCCAATTTTATGTCAGACATCGAATCAATAATGAAATATGTGTTACTTGATCATTATTACATTTGTAAGTGTGTTGAAGATTCTATATGACGTTTCAATTCAATTGCAGTTTGCTTGGCGATCTCATTATATATAAAATATCGCCTACTTATTTTGAAAAGAAAAATTGTTCCTCAAAGTGAGAAGGATACAATTTCCAAATCAATAATAACGCTCCAAACTTTGCAGAGTTTAAAAAATTGGAAGATTATTCGAGATAACGGGGTAACATATATTATGTTGTTTTTTTTTTTAAATTTAAATTTATTGGATTTATAATCTGGCACCTAAAGACTGAAACTTAGTTTCAAAACAACAATATCCAAAGATAATTAGATAAAAAATAAATACCATGTTTTACGGTATAACAATCTTGACGAATGACGACTAAAATTCTTCGAGAGTGAATTCAATGAAAAATCTATCAAAATTACGTTACTGAGTCTTTTTCCAGAAAATAAAGCATTTTCAGATAAATAAGAGTAAAGATAGTGTAGGAAGAAAATTTTATTCAGGTTACATATTGGACAAGTGATTCATTTTCAGAGAGTAATTTCAAGTGTTGTGCTTGTTTGATTTAGGTAAATATTCCAGATATATATGATTCTTACATAAAAGAAAGAAAAATCGACCGTAATGCATCCAATCTTCTCAAAGATGAATTATTTATTTTTGAGATATTTGAGTTTTCATCAATCAAATCTTTCAACTGAAGAATATTTACGATCAGAATTTTGTGTTTGGTATCACAGTCGAAGTTTTTGTGATGGTCTGATGAATTTTTATCTTTTATGGCATCCAAAAGGGCAGCTTGGGGTGTAACTCTCCAATTGTCATATGCATAATAGTATATATAAAAAAAGATAATTGGTAGTAGATATAGGTGCACTCCTAAAATATCCACATGTTTCATACCTAGCTTTTTAAACGGGTGGATCGCGATGGTTTATATATATCTATTTATATTATTTAGTTTACACACACACACACACACACACACACACACACACACATATATATATATATATATATATATATATATATATAATTACATGAATCATTCATACAAAAAACAAATATAGAAGTTAATGATTTAAATGGCGAGAATAAATCTTCGCAAACAATTTTAATAAAGTACACTAACCCCGAACCTGTATATGAATGATATGATCCCTGTTTATAAATTCCAGTTTCATAAGGTCTTTTTTAGTTTTTACAAGCTTTCGTCTGTTCCTACAGACATCATCAGGTATGGAAATAGATTTGTTCTTGTTTTTTACTTCTCGGTAATAAGAGGACAACGAAAATATAGATGTAATCCGAAAAAATGCTATGAGAAATGTATTATTGTTTTGGAACGTGCAGTCGCAACGCTGAGTTTGAATTTTAAATTTTAAGATTTAACAATATAGTTCATGCCACATTGACTGCAAAAACCTACGAGTACAATAGAATTCTCCTATTACCATATTAGTACAAAAACGCACAACCTTAAAATTTAAAATTCAAACTCAGCGTTGCGACCGCACGTTCCAAAACAATAACATATTTCTCATAGCATTTTTTCGGATTACATCTATATTTTTGTTGTCCTGTTATTACCGAAAAGTAAAAAACAAGAACAAATCTATTTCCATACCTGATGATGTCTGCATCACGTGCCATGTTTAATGGATGTCAGTTATCTGTTATCTCCTGTTAATTCCCCTCCCCAAGTTCTGCACTGCCTTAACCGGGTATTGAATTCTCACACTTTGGGTCCTGTCACTGGATCTAACCAACGCCTTTATCCACTGTGCCATGTCTCCTTGAGGCCGGAGCGTACAACGGCCGAAACGTTGTAATAAATATGGCGACAAAGATGAGGACAATAGTCTGAATAATGTAAATAGTGTACATAATACCTCATCTCAGAAATATAGACAGATATTTAAAGGCCGAAACGTTGTAATAAATATGTCAACAAAGATGAGGATAATAGTTTGAATAATGTAAATAGTGTACATAATACCTCATCTCAGAAATATAGACAGATACTAAACTAGGTCTGCACAAAATTTTCCCGCTGGTCGCATGGGTATCTCGCAAAAGGTTTTCAAAATAATAATTTTTTGTTTATCAGAATAACAGCGACTGTTCGCATGTACAGTAGCGTCCAAAACTAAGGGACAAAATTTTAAAACCTAATATTTGTTAGAAATAACAACTGTGAAATTTTGACAACTGGTAGTCGTTATCATCCATAATAACATACTAAAATTTGAATCATTTGCAAAGAATAGAAAAAGAATTATAACAATTATTTATTTTCAAAATAGGATCGTCCAAAAGTAAGGGACAAAATTGAGAAAAACAATGTAAACAGTATGCTATATTCAATTTTTTTGATTTTTCTCTAAAGAATAAGTCTTACTTAGTCATTTGTAAACGTTGCATCAGCCGGCACCATGGCGAAACGCCAAAAACTTGATTACTCTGTGAGACAAGCTATTGTGAAGCTACACAAGGAAAATCACACCATTAGAGAGATTTCAGAGAAAGTGAAACGTTCCAAGAGTGTTGTAGGCAGGGTTGTTAAATCCTACAATGATACTGGCAAAATAGTTAGTGCTTTTAAAACCGGCAGACCCCGCAAAACTTCGGCAAGAGAAGATCGAATAATGCAGCGTATGTCATTAAAGGACCGTTTTAAGTCTTGCACAGAAATTAAAAGGGTTATGAATAGTACCTCATGTGTTAATGTGTCAAGACAGACTGTTTCTAGACGACTGCAAGAAATAGGACTGTTTAATGGAACCCCAGGGAAGAAACCACTTGTTAGTTCGAAGAATAATAAGAAGAGATTTGAGTTTGCAAACAGTTATGTAATTTGGACATATGAAAATTGGGCAAAAGTATTTTTCAGTGATGAAAGCAAGTTTAATTTATTTGGAAATGATGGAAAAAACAATGTAAAGAGACGTATTGGTGAAAGATTAAGTGCAAAGTGTACTAAGAAAACTGTCAAGTTTTGGGGCGGAACCGTCATGGTATTTGGAATGTTTTTTAGCCTAGGTACAACGCCTCTTGTCCGGTTACAAACTCGTGTAAACGCGCAGATCTATAAAAACATTGTTCAAGATCATGTGCCAATCATACAGAATTCAGGTTTCGATAGGGCTACCTTTATGCAAGATAATGCCCCATGTCACAAGGCAAAGGTGGTAATGAGTTACCTTAGCGAGCAAGATTTGGAAATTATGGATTGGCCACAGCAAAGTCCTGACTTAAATCCAATAGAAAATCTTTGGAAGACCTTAGGAGTGAAAGTTATGGAAAGAAATCCCACTAACACGGAGGATTTGTGGGTGAAGCTTCAAGAAGAATGGTCTAAAATTAGTATCGAGGATTGTCAAGAACTGATTCGTTCTTGTAGTCGAAAATGTGCAGCTGTCATTGAGAGCAAGGGCTCATTTACTAAATATTGATTGTACATGTATTTTTATTGTTTTTTGGCCGTTTACATTGTTTTTCTCAATTTTGTCCCTTACTTTTGGACGTTCCAAATTTGAAAATAAATAAATAATTGATATAATTCTTTTTCTATCCTTTGCAAATGATTCAAATTTTAGTATGTTATTATGGATGATAACGACTACCAGTTGTCAAAATTTCCGCTTTTCACAGTTGTTATTTCTAACAAATATTAGGTTTCAAAATTTTGTCCCTTAGTTTTGGACGCTACTGTAGAAAAAATTATTATTTTTAAGTATGTAGGGAGTTTGTGAAATTCCGACTTCAGAAAAGGGTTTCAGAAAATAATGATTTTGTTGTCGTTGCTGGGGGGGGGGGCACAAGACTGAAAAAAACTGTCGACCTTTCCCATAAGTTTTTCGTCTCGAAATTTCTCCCGACTTGAGATTTTCCTGGATATTTTTATTTCTATGGGCATTTCTCCAGATTTTTCTTTGGATTTTTGTCAATATTTTTTTCGTATAGACATTTCTCCTGACTAATTTTTTGCAATATTTTGTAAACCTTGTCTATCTTTTGCTTATAACACTCTTTAAAATCCGCCAGCATAGATACCTTAACCGTCAGGAAAAATTACGAATCATAAAAACTGTATTTAAGAAAATAAATATTTTTATAGCTTTATTTGATTAAATCAAGTGAGTTATAAATGATCTGCATACTGAATATATAAATATAATACTGAATACAATATAATACTAAATATATAAATACAATATAATACTGAATACAATACTGAATATATAAATACAATATAATACTGAATACAATACTGAATATATAAATACAATGTAATACTGAATACAATACTGAATATATAAATACAGTATTGAATATAATATAATACTGAATATATAAATACAATATAATACTGAATATATAAATACAATATAATACTGAATACAATATAATACTAAATATATAAATACAATATAATATTGACTATATAAATAGGAATGTAAATTTCTGTCATTTTAATAGCGTATAAAAGATAATTTAACAGTAAATGGTACCAAGAAATACAACTTGTAAAAGACAGAATGCCGAAATTGGTATTTCTTTCAAGGGACCGTACCTTACATTGTCCAAGAGAGGGTAATTTGCTTCCATTAACGGAGTCTATCATTTTTGTTATTAATGTTTAGCACAGCTAGAATAACTTGTCTGTGTTACCATCTGCGCCTCACACTTTTCTGTCTCTGGTGACTTTTTAAGGATGAGAGAATTGAACTCCCAAGGAAAAGGACACAGATGCTGTCTGAACGACTTATTGACAGTGATAATAGGTGCGTTCACTAGCAATTGATATTCAAATATATAATACTCACGAAGTAAATATTATATTATATCAATTCATACTGAATGAAATACGCACAAACATCTGTGTACTTGACTCTACTTGTGCGTTGAGTTATCAACGCAGCTTCAGTTATAGACACTAAAATGTGGATTTGCTGACATCTTTAGCACCAGAGAATATAAATTTTCAGGCGATATTATAAACGAACGAGAAAATTCGCCAAATCTTTCTCAAATAAATATTTGTAGCTTCAAATATTAATATAGCTGTTAACATATACAAAGAAACATATATTGATAAAAGTTTCAATTATACAGAAACCTTACGGAGAAAATTTTTTGTGGAGTAAATAAGACCCCCACCCCCGGTAACACAAATGAACTAGGCAAGACGAATTAAATAAAGAACTCAAAGTGAGTTATTGGAAGTTAGTTGGAGTCAGGCAGTTCGCTGCCAGGCTCGCGACTTACTTGTCGAACACTCTACTAGTAGAGACGAACACAGACGAGTCTATGGCTACAGACAGAGACTCGTTTCGGGATAGTAGAAAAACCCGACCCCGTGTATGCGGGGTCTTAGGGGAATTTTTGCCCAAGCCTACGGGCTAGGAAACGCCCAACATAAAAATCGGTATTGTGCCACATCCTGCGTTGTGGAGATGTTGGTAAATACCAGTCTACCGGAGTCAGGCAGTTCGCTGCCAGCCTCGCGACTGATTTGTCGAACTCTGCCTACAGAGAGGAACCCAGACGAAGCCATGCTTACGGAGCAGAGTCTCGTTTGTGGCCGGGTAGACAAACCCTACCCCTTGTATGCGGGATCTACGGGAAATCTTTACCCAAACTTACGAGCTAGGAAACGTCCAACATAAAAATCGGCCTTCTGCCACATCCTGCCTTGTGGAGATGTTGGTAAATACCAGTCCGTTGGAGTCAGTTCTAGTTTTGCCACGCGCTCGACGTATTTTTGTCGTTAACTAATTGAAATTCATATTTTATTGGAAGAATTGTTATCGTTTGCATTTCTCTAATTTTTTACGATTTTTTTTTATGGAAGTTTTTTGAATGTAGTTTTTCACTCTTCCCAGTCTTTTGTAAAATTTTTGTTCTTAGTGTAACATTCAATATTTCACTAATAATTTATATTTTATGTGTAATTGTATTTTAATTTTCAATTTCTTTTATTTCCAGCTCCCTAAAATTAACGTTCCCCTGGGTCATTATTGCCTGTCTCCTGATGGCACCATCAAGAGTGAGATGAGCCATGGGACAATGGCTGTCGGTTTCCTCACCCAGGCCATGTTTAATCCAGATCCTCATGCCCAATCGGGATTATAATAGCACTTTGGTTAGCTAGTTTGAATGCCCGGGCCCTGAGGTCGGAGTCTCGCAGGGTGGGGCTCACCCGCGATTTTCAGCGTCTCGGTCTGGATGTATGTTTTGTACTGGAGATCCGATTTTCATTCTTTTCTATGAATGCATTCTGTCTACGAGGTTTGACCTCTATTTTGATGGACGCCCAAGAGGTGTTTCCTGTCTAGTGAACAAATCTTTGAATGCGGCGTATGCATTGTCTTCGCAGATCCGATGGGCAGGCTTTGCGTGTTGGATGTTACCTGTAGTTTAAATGAGTCTCTATTACTACGAAGTCACTTGTAGAAATCAAGATACCACTGGTTCAATTCGCCGTTCTTGCTTTCTAAACACTTAATCCGTGTTTTTCTTCCCCCGTTTTCACTGCTTCAGCCCTCTTTTATCAGGCAAACACCGCGGTCGACCAACCAATCAGCGTTCTTCGCTTTTATTCTCTGTGACCGAGGTAAAAAACCTCCTCCAGTTCGACCAATCAGCACACGACTTGCTATTGGTGGAAGCATGCCCAGCTGTACAAAAACCCTCGTTACTGCACATACTGCTACAATTGTTAGATGTTAAGATAACACCCTTATTTTCCTATTCACCAGATACAAGCAACTCTGGCTCGCTTGCTTCTACGGAACTGTTCACCACATTACCATAGAAGATAAGTTTCTTCGTCTTATTGGGGTTTATGAGCCATGCGGAGCGGCCTGATTTATTACGGCGGATCGGACCGTTTTTTGAGGACATCTCGTTAGGTAGTTTTAGCGGGCGATTAAAATGCCGCCCTTGACCCCGTATAGACCGTATAAGTGAAATATCAGGTGCTAACAACACGGATGTGAAACTATTTCTGAACTTTATCGACAAGTTCAGTTTTAGGGTGTGATCACACTGTTGAAAAGGGGCAAGGATGGTGGAGAGAGAATTAGATGATTACAGGCCCATAACTCTGCTAAACCCAAAGTTAATGATTTTGGGCCAAGATTCTGACGGAGCGTTTGCAGTCAGTTGCCAAGATTCCGCTGGGACCCTTACAGACTTTTTCTGTGAAAGGTCGAACAATTCAAAGCAACCCGCATACGATCCGCACGATCGTAGAGGGTGTAAAAGACGACGAGAAAGCCACGCTGATCATTTTGTATCAGTTAATAGAATTTGTCAAATGGTGGGTGAGTCCAGTTAACTGATATTTTTGCAACAAATAAGGATTTTGTTTTTCTTACTAACACCATTTTATTTAGTTTCTTTTATATATAATATTATGCATATTGTAAATGTTCATTGTTTTTTGTTTTTTTTTTAAATGTTGTTATTCTTTGGTTTTTATTGCATATTTTACTTTCTTTTTGTCAAGTGTCGGATTTTGCTGCAACACCCTGTATACAAACTAAAGAAAAATGTGGAAAAAGAAAAATTAATTCATGCTTCTGATGTGGAAGTTTATACCTTGGAGACGACTGTCCCTTTAAGAATTTAAAGTGCTACAAGTGTGGAAAAGTAGGACATAAAAAGTCACAGTGTAAATCTAAAGCATGGAAAAGTTCTCACAGAAAAAATTCCGTACAGAGCGTTGCAACGGGAAAATAATTCCAGAAAACCAAAGAACATTTATGTATATGAACATTAATAATTTTGATATAAAAATGCAACTAAACACTAGTAGTAATCAACAAAGCCACATGCAAAGCAAATGTCACTCACCATTATCTTACTTTGTTTACTACAGTGTGTTGCAGTAAAATCCAACACTTGACAAAAAGAAAACGAAATAGTCAATAAAAACAAAAGTTGTATATGCAGAGACCCGACAGTTTATTTAACAACAGTTAGAGTTACATACTACATTATTTTTCAATGTAACCGACGCCGAATACCAATACACCGACAGGCATGTCACTGACAGAATTGATGTTCGCAAGAAAAATTAAATCGGCGTTCGACAAGTTGATACCAGGTCAAAAAAGATTAAGAACGGATAACAAAAAGATCACAAAATTTTTCAAAATTGGCGAAAAAGTGATTTTCAGAAGGAAATGGAAAATGTGTAATAATACGGCGTAGTAAGGTCGCGAAAAATGATATATATGGTAAAAAGAAAAAAAATGGGAACTGAAAAGGCATTGGAATCAGTTAATGAAGTGGTTTACTGAAGAAAGGCTCGCAAGAAAGGAAGAACTTATGCAAGTACTGTGTGATATTTTTGAAGAACCAGTAAGGGGAAACTTACAGAAAAACTAGAGGTTGATCCAAAACGAAGGAAATACAAAATTCAGTAAGTCGCGACAGAAAGAATAGGGGTGAATTTTAAGAAATAAAATAAAATATTTACTAGTGAAAAAAAAGAACTTTCAAAGGAGGGATGTTGTGTAGTAAATAACACAGATGAACTAGGCAAGACGACTTAAATAAAGAACTCAAAGTGTATCAGTGACAGCTAGTCGTAGTCTGTCCCAGGCTCGCGACAAAACAAGAAAAGACAAAACTTCTGTCTTCAAGCAAAGAGTGACAAGACCTCCGTCTCCGGGTGGAGGATAACTCAGTCGTGCTCTGTCTTCAAATAGAGACTCGACTGAGAAAAACAGACCAGTTCTGTACCCAAGTTCGCTTTGGCGTGAGCTGGGTAAGTTTTGACCAGTGGCCCAGGTGAAAGCGCTCGGGTTCCCCACAGTAAATTTGACCTTATGCCACATCCAGTCCGCAGTGGGGCGACCGGTAAATACAATTAGTCCTTGGCTCTCGATAAGACAAGACCTCCGTCTTCGAGCGGGTGATGACTCAATCGGGCTCTGTCTTCGGATGGAGAATCGGCTGCGAAAAAAGTTGGTATCAGGCAGTTAGTTACAGTCAAGCAGTGCGCTGTCTTCGGGCAGAGGGCGACTCAGTCAGGGTTCTGTCTACAGACGGAAACTCGGCTGAGAAAAATAGACAACGATAAATGTCCGATACCGCTGTTGCGGGGGCTGGATAAATTTAAATTTATTTCATTTTTTATTTATTATATATGAATAGTTTTGTGAGTTCTATCGACAAAATAAGATATTCCAAACTGGCCTCAAGAAGTTTTACAAGGAATTTGGAAAAGCAGTTATAGGAGTCAAAAAACCACCATCTATTGAATAGCTATAAAAAATTTGGGAGATTATTTGAAGCAACCCAAAGGAATATAATCCCAAAGCAGTGTGGATCAAATGAAAACAAGAAAGAATTAAAGATAAGCCCTTGCAAGAATGCGAAAATATAACCATATATATTTATAAAAATATAAGCAACCTCTAACAAAATCTCCAAAATAGAAATCCCCAGAAAATGACAAGGTACCCAACTTTTAGCTCTATCATCTGTCATCAATCCACAAAACCACTGCACAAATTTTATCACTGTTAATAACCTTAACGAAGTCCCAGGATGGATCACTAGGGTGAAACAGATGATCGAAAAAATTATAGGCCAATTATATGTCTGTCGACTACATATAAATTGACCACGTCAAACTGTACTTACTCTTTTCTCGAAGAAAACATTCTGGAATAGAAGGGATGTCGGAGATATTCAAATGGTTGCAATGATCAACTATTAATACACAAAATCATTCCTGGAAAATTGCAGGAAAAGAGGTAGAAATCTCAGCAGATAGATTATCGTAAAAGCTTTTGATAGTGATTTTCCAAGCGTAGCTTAGATGTGGCAGAATTATGGGGCACCCAGTGAAGATCGAATTCACTACTCAGCTAGCGAGACAAGTTTGCTAACCAATTACACCGCCTCGAGGTGCCCTCATAAAGCCTTTGATAGTGTGCCACACTCTTGGATAATTAAGGCTTTGGAAATGTACAAAGTCTCCTCAGTGATAGTACATTTTCTTAAATATAATTTGGGACTGTGGAAAACCACATTATATTTATATCATACCTAAGGTACTGCCATTCCAATCGCCTGAATATTCGACGAGGAATCTTTCAATGAGTTTCCTTGACAAGTCTTTCTGTTTTGTCTGTCCTTAATCCCTCTTTTGTATTAACAAATTAGTAACAGCTATGGATACAAAATAAAGAAGAAAATATTTAATCATCTACTCTACATGGATGACCTCAACCTCTTTCCCAAAGACAACAATGAGTTGAAGGGTCTCCTCAATCCTGTAAAATGTTTCAGTGATGATATATGTATGGATTTTGGATTAGATAAATGTGCAAAAGTAAGAATCAAGAAAATAGAGAATCACAGAAACATACTCAATAGATTTAGATTTTGACACAAAGATTAGGGAACTAACAAAGTTATCAGTTATATCCTGCTTAAATCCATCTCCAAGTTCTCCACCGTATTGAACTCACACTTTTTGGTTCCTGTTACTGGATCTAACTAAACCCTTTATCCACTGTGCAATATATCCTTGACTGATAACTGACATCCATTAAAACATGGCACGTGGAAATAGAAGTCTACCCCAGTGAGCGGAATAAAGGGTTCAGTTCGACATTCCAACCACCTGAAGAAGGCCGGAGCATACAACGGCCGAAACGTTGTAATAAATATGGCGACAAAGATGAGGACAATAGTCCGAATAATGTAAATAGTGTACATGATACCTCATCTCAAAAATATAGACAGATACTAACAAAGCAAACTTATAGATCATGAATCAGAGAGGGAGATGGAATACAGCATGCCCAAATTAAGGAGAAAATAAGAAAAGTATACTGCATACGTGTGCGTCTGGTGTAAAAATACTGAGTTGAATTCACAAAATAGAATATCAGGCATAAAAACCTTGGCTGTAAATATGGTACAATAAAGCTCCAACATCCTTAACTGGACCATAGCTGACATTAAGCGAATGGATGCGAAAATGAGAAAGCTTCTCACCGACGATTGCATGCATCATCCCAAGGCTGATGTTGATCGCCAGTATGTGTCCAAATCCGAAGGAGACAGAGGATTAAATCAAGTAGAACTCCCTTACAAAATGACAACAATCGAATTCAAAGATAGCTGTCACTAAAGAATACTGGATGATAATCTGTGTCAAAGAATATGAAAAAGAAAAAAAAATGAAACTATATTCAGTGATAAAGGAAGCCAACAAAGTAAAACATGAATTTCTAGTGAGTGAAGAAAAGCAAGTAAAACATAATACATCTACTGCAGTTCGAAAAAAGCTTAAAAAAAGAAAGCAAAAGCAAATACATCAGACCAGATAAAGAAAGGATAAGGTTCTTCATGGTTAATATTCTGCCCGTACCAAACAAGATGAGGTAAACAAACTCCAAACCCATCAGTGGCTACGTAGTGCAGGGTTAAAAGCTGAAACCGAAGATTTTATTCTTGCTATGTAGAAATTACCAATCACGCATACTGACAAATTGTGTGAGCCCCTAATGCAGATTCTGTGATAAATATTCAGAAACAATTGATCATCTTGTAATAAGTTGCATGGTATTGGCATCCACTGAATATGAAACCTGGCATGAAAGAAGGGCCAGTATCTACATTGGAAAATTTGAAACTTTTACGGAAAGGAAACTGCAAGAAATTGGTATGAACACCACCCAGGCCCAATTCTGTAAGAATTTTATGGGACTTTACAATATACACAGATAGAATAATCAACGCTTATCGCCCAGAAATAGTGATCAGAGACAGCAAAAGAAAATATGCCTTCTTATTGACATGTCAGTCACTGCAGACTGTATATTTGAAGATCTTCCAAAAAAAAAAAAAAAAAAAACTATCAAAATACAATGACCTTGAAATGGAAATCTAAAAAATGTGGCATATTGGGACATCAATAATTCTAGGTTGGAGCGCTCATTTTGATTAGAAAAGGTTCCTATAGACTTATTGAAGAGACACTTGGTAGTCCAAGCCTGTAAGAAATACAAAAGAAAAAGGTACTCAAAAGTACAGCTCACATCTTACGAAGGGCTTTATCTATGTAAAATGTGTATGATCTTTGTGGGTTTTTTGTTCTATGGTGGATTCCGGGATGAAATCCGGTACCAATAAATAACAAACGCCAAGAATGAATATAGGAAAATAATGTATTAACGTAATAATACAAACTGGTAATGCAGGTTAGTAGTTCCAGGAATACGGTTTAGCAGCAAAATATCTATACAGTCTTTGGTATTGAAGTATCGCTGTATGACTTCTTACTGAGTCTACGTGCTCGCTCACTGTGACTCTTACTCGCTACGTTCGTTCTGTTTGTTACCTTACTCTCACTCTTCCGGTTACCTACAACCTTTCACTCTCCCCTGTTGTCTCTCTCTGGTCTTCACGTAACAGTAATATATGTATATACTGGGTGAGTCCATTTGTGTAAAAAGGGGAGGACCCCTCAACATTTTCAAAAAATGCTCAGTGGAAAATGTCATTTCTCACCTTAGGTTTCTGGTTGGGTCCCGGAAGGAAATGAGTATACACCAGAAATCAAATCAAATAATAATAATAATAATAATAATAATAATAACGATAACAAAGAAAAATTACGAAGCTAATTCTGAGTCAGAAGTCGAAATATAAATCTTTGGATCACAAAACGAGGAAATGACTGCCATGTATAAGGTTTTGAACTCTGAGAATGACGATGATATATTGTATGCTAAAAGGAAAGAGAGAGAGAGAGATAGAGTAAGAGGATTAATCAGCGTTGAAAACTACGTCCAATCTGCTATCAAGGGACTCGAGTACTACCCAAGGTAGACTGATAAAAGATTAATTATAACAACTAAAATTTACGGTGAGACTGTGGAAAAGGACACATAGAAAACTTGAAGTCTCCAAGCGATAAGACGAAAGGGAAAAGAAAATAACTCTTCAGATATTTTAAGATACAAACAAAAGAACATGCAGATGGAACTGCATGGAAATAGTTACAAAGGGGATATTTCAAGAGCAAAATCTTAGAGCCATTATTTCATCAGAAATTATTTCCTTAGGCCAAAACAGGACAGCAAAAAATTAAATGTAGATCAGTAGACGACAAAAATAAACTCTTAGTCATACAATAAACGGATTCAGCAAGTTGCTTCGGATGAAATACAAACAGAGTGTTAGGAAGTGTTAGACAATGTAATCTTCTGTGAATTGGACAAATTGCCTTGGCTCTGGCCATGCAAATCAATAGCATATTACACAAACTAGAAGCTACCAGAATAAATAAAAAGTAGTATTAATGTTTATGTGACTTTGAAATTTAAACACATTACTGAGACCATAGCAAATGATTAGATCTCGTTATCGTAGACAAGAAGGAAATGTTGTTTCGGGTGTGCAAGGAAACACACCAATGTAAAAAAATTAACTTTCAAGGAAGGTTTCAGTGATTTTCATTTCTAAAGCATGAAAAAAAAAGTAGTTTAGTCTGATTCAACGAAACTGCCCGTCGAGTTTTAAAAATGATCATTAACTTTCGCTTGGTCTTAATTGCAAATGGCCTGGCTGCTTTCAAGAGGATTATCCCGTCATTCATGATAACTTAAATACTCTTCCCTCTTCAGTCTTTCATCTCCTCTACTTTGCTCTTTCTTTCTTTCTTTCTTTCTTTCCATTGTTTCTCATTCTTACTCCTCTCTCTCTCGCTCTTTCTCTCTCTCCGTATTCTAACTGCACCTTCCATGATCTCCCCCACCCTTCTCAAATCTTTCTCGTTACATTTCTTTGTACCAGTGGGGATTGAGGAAAGGGATTGAACAATATTATCCCCACGAGGAAAGTGATTTTTGCTTCAAAACAACAAACATTGCTGTTTTCCCTAATGGAAGCGCTGTTCCAAATGATCATATGTGTATCACATTGTATCGGCTCTTCTGTCCAATAAAAAAAAATCATTATTCTAACGGTTTCGCCAAACAATTAGTGAATAGCTTTATATCGGACAACTTAAGCGTCTATTCAATAAACGTTATTCCGATAAATATTCCTGTAGAAGAGGAACCAAACGAAAATACCGAGCTGTTATTTACATCTTAAGTGGGAATCAAAAAAGAAATAGTTCAAAATGTTTGTTGTCTAAAGACAAATCAAAATGATGGAAAAGAATGAAAAATAAAATATCTTAAGAAAAACTCGATTGCTATATAGATGCTATGCAAAATCAGTCAGTTATATACCAGGCGTGATACACGCTTAGGCAATCATGTATCTTTCTATACATGACTGATGAGGCAGATTTCTTCCCCGCAGTAGATTGCCATTTCTTTCTGTGGTAGACTAGTTGACATCCATGGCTATAGAATCCGGTCTGTCTTGCTATTTACCCATAGCTGGGGAGGGGAAGAAGAGGATTCATATCTTTCCCAAGGGTATTAGCATATAAGTGAATGTAATGGATTCGACTGGAATTCGAACTCGGCTCTCCGATTCCACAATCCAACCCGCTATATACGTATTTCTACACTATTGTTTTGACTTCGGTGGTAAAAAAAAAATTCAAAAAGAATTTTTGACATCTTTTTATTTCAACAACCTACAGACGCTTTCGTTTTCCACATTATTTTATAAGTAAATAACTTTGATTTTCTTCCAGTGATACCATATATTTTTTGCATTAATTTATCGATATATTTTAGTAGACCAGTTGTCCAAAATAGTGTGGTATATCATGCAGTTGGGAAACTTTAAATAATATCAATAATTTCTGTTAGAAGTGAAAATAAAAGAGTACAATCAGGATGAACAATATTCAGAAAGTTATTGTGCCAAATGAATTTAGTCAATTTTAAAATCATTTGGGTTTTTTATTTCCAGAAATAAAATGGCGGCTGTCAGAGTCATAGACTTAATGAAAAGTGAAAAAAGAAAATGCATATTTTTTCTTTAGAATCCATAAAGATAATCGTGACAAAATTAAGGTGAGAAAACGAATTTAAAATTCACTCTGAGAAAGCTGTTCCCAGTCTTCTCAATAATTTGATAAAATGTCCATATTTTTTCGAAATGTATCTCTTCTTAAAATTACATAACATCTAGTCTTTTTATTGTTTTTAGTTGAACTACTTTTATTATTATTATTATTAGTAGTATTACTAATAGTAGTTTTTCTTCATTTTAATTATTAATAATGCTATACATTGCAATGATAAAGAAAAAGGGATATTCTCATATTTGATAAAGCAAATGATATATTCTAATGTAAATTTTAAAGAAAAAGATATATTCTCATATGACCGATAAAGAAAGATACTATCGTATAAATGATAAATAGATATTTTCATGTAAATGATAAAGAGATATTCTCATGTAAATGATAAAGAGATATTCTCATGTAAATGATAAATAGATATTTTCATGTAAATGATAAAGATATATTTTCATGTAAATGATAAATAGATATTTTCATGTAAATGATAAATAGATATTTTCATGTAAATGATAAATAGATATTCTCATGTAAATGATAAAGATATATTTTCATGTAAATGATAAATAGATATTTTCATGTAAATGATAAAGATATATTTTCATGTAAATGATAAATAGATATTTTCATGTAAATGATAAATAGATATTTTCATGTAAATGATAAAGAGATATTCTCATGTAAATGATAAATAGATATTCTCATGTAAATGATAAATAGATATTCTCATGTAAATGATAAATATTTTCATGTAAATGATAAAGAGATATTCTCATGTAAATGATAAAGTGATATTCTCATGTAAATGATAAAGAGATATTTTCATGTAAATGATAAAGAGATATTCTCAGGTAAATGATAAAGAGATATCCTCATACAAATTATGAATAAAAAGTGATGTTTTAATGCAAATAATAAAAAAGACATATTTTCAGATGAATGATAAAGTGGTATCCTTATTTAAATAATGAAGAGGATTGTATTATTGTAAAGTAAATAATAAATAAAAAAAATTATTCTCGTATAAATGATGAAGTAAAATGGATCTGTTCATATCAATAAATTTGCTTATAGAAATGAGAAAGAAAAAAAGGTACTGTAACGTAAATAATAAATAAAAAGTTTTATTCTCGTATAAATGATAAAGAAAAATTGATATTTTCATATCAATAAATTTTCTTATAGAAATGATAAAGAAAAAAGATCTTGTAATGTAAATGATCAAAATATTCACAAAGAAAAACTGATATTCTCATACAAATGACGCAAAACAGATATCCTTGTATAAATGCCAAAATAAAAATGGAATTCCTTTGGAAGAAGAACAATCTACCACCGTAGATTAAATAACGGGATCATCTTGAATTCTCAGAAGGATAGCTAGATCGACAGATACTTCAAGAATGCTGGAGGATACAACGGTTGAAGCTTTGTCCTAATAACGGCAACATCAACAACAAATATTAGTTAGACTGAAAATAGTGGAAATAATAGAATAAAACTGGAATATAATTTTCGATAAATCATCCGATAAATTCAGACAGAAATGAAAAAGATATTTTAATGTAAACGATAAAGAGAAAAGATATTAAGGACACATACTCCAGTGGATAAAGGCGCTGGTTAGATCCAGTGACAGGACCCAAAAAGCGGTGAGTTCAATACCTGGTTAAGGCAGTGGAGAACTTGGTGAGGTGAATTAACAGGTGATAACTGATAACTGACATCCATTAGACATGACACGTCGAACTAGACCAGTCTACCCCAGCGAGCGAAATAAAGGGCTCATTCGACATTCCAAGCACCTGAAGAAGGCCGGAGCGTACAATGGCCGAAACATTGTAATAAATATGGTAACAAAGATGAGGACAATGGCCTGAATAATGTAAATAGTGTACATAATACTTCATCTCAGAAATATAGACAGATACTGAAGGGCCGAAACTTTGTAATAAATATGGCAACAAAGATGAGGACAATAGTCCGAATAATATAAATAGTGTACATAATACCTCATCTCAGAAATATAAACAGATACTGAAGGGCCGAAATGTTGTAATAAATATGGCCACAAAGATGAGGACAATGGTCCGAATAATGTAAATAGTGTACATAATACCTCATCTCAAAAATATAGACAGATACTGAAAGGCCGAAACATTGTAATAAATATGGCGACAAAGATGAGGATAATAGTTCGAATAATGTAAATAGTTTACATAATACCTGATCTCAGAAATATAGACAGATACAGAAAAGATATTCTCATAGTAACAATAAAGAATGAGATATTCTCATAGAAATGAGAAAGAAAATTGATATTAGATTGTAAATAATAAACAGGTATATTCTCATACAATAGATAAAGAAAAGGTGTAATTTCCATATAAATGTTAAGAAAATGTGATATTCTCATATGAAGAACTCCTAGTTGGGAAAATGTGATATTCTCATATGAAGAACTCCTAGTTGGGAAAATGTGATATTCTCATATGAAGAACTCCTAGTTGGGAAAATGTGATATTCTCATATGAAGAACTCCTAGTTGGGAAAATGTGATATTCTCATATGAAGAACTCCTAGTTGGGAAAATGTGATATTCTCATATGAAGAACTCCTAGTTGGGAAAATGTGATATTCTCATATGAAGAACTCCTAGTTGGGAAAATGTGATATTCTCATATGAAGAACTCCTAGTTGGAAAAAAAACGGTCAAAATGGATAAATTGTGAAAAATCATCCTCTCCATGGTTTTATCGTTTTGCATTTCTGCAGTAATTTTTATTTTTTTTCCTTCTTTTATTTACGTTTCTCTTTGCTCTGTTTATTTTTTTTTTTTAATATTCATGTACTTTAACTATAATAATTCTTCTTCTCGTTAATATGTAACAAAATAAATGGGAAACAAATGAAAAAAAAATGTATATGAAGAAAAGTTTATGGTAAAAGTTTGTAAGTAATAAGAAAGAAGTGATAAGAAAGAAAATGAAAAAAAAAGAAGATGCACAAAGTGACCTTAATTGAAACTTAGATAAATTGATATCGAATAACAAATGAAAAAAGAAGTAAAGAAAATGAAATTTAGGCATAAAGAGACTCTGGAAAAAAAATTATAATAAAAATCAAAAAATAATGTTGGAAGAATCTTGGGTTGGGTTTTTTTTTTCCATTTTCTAGCAGCTTTTATATTCTACAGAGATTCTTAAGAATTAATCTTCGAGGATTCGACCAGTGAAATAATTTCCCTACAGACAATATTTGTTTATGCCTACCGAACGTAAACATTTTGGAAAATCGGGAATATGACAAATACTATTGAATGGACAAAGTAAAAAAGCGTGTATACCAATGATAGATACATAGTACAGATACTTAGGACTAATGGCTAGTAAGTAAATGTCTGTCACATTCTACAAAATGTATTGAATTACTTTGTTAAATTTCCGATGTTTATTGAAATTATAAATGCGAGAGGCTTTCTTTTAAAAGAAAATGTTAAATATAATCATGCTTAAAATTTAAATCAATTCTACACAAGACGTTTCGTTTTTTGGAATTCAAATTCTTATTGAACTGTTATGTAAAATGCTTTTCAAAGCATTTTACATAACAGTTCAATAAATCTACCATTCGTCCATGCTTAGAATATTGCTGCCACATATGGTCCGGTGCCGCTTGAGCTCCTTGATAAAATCCAAATAAAAATCAGCAATATTATTGGTCCTGATCTGGTAGCTTGGTTTCCGTCACATTTCCATCGAGGTCGACTCGCATCTGTGTTTTTTCTATAAATAATTTCATGCTAATTGTTCGAATGAACTCTTTGGTATGGTACCTAGACTTCTTGAAATTAAGTGCAGTACTAGACTGGTATCAAGATCTCATCAATTTAAAGTTAAGCTGGCAAGATGTAGCCGTAAATTCTATGCTAACAGTATCTATTTTCGCACTTCTGATTTGTGAAACTTCCTTCTGGCTCCAGATTTTCCAGCCAACTTCAATCTGCAAAAATTTAAATGCAATGTCAATCGATATCTATTGTCCTCGTGATTACTCTCTTGTCTTCCCGCTCATTATTAATGTTTCTGTTCCTAATTCTTCCACACCCTGTAACCCCTTGTGTCTCAGTGGCTTTACTGCCTTACAGGGAGTGATACTGATTAAAAACCGCAATAGACACAAAATTCTTTATGTCTATATTTCTGAGATGAGGTATTATGTACTTTATGTACATTATTCGAACTATTGTCCTCATCTTTGTGGCCATATTTATTACAACATTTCGGCCCTTCAGTATCTGTCTATATTTCTGAGATGAGGTATTATGTACACTATTTACATTATTCGCACTATTGTCCTCATCTTTGTTGCCATATTTATTACAATGTTTCGACCGTTGTACGCTCCGGCCATCTTCAGGTGGTTGGAATGTCGAACTAAACCCTTTTTTTAAGGCAGTGGAGAACTTGGAGAGGGGATTTAACAGGAAATAACTAATAACTGACATGTATTAAACATGACATGTGGAACTAGAACGGTCTACCCCAGTGAGCGAAATAAAGGGTTAAGTAATTCCAACCACCTGAAGAAGGCCGGAGCGTACAACCGCCGAAACGTTGTAATAAATATAACGACAAAGATGAGGACAATAGTCCGAATAATGTAAATAGTGAACAAAATTCTTTGTTAAATAATTTCTTTCACATGTATCGTTTTTTTTTTGTTTTGTTTTTTTTTTTTATAAAGACTTAATTAAATTTGAGTAAGCTTTGGTCTCAATTGGTTTCTGGCATATTGATTTATAATCTTTATCTCCAGAATCAGGTGTTCTATTTTCAAACTGTAGATTACCCATGCTCCATAAAATGCATGCACATAGATTTACAAGACAGTTACCGCTTATGGGTTTCGTTTTGCTAGAAGAGAGAAATAGATGCCGAAAAGTGTCAAGGCAGTTTATAATAGAAGATTAGTTTATTTACACTATTTACATTCGGACTATTGTATTAATTTTTGTTGTTGTCATCACAATTTTTGTTGTTGTTGATACCGTTGTACGCTCCGGCCTTCATCAGGCGTATATCGATCCTAGAGGGAATTCTGAACTGAACCCTTTATTTAATCTACGTGGGTAGACTCTTCTCGTTCCACTGCCCATGTCTGGGGATATCCCGTCTAGTTCTTATTTTTAGTACTGCTCAGTTTTAATACTCAGAGGAAACGGGTCTGGGCCAGCGATTGAACGCACAATTAATATGTCACCAGATTCACGAACCAGCGCCATAACCGACTCGACTATTTTCCTGTAGTAAATAGTCCGAATGTAAATAGCCCGAATAAAAATAGTGTAAATAATTATAACGCCTCATCCTTGAAATTTAGACAAAGAATTATATTTAATATTAAATTTCCTAGCCAGCATTCAGTTTTATAACTAAATATTTTCAATCAAATGACTTTTAGGTCACCAACGTCATCTTATTATTAATGTAAAGTCTTTGTAAATTCTAATCTGAAATTGCATCATCCGAAAATATGTTTACCTTGCATTTAAACTGTAAACATTCTAAAAGAAGGGAACGTATCCACTACTTTCTTCATGCTGGGTGCCCCGAGGCAGTGTAATGGTTAGCAAGTTTGTCGCGCTAGCACAATTACGAATGAGTAGTGAGTTCGATCCTCACGCGGTGCCCCATACTTTCGGCCTTGTGCCACATCTAAGCTACGCTTGGAAAATCACTACTTTCTTCATGCAAGATTTGTCTCTGAAAACAGCTAAATTAAAAATCAACACTTATTAATGGCATCATTATAATTTATTAATATTGAATGTTTCGCTTTAGAATTAAAACAAAATAGCAGCAAAGGTCGATTAGAAGTTTAGTCAAAATGAAAGCGAAAATTATTTTATTAGAGTAACAGTCACATTAACAAGTACACACACATCACGTGGTAGATTTTTGATATTCTAGATGCTCAGGATGTTCATAAAAACGACTGCGTTTTGAGAATAAATTATCAGATAAAAAACAAACAAACAAAATGTTCAGTATCTGTCTATATTTCTGAGATGAGGTATTATGTACACTATTTACATTATTCGGACTATTGTCTTCATCTTTGTCGCCATATTTATTACAACGTTTCGGCTATTGTACGCTCCGGCCTTCAAGTGGTCGAAATGTCAAACTGAGCCCTTTATTTCGCTCACTGGGGTAGACTGTTCTAGTTCCACATGCCATGTCTAATGGATGTCAGTTATCAGTTATCTAGATGAGGACAATAGTCCGAATAATGTAAATAGTGAAAATATGTTCAATACAAATTTTTAGTATGTTTATTTTCCAAAGAATTGTACACTTCATGTGGAAATGATTTCGTATTAATCTTGTTCATAGTTGCTATAATTTAACCCGTTTATCATCGAAATTGATTATAAAATAATTATGTAAAAATATTGCTGGTGAAAAAAAAAACTGATTTTGAATGTTGTATTTTATAAGTTTAGACATGATGCTCGGCTTCACTTTTCTGTGTATCTTCTGCACTAAATTCGCGAACTACGGCCACTAGAAAGTCAAAAGAAAATGCTATATGTTATAATTTTCCTTCGCATAAGTTAATATAAAGTTTCACTTTCTGCTTTAAGAGTCAATATTTACAGCTTGTACGCATCATGTATCGCTGTACGTTTTAACAGGTCATAGAGCGAAGGACTTATTCTGGTCTATTATTCATTTACTCAATTCAAACTAATATTCATTTGACATAACCAACCAAGGTACGATGCTAATAGCAATGTTAGCCGTCCTGGGTATGACGATAAATTACATCCGCGTCCTGGGTAAGACGATAAACTACGTCCAACAACAAAGCATCTGACCATTTTGAGGAGCGTGGAACCACATCTTAATTGCTGGTGTTCCCACGTCCACTCTGACCCGGGATGGTAGCACCAGTTAGGGTGCTAGCTATGAGTAATAGTACACCCCCAAACTGGGGTCAAAACATTATAAAAGTGTAAAAATAGGTTTTAGTACCAGAAATACTTTGTAAAAAAATTATAACCAGCAATAAATTTTTGAAGGAAAAAATTATTACCAGGAATACATTATTACCAGCTATACAATTTTTGAAAAAATATTACCTGCAATTCATTTTTGAAGAAAAAAAAAATTACCAGAAATAGATTTTTGAAGAAAAAATATAATCAGAAACAGATTTTTGAAGAAAAAATATTACCAGAAATAGATTTTTTGAAGAAAAAAATATTACCAGAAATAGATTTTGGAAGAAAAAATATTACCAGAAATAGATTTTTTGAAGAAAAAAATATTACCAGAAATAGATTTTGGAAGAAAAAATATAATCAGAAATAGATTTTGGAAGAAAAAAATATTACCAGAAATAGATTTTTTGAAGAAAAAAATATTACCAGAAATAGATTTTTGAAGAAAAAATATTACCAGAAATAGATTTTTTGAAGAAAAAAATATTACCAGAAATAGATTTTGGAAGAAAAAATATAATCAGAAACAGATTTTTGAAGAAAAAATATTACCAGAAATAGATTTTTGAAGAAAAAATATAATCAGAAATAGATTTTGGAAGAAAAAAATATTACCAGAAATAGATTTTTTGAAGAAAAAAATATTACCAGAAATAGATTTTTGAAGAAAAAATATAATCAGAAACAGATTTTTGAAGAAAAAATATTACCAGAAATAGATTTTTTGAAGAAAAAAATATTACCAGAAATAGATTTTTGAAGAAAAAATATAATCAGAAACAGATTTTTGAAGAAAAAATATTACCAGAAATAGATTTTTTGAAGAAAAAAATATTACCAGAAATAGATTTTGGAAGAAAAAAATATTACCAGAAATAGATTTTGGAAGAAAAAAATATTACCAGAAATAGATTTTGGAAGAAAAAAATATTACCAGAAATAGATCGTTTGAAGGAAGGAATATTACCAGAAATAGATTTTTGAAGGAAAACAATATTACAAGCAATAAAGTATTGAAAAAAAAATTACCTGCAATAAAAATTCTGTCGACATTAAATAACCCATTGAAGTTGATATGCTGTAAAACAAAACAAACCAAACCAAGCAATGTTACACACAAGTATAGACACCTGTTGTGAAGTTTATAAATTATTTTTTGGTGAAGAGGGGTACCTAAGGTGCACCCCCTGTTGTTGACACAAAGTATTATGTGCTGTAGCTTCCTATTGAACTTAAAATTGCTAGTAGGGTAGAATAAGTGGAGTAGTTGAAGCGAGAACGATGTCTCTAATGCATGACAGTGGAAAAGCAGGTAATGTATTTCCAAAGTATGAGCAAGATAGCACTTTACGTGAATAACAAAATCGAAAATCTTGCTTTAAATAACTGAAAACTACGGCGGGTTTATGGATAGAGAGATATAAACTAACAGGATATAAATAATCCATGATGGAATAAAATGCATGTTTTCAATATATCTACATAATCTTGCCCAAAAATTACAAAACTACACACCACGCACACACCATATCTACATTATTGTCCGCATCTTTGTCGCCATATTTATTACAACGTCCCGGTCTTCTTCAAGTGATTGGAAAGTCGAACGGAACACTCCATTGCTTTAACCGGGTATTGAACTCACACTCTTTGGGTCCTGTCACTGGATCTAACCAACGGCTTTATCCACTGTGCCATGTGTCCTTGAGGACACCTCCGTATGAATTTCTGGGTATTATAAACCTAATGTTTTCAGCAATGATTTTTACCAGTGCTCATATTGCAATTTTTTGCTGTCATTATTGCATGTTTTTACCAGTGAGCGAAATAAAGGTTAAGTTCGACATTCCAACCACCTGAAGAAGACCGGAGCGTACAACGGCCGAAACGTTGTCATAAATATGGCGACAAAGATGAGGACAATAGTTCGAATAATGTAAATAGTGTACATAATACCTCATCTCAGAAATATAGACAGTTACATATCTATAGGTTCGTTTGTGTGTATATTAAATTACAGTTATGTTTATCGCTTATAAATGAAACACCATATCCCCAAAATCAAGCCAGATTATTTTGGCTGTCTCTAAGCATAAATTGTTATTTGTTCAATCGCCAATTCTCTCTTTCGATCATTTATATCGATGCACCAATAAGAAACAATGAACCTTTACAACAGCACTAAATATTATGAAATTTCTTTTTATATCAGGTAGAATGGGGTTTGTTGCAATCTCCGTTTCTTTGTACACTTTCTGTTGCTCTCTTTCAACGCTTTATCGTTTGTTCGTTGTTCCTTTTTGATTACCTCCTCCTGGCAATTAACCTACCTCATGACTCGCACCAATATCAAAATTAACAAGAACTGATGCCTCATCTATCTATCTATCTATCTATCTTGTTACGAACTTGTAGCATATAGATGAACCACGGTTTTTTTTTTTAAAAAAAAAGGAAAACGTGGGATCTTTTCTCGGTCTTCACTCAGAAATGGAAGCGACACAAGGAAATCAACGAAGAACAGACACAAGACGATGGATTTTAAAATATAACATTTATTTATACATATATATAAAGAAATAAAGAAAGAAAAAAAAAGAATATTCATTTAACAAAAGGGAAGGGTTCATTAAAGAACAGAGGGTGCGAGCAAATACATATATATATATATATATAAAAAAACAGATCAAACCAAGAGAATCAACTTATCTTTCAGTCGAGTTCTGATGCGAGAGTTCTGATGCTAAAACAACATTTTGGCCGGCCGGCAATTTTCCTGAATTCCTTTTCCTTCACAAGTGTTCGGGGTTCCACAGCATTTCGTATAGGCGGTTCGTTGGGTTGATTCAGTTTCATAGCAGTCCTTTCACCCTTAGTCGACAGACTTTGCTGTCTTCTTCATCTCGGTGGGCAGTCTGACGATTTTGCCCAGCGAAGTTCAACTGCCGCTGGTCAGAGGGAAACTGAAATCCTTTTTTTAGATTTTTGCTGTCCCCAAAGATAGTCACGTGGGTTCCCTTCGTCCTTGACCGGGTACGTAGGTGGATGGGGCGCAAATCACGCAGTGTTTGTGTGATGGCCAAAAGTTCAATCCACACTTAGTGTGTTCTGATCACGTAAATCGCAGCAGGAGATCCTGATGGTGCCTGGAATTCACTTATGGTCAAATGCCTGATAGCTGCGAAATTTTGGAACCAGGTCATTCTCGCGTCGGGTCACTTCAAAGTTCACGGGCCCTTGGCTCGTGTGTGGAAGAGTAGATATGGAGGGAAAGAATTTGTGAAGAGAAGAGGAGGATATGGCTGATCATAGAACATATTCGCTTGTGGGTTCGAAAGCATTGGATTAAATTTCTATTTTTATTTATTTATTTATTTTTCTTTTATATCTAACTAATTTTCGACTAGAATTTGAGATTTTCCTTTGGGGCGCTTTTTAGCCTAACGCCTATGTGGTTAATGAAATCGGGGCTGCGTCACAATACATACATACATACATACATACATATATATATATATATATATATATATATATATATATATATACACTTCTTCGAACAGAAGAACGTTCTCACTGCCAGTCCAAAACCACACAAGAAAGAGAATGTTTAACGCCGAGAAAGCTTAACATCGAAAAACATGATGAAAATTAATTAATTTTAATAATATGTGGAAACATCCACTCTTTGCCTGAGGAAGGTCGCTAGACATGAAACTGGTGTTCCAAAATTATATACAATGAAGCATAATATATATTTTAAAGAAATCCACACTACAACTAAAAACGTTTGCAGTTTCTCTCTTCTTTTTAAAATATACACTTTTCTCTCGTTGGAACAACTATAAACTCTTCCTTATATATATATATATATATATATATATATATATATATATATATATATATATATATAATTAACAAGGACAAGCTGGTCAAGCTTGGAGTGAAACACGCAATGATTTAGAATATTTTGAAATATTTACAATATATATTCAGTGTGTGAGGGTCAGTTTATAGGAATATTTTATACAGCCTAGTGGTATAGTGGTGAAGGATTTCTGCAGAACCAAGCACACTTTTTGAAGGGCCGAATACAGAAAGTGCCACAAGGTCCTCAAACGATCCTCCCTAGGTTTTGAATTCAGAGTTGTCCTTCTCCTAGACCAGCTGCCATCAAAGCCAGGTACCCAGTCTGTACTTAATCCGAGACGCTATCAACTAGTCCACCATGTCTTGATATATATATATATATATATATATATATATATATATATATATATATATATATATATATATATATATGACATTCTGGATGTCGTCTATGATTCTAAATCTGATGGTCATGACCTCTTACGCATGATTGCTTCTTAACTTTTTCCCTTACTTTGGAATTGGCGTCGGCCATTTCTGTCGGTTGATCTGAATAAAAACAAAACAAACCCTTCAAACTATCTCCTTTCTTTTCTTTCTTACTCTTTTTTTATTCTTCCTTTTCTCGTGAAACGAGGGTGTGTCTTGTTTTTAGATTTCAATAAATTGTCTACTCACCAGTTATTTACTACCGACTGATGAGATGTGTTAATACACATAGAAACTTGATTGCATTTTTGTAGAGTGTTTTACATGTTTTTATGTGATATTCTAAAATAAAGAATACGCACACATACACACCAACACATACACTTATATATATATATATATATATATATATATATATATATATATATATATATATATATATATATATATGGGTAGTGTATGTAAATATATACTGAAGCAGCAAGAAAGGAAGAATCATCAGTATATATGCCTGTATACATTGAAATACTCTAACAGTTTCTTTGCTCGCACTTCTCACCTTGAAACTTCTTTCTGATTTTTTCGCTTGTCTGTCACATACAATCGTCAAAAATTAAAATGCGACCTCACTTGTCATGTTCTGTCTTCCTGAAACCTGTTCTTGTTTCGTCCTCTCCTCAGCCCACCTTTACTAAAGTCTTCTCATTCTCTTTCATGCCCTGTAACGCACTAGTGACATTATCGCCTTGCCTGGAGTGAAAAGATTAAAGAAAAATAATGGGATTGTACGAAATAATGTAAAATTTTAAATATAGCTGCATAATTTGTGAAGGTTGAAATTGTGTTCTCTTCGGTAAATATACTCTTACGTCGTTTGTTTATATATATATATATATATATTTCAATAAAGGTGCAATTAATTTATAAATTCATGAATCATTCATGCAAAAAACAAATACAGAGGTTAATGATTTAATTGGCGAGAATCCATCGTCGCAAACAATTCAAATAAGATACATAAACCCCGAACCTATATATGAATGATATGATCCTCGTTTATAAATTTCAGTTGCATAAGGTCCTTTTTTATTTTTACAAGCTTTCGTCTGTTCCTACAGACATCCTCAGGTATGGAAATAGATTTTGTTCTTGTTTTTACTCTCAGTAATACGAGGACAACGAAAATAGAGATATAATCCGAAAAAATGCTATGAGAAATGTGTTATTGTTTTGGAACGTGCGGTCGCAACGCTGAGTTTGAATTTAAATTTTAAGGTTCGGGGTTTATGTATCTTATTTGAATTCTCGCCAATTAAATCATTAACCTCTGTATTTGTTTTTTATATGAATGATTCATGAATATTTATATATATATATATATATATATATATATATATATATATATATATATAGAGAGAGAGAGAGAGCGAGAGGGAGAGAGAGAGATAGAGATGGGCGGGGTGTGAAATTTAGTGATTATACCTTTTAGGCGAGGCTGTTTTTCTTCACCTTTTACAATATATTATTTTTATCATATATTGTATATTACCAACGCACACTCACGTACACACAGATAGATAGATAGATAGATAGATAGATAGATAGATAGATAGATAGATAGATAGATATCACATAGTGTTCTCTCGATCTATCTATTTCATTCTATTCATATATATATATATATATATATATATATATATGCACATTTCATTGAATACGACAGACGAGGGGCTTTGATTTAGTTTTTTATACTATATTTCTTTTGTGTTCTAATAATTTAAATTAATTTATGTATAGCCGAAAGCTCTCGGAAAAAAGAATATTCGGACAGTTTTTATAAAATTTATCATCTGAAAAGAAAAAAATATTAGAATACATGAGAAATTGTATCAAAAAAACTAAATTAAAGCACCTTGTCTGTTGTATTCAATGAATAAAAGATTGTTGTCAAAATACACAGACAGAAACACAAATATATATTTGTGTATTTAGGAAGCAAATTCTCATTTAGACATGTCTGATTAAATGAATTAAAGACATTAAGTCTGATAATTTTTAATAAAATCTGTTCATACTCACGAATAACCTTGCGTGTATTGATGCTAAAGGATGAGAGAAATATGCCATAGCTGTTTATTTATTTTTTTTTATTTCCCAAGTACTTTTTCAAGTGTGATATATATATATATATATATATATATATATATATATATATATTTCAAGTCTGATATATATGTATATATATATATATACATATAATTATTTATTCGATAATTATAACATAAATATGTCTTAAAATCACTACAAAATAGCCGTTTTCTTTCAACACTTCTGGTGACTTATCAAGTGATGATTGCAAAGAAATTTATTCAGTAGAGATAATGATGATCCCCTGAGAGGTTTGATAAGACACCAGAAGTGTTGAAACCAAATCGCTATTTTTGTAGTGATTTTATGACATATTTATGTTATAATTTTCGAATAAATAATTGTAATTGTATTTGCTCTACTCTGTATTGAGCACTCTTTTAAGAATATTATTTGTTTGTTATTGAAATTTATTCCATATACACCAATCCTATACTTGGGGATATATATATATATATATATATATATATATATATATATATATATATATATATATATATATATATCACAGAGAGTCTTTTATCTATCTATCTATCTATCTATCTGTCTTAATGTGCATAGTATTACTGTACTTTTCTGATGTTATGAAATGAAGTAATCGACATAATTGGCATCAACTGAAAGATTGACACAGCCAAAGGAAACTGTTCACCTGCCGTTGGTACATCAATTACAGGTGTGTGATTCGTTTAGTTGATGTGCATTATGTTGTGTTTTCAATCATGACAGGAAGTATGAGAGGAAAACTGTTTAAGATTTAGCATAACGAATTTATATCTTAATTTATGTTGAATATTATGTTAAATATATGTTAATTTATGTTAGTAGAAAATGATAATATATGTCAGTAAAAAAAATGTAATTGCGCGTTCTCTAGAGCATATGATCATGGCTCTCCACACTTTCCCTTATCCCTTGTAGCTCTCAATAAGTGTCGTCCCCCTGACACGTTCCCTGACCACATTCTGTCATCCACTTGTTTAAGTCCGCCAGGTATGTCATGCGTTGCTTTCCCTTGTCTCTTTTTCCCTCTATTCGACCTGTGAGTATCAGATTCTCCAAGCCCTCCTTTCTTATTACGTGTCCCAGAAACTTCAGCTGATTCTTCCTGATGGTTAAGTATAAGCTTTCTCCTTGTTTGCATCCTATCAAAGACCTCATCGTTGCTCGCACGCTCGATCCATGATATCCTCAGCATCCTTCTGTAGAACCACATCTCCGTCACCTCGAGTCTCTTCTTCACGTTTAGAGAGACCGTCCAACATTCGCAGCCGTAAAGGAGGACAGATATCACGTAACAGCCCAGTACTCTTTTCTTTATTACTAAAGAAATCCTTTTCTCGTAATACTCTGCCCAGCTTTTGAAATACGTCCTTGGCCATCTCAATACATCTACAGATCTCAGTGTCGCACTTACTTTCCTCTGTCAAAACACTTCCCATATATTTAAACTTCAACACGCCTGCTTGATTTTAGTGTCCCCGACCTGCAAATCGCATTTCGGGTTCATCCTTTTACTGATGACCATGCATTCTGTTATCCTTGTAGTTTATGTAGAGTCCTTTCTTCTCGCTCTCCTTCGCTACCTTCTGTAGGAGATTTTGTCATTTCTTTTCCGTGTCTACTATCAGTACTGTGTCGTCTGCGTATCTTCTGTTGTTAAGATGATTGATGATTGTATTTTAAGCTCATAAGGGCCTTCAAGTTTCAATTGGTCTCACGCTATTTAATGAGAACATGGATTTTTTTTTTATTAAATCTTATTATAGACATTAAAGAAACTGGCCTGTCATGGTAAAAATGTCGAATCGCCTACCAAATCACGTGACTGTCTCGCCTTACTGATTTTATAGTTACAAATGAGACAATACAAGTAACACAGGAACTGAAATAAAATTCTCTTCTAAAATTATTAGGTTGTCATCAGATGTCATCAAGTAAGTGTAAGGGGTGTCAAAAAACAAAAAAAAACGGAGGAAATGAATTGTTTTTTGTTTCATTCACACACACACACACACACACTCTCTCTCTCTCTCTCTCTCTCTCATACTCTCTTCCATACATACACACACACGGAGAAATTTGCATAAATAATTATTAGTGCATAAAATCTCAATAAGTCTTTCATGAGTGTGGTTATGTTGTTTATAATTAAATAATTTTGTAGCTGATTTCGTACATAAACTGTGTTGTTATTTATGTTGAACACTTCACAATGACTACAGAAAAGAATTTACGAGCACTTATATGCGAAAACGCATACAAGTACACATAGGTCATTCTTGCTTAAGTTTTTATCCGTTCATTTTTACCGGTGTAAAACATCCAAGAATTAAATTTCATATACATGATCATAAGAATTTGTCTATCAGACACGAACCTCGAACTGTGGCTTTAGATATTTCGAAGACGTTTAATAAGGTTTGGTGTCTTGGCTTTCTTTACACGCTCAAGAGTTATGGTGTCTCTGGACGAATATTTGCATTAATCTAGAGAGTAATTTGTATTTACTCAATCCCACACGACGTCCGGTTGTGACACAAGGTCGGTTTAATGTGGGGAGTCTAGGCTCGTACATCCGGGCTAGGAACAAAATTCAGTTGCGACTCTATACTTTGATGGAGCCGTCCCTTTGATGGAGCCGTCCCCTGCCCAAAGACAGAGATAGAACTGAGAAATGATATATAATCGTTTTACAAACTACTGGAGAGCAATTTACACACTAGGTATTTACTCTGTCTCCCCGCTAAGACGAGTTGTGACACAAGGGAACAAAACTTGCCCGCAACCGTCGGTTGTGCTGGCCTCGGTGCGAGCACCGATCCCTCTCACAGGTGCAGTGAGAGGGTGCTGCCTCTGGCAGCAGTTCCCTAGGGCTGGGCACCTCTCAGTATAATTTTCTTCAGCTGCGACTCTGTTTTTTGACGGAGTTTGATTTACTTGACCCTCCCCACTGAGTCAGGTTGTGATACAAGGACAGTTTTTAACGTGGGGACGTGAGTATCTTCACTCGGGCAGCTGATCTTAGCTTGCCCAAGCTGGTCAGAGCTGGTCCAAGCTAGTCACAGCGCAGAGACGGATCCCTGTGACTGGTAAGTATCTGTATATGTATACCACCCGAGAGAACGGTTTACATGCGGTATTTACTCTTCCCCACTCCCACCACTAGGACGAGATGCGACAAAAGGTCTATTTTTAAGTGGAGACCCGAACGCGTACGCCCGGGACAGGAACAAAAAATTCTCCTCAGCCCCCGCAAACGCCGGTTGCGCTGGCCTCGGTGAGAGCACCTATTCCACCCTCTGGTGCAATGGGAGGGCGCGGCCTCGGGCAGCTGTTTCCCAGTTGCCCCTCTGTCCTGTGACAGAGAAGCCCCTGAGCGCCCTCTGCCCAAAGACAGAGACGCAACTGAGAGTTAATATGTAGACGCGACCTTACTCAAAAACAGTAATTTATATTTACTCAACCCTCCACGAGGTCAAGTTGTGACACAAGGACGGTTTAGTGTGTGGAGCCAGAGCGCGTACTCGGGCAAGGAACAAAAATTCCCCGAGCTGGCTTCGGTGCGTGTACCGATCCGTCTCTCTAGTGCAATGAGAGTGATATATATATATATATATATATATATATATATATATATATATATATATATATATGAATTATTCATACATAAAACAAATACAAAGGTTAATGATTTAAATGGCGAGAAATCCATCTTCGCGAACAATTCAAATAATATACAAAAACCCCGAACCAGTTTATGAATGAAAAGATAAATAATAAATAAATAAGAAGAATAAAAACAAGAACACAATCTATTTTCTACCTGAGGATGTCTGTTGGAACAGACGAAAACTTGTAAAATAAAAAGACCTAATGCAACTGAAATTTATTAAACAGGATCTTTTCATTCATAAAGGTTCGGGGTTTTTGTATATTATTGAATTGTTTGCGAAGATGGATTTCTCGCCATTTAAATCATTAACCTTTGTATTTGTTTTATGTATGGATAATTCATGAATTTGTAAATTAATTGCACCTTTATTGAAATTAAAATAACTGATCCAAGTGCAACTTTCGGATAAGTGCGACATTACTGTAATTATTGAACAATATTAAATTCAAAGTTTAAAGTATAAATTTAAATGTATTTAAAACCCATGGAGAATCTTCATTTTTATACATTTCTTGTCAGATTGTCTAACAAATGATCCACTTTTAATGAAATTAGTTTTCTGTCCTGATGCAAACTGAGTAAAACTTACCAAAATGACTGTAAGTGATAGCAAATTTGATTTTAACATCAAATAAAGAGAAAGGTAAAGTGATTAAATCAACTAAGAATCTTTTTTCTTCCTTTACTCAGATTCATTGAGAAATTGATAACTGTACTCTGTTACTCTTTTACAATATCAACAAATTCTAGCGAAAGCCAGAAATTTTAATCATTCATAAACACAATTTTCTTGTATAATAATAACTGACAATCTATGATTGGTTTTTAAACTCTGTTGCAAATTTGAGTTTTTCATTTTTCTTTAAAAGCACACCGAATTATCAAACAGCAGACTTGCTAGAACGTTCTAAAACTTCGAAAACCCAGTATACAAGTATGTCTGTACGTTCTACGGTTTCAGAAATTTGGAATTTTTTTTTTATTTTAGACTAGCTAAATTTCAAACCACAATAATTTGACATCTTAAAAAATCAATATTAAAATCAGTTATCGGTGATTTATCAATGCAAGTACTATCGCATTTTCTGCATTTCTATGCATTCTGTTTTCGTATATATGTGTACTCGTGTGTGTGTAAGAATGTGAATTCCTCTTGAAGACAATCGGTCCAAATGTTGCTAGAGTAAAATCATGGATACTGAAAGACGAAAAATCCTTTATATAGAGACATTCTTTTTTGCGACAAAGCATTTACACGAGGGAAAAATCATTTTTAAAAAAAGGGTTTACCTGGAGATTTTAAGAAAAAAAAATTTAAATGAAATTATTTACATGGCGATAAAATCTTTGAAATTAAAAACATTTACAGAAAATGGTTTTACATATTGAAAAAAATCTTTTTCAGAAAATACATTTATGTATTAAAAGACATAAGAAAAATACGTGGATGCTTCAGACATATTTTCTTACGAAAAACCATTTCCTCTTGTTCAGGGTATAATTATTTAATTGTTGCAAAACAGTATTTAACGAAAAGCATTTACATTGGTAAAATATTTTTATATAAAGTAATTACATTTAAACTATGAAAATATGTTTTCTTTACTTTAAAATACGATATATGGCGATTTATAAATATATAAAAATTACTTGGATAAAATAAATTTTAAGAAGAAGCATTTAATAGGTGACAATCATTATAAGAAAAAAGTATTTACATGGCAAAAAACACTCTTTTAAAAAACATTTACAAGGAAAAAAATTTTCTACGTTTCGAAAAAAAGACATTCTTTAAATAAAAAGTATTTATATAGCAAAAAATCATTTGTAACGTAAAAACAGTTGCAGTTTAAAGAAGTCTTTGTATGAAAATTCAATAATAATAAAAAATCTTTTATTACAAAAAACAGACTTGCGTGATGAAAATGTCATTAAGAAAAAGCATTTACATAGGAAAAAATCTCGAACATGTTGAAAACAAATGTTTTTGGAAGAAGAATACTTACATAGAGAAAAGATTGTTTTCAATTAGCTGCATTTACACCCTGAAATAAATTAAATTACATTATATGGAAAAAATATTTTTTAAATGATTTACATGGCAAGTAAACTCTTTTAAGAAAGGCATTTAAATTGCGAAAAAGGATTTTTTTTCTGTAAAAAATCATTTAAATGGTGAAAATTTTAAAAAATAATTTACATAGAATTTTGACTAAAAACATTCATATGGTGAAAAGATATTTTTTAAAAGTATATGTATGGTGAAATTTTAAGAAAAACTCTTTATATGACGTAAGCATATTTTTTTTCTGAAAAAGCTTTTGATATAGAGAGTTTTAGCCTTAAGAAAGTACTTTTATTTGGGGGAACATTTTTTAAATAAAAGGCATCTTCAGAGAAATATTTTAAAAATATTTATGTGGTAAAAATAAGTTTTACAGAGAAAAGCATTTACATTGCGAAAACAATTTTAAGAAAAAGCTTTTCATGATAAATAAAACTAATTGAACACATTTGCATGACGATAAACTTTATATGCCGGCAAATCTTTTCAATCTTTAATCATTAATACATATTTCTTATTTTTTTATAAGACAAAAGTATTTTTTTAAATTGTAAAGTTAAAAAAATATCTTATGTAAAAGAATTTACCTGCTGAAGAAATTCCTTTCTTAATAAAACGTATTTACATTGGACTTATCTTAAAAATTTATAAGAAAACTTTTTTACATGACGAAAACATTTTTTTCAAAAAAGGATTTACTAGAGGGAAAGCTATTTTATGATAAAACATTTATGTGATGACAAAGGCTTTAAGAAAAAGCATTTGTCAGGGAGAAAACCCTTCGCTTTTATAAAGAAGGAAAATCTTTACACTATTTACATTATTCCAACTATTGGCCTCATCATTGTCGCCATATTTATTACAACGTTTCGGCCGTTAAACTCTCCGGCCTTCTTCAGTATCTGTCTATATTTCTGAGATGAGGTATTATGTACATTATTTACATTATTTGGAATATTTTCCTCATGTTTGTCGCCATATTTATTACAATGTTTCGGCCGTTGTACATTCCGGCCTTCTTTAGGTGGCTGGAATGTCAAACTGAAACCTTTATTTCGCAACTGGGGTAGACTGTTCTAGTTCCACGTGCCATGCTTAATGGATGTTAGTTATTTCCTGTTAATTCCCCTCTCCAAGTTCTCTACCACCTTAACCAGGTATTGAACTCACACTCATTGGGTTCCTGTCATTGGATCTAACTAACGCCTTTATCCGCTGTGCCATGAATAAATACATACATGATCGCCTAAGCGTGTATCACACATGGCACAGAACTGACTGACTTTCAACACTATTATAAATCAAGCAAAAAAGGTTGAATGATATTCTACGTTTAGAATTATTTTAATCGCCGCTTCTATCCGACAGTGTGATTTTTATTGTTGATTTCAGAGTTTACTTGGGAAAAACTGTAAATAAGAAATTTGGGCATCTATCTATTGCCATATTTATCACATCATTTCGACCTTTCAGTATCTGTCTATATTGCTTTGATGAGGTATTATGTACACCATTTACATTATTCGGGCTATTGTCCTCATCTTTGTCGCCATATTTATTACAACGTTTCGGCCGTTGTACGCTCCGGCATTCTTCAGTATCTGTCTATATTTCTGAGATGAGATATTATGTACATTAATTACATTATCCGGACTATTGTTCTCATCTTTGTGGCCATATTTATTACAACGTTTCGGCCGTTTTACGCCCCGGCCTTCTTCAGGTGGTTGGAATGTCGAACTGAACCCATTATTTCGCTCACTAGGGTAGACTGTTCTACTTCCACGTGCCATGTTTAATGGATGTCAGTTATCAGTTCAATACCCGCTTAAGGTGGTGGAGAACCTTGGGAGGGGAATTAACTGACACCCATTAAACATGGCACGTGGAACTAAAACAGTCTAACCCAGTGAGCGAAATAAAGGGTTCAGTTTGACATCCCAACCACCTGAAGAAGGCCGAGACGCACAACGGACGAAACGTTGTAATAAATATGGTGACAAAGATGAGGACAATAGTCCAAATAATGTAAATAGTATACATAATACCTCGTCTCAGAAATATAGACAGATAGGAAAATCTTTTTTATAAAATTTACGCGATGAAAAAATCTTTTTAAAGAAAAGGCATATACTTGAAAAATATTTACACATGGAAAATTATTTTCTAAGTATTTAGATGGTGAAAATATTTCACTGCGTCAATTCTGCTCAATAAACATGAAATGATGCTATGAATATGAACTCATTACAAACTTTCCGGGATTTGCTTTTACTTTTGTTTAAAATCATTAATTCTTACTTTAATATTTCCAGTGATATGACCATTTTCAAAAACACCAAGCAGCACCCACTTAAAGGTATGCATAGATTAAGCTTATTGATTTTATTGAGAGAAATCTGTTATTAAATCTTTAAAAATCAGGCCTTTGGTGATGGAATAATATATAAAATTTGTTCAGATTTTCATCTAAGGATAGCACATGAATATTTAATTTATTTAACGTTTGATATATGTAAGAAAATTGAAGACACTAAGTATGAATAAATTGCAAATGAATTCATAGATAGTAAAATCAGATACCTTTAACTTATGGCAGGGATCAAGTTTTTTTTTTGTTTTTTGTTTTTCATTTTTTCAGGGGAAAATATATTATTTCTTCACTCAGTGGCTTGGTTTCATGAAAAATAATTCAGTGTTTATATGTGAACAATCAGGATAGTGTTACTCACATCCAGATTGTTAACTATTTAAATGCTTCAATAGTGACTATTACAAAGTTCTAGTCCACTAAGTCTTCAGGATAGGTTCATATGAATAGAATATGTATTCTTTGGTTTAGTTTGGTTTCGTTTATTTTGTTTTACGATATATCAACCTCAATGGGTTATTTAATGCCGACAAGATTTTTTTAGGATAGGTTCGTATGAATAGAATATGTATTCTTCGATTTATTTTAGTTTCGTTTATTTTGTTTTACGGTATATCAACCTCAATGTATTAATTAATGCTGACAAGATTTTTAGGATAGGTTCGTATGAATTGAATATGTATTCTTTGGTTTAGTTTGGTTTCGTTTATTTTGTTTTACGACATATCAACCTCAATGGGTTATTTAATGCCGACAAATTTCTTATTGCTGGTAATATTTTTATCTAAAAATGTATTACTTATATTTTTTTTAAATGTATAGCTCGTAATAATGTATTGCTGGTAATAATTTTTTCCTCAAAAATTTATTGCTGATAATAATTATTTACAATTTATTTCTGGTATTAAAACCTATTTTTACACTTTCATAGTATTTTAACCCTAGTTTGGGGGTTAACTATTTGCCCATAGCTGGGACTCTAACATGGAACTACCCTCGGTCAGGGATTTTCCTGTGAACACCAGCAATTAAGAGGTGGTTCCATGCTCATCAAAACCTTCTGATCTGAGGCCTTGCTGTCGGATGGAGTTTATCGTCTTACCCAGGACGAGTGTGTAGTTTATCGTCATACCCAGGACGGAATTCTTGTAGAAATAAAACGAAATCAAATCCTGTTCAGAATTGATACATCTTCTAAAAGAAGTGAAAATTATTGGGATTCATGGATTCATTTTAATAAAATATTGTAAATTCCTGAATATTGGCAATTTGTTATGGCAGAAAGTGAGAAAGTTTGGAAAAAGGTCGATATATTGGTGACTCAGTTTCGTGTTCAGTTAATTTTGGAAATCACGGATTAAAACTATAAAGAAAAATCACGTCTTGTTAAAGATAGAAAAGGCACTGTATATTTTGTGATGTACAGGGTGCGGCAAAAATACCTCCCACATATAGACCCTTGTGCAAACGAAACGAATAATTCCGTTATTATTTACTTTTTTTTTTCGTATTTTCCCAATGAAACATGAACAAGTGCACATGTTAGTACTTCATATGTCCATTCGACGAAATCGTTCCTTGCAGATTGAACACAGATTCTCGATTGGATTTAAATCAAGATAGTTTCCCGGCCAGTATATTCTGCTTTGATTTGCTCACTGGTAAGGCTTGCCAGTGTGTTCGTGCAGTGTTGCAATTTCCGTATGCTTTCTTGGAGTAACGTCTATTGAAGACAATGACTGTAGGACAACTAATCGACAGCCGAGACAATAGTGTCTGGGTGTGTTAAAAATCTAATGCAATCACGGCTGACGCCGTATTTTTCAAGGCCAAACAAAGCAAATTTCATCATTGTTTTGACCAAGTAAATGGTTAAGTACACCAGAAAAGAATTACACAACTAGTAAGAATGTATAGAATGAACTAGCACTCGATCTATTCACTGTTCAGTGTATACTGTTCCTTCTCTCCTACTAAACGTATAGTAGGTGGAAGAGTCTAACATAGACTCTTAAGAGGGAGGACACTACAACAATCATACACCCCGAAAATAGATTCATATTACTGCACACAACAGCAAATGACCTAATCTGTAGAAAAAACAAAAATCGATTACACCCTGTCACTCCAGTGGGTCTAAAACTGACCGAATGGTGAAACTAAAGCAGTTGTTTCAATTAATTTGCACAAGGGTGTACATCCCAGAAATACCTCTTACATAATGGTAAAATATTTGTGGCAATGGTGTCTTCATCGAGCTAGTCCTACCATTATGTGGCTGGCATTTCTGGGACGTATATGTGGGCTGTATTTCTGCCGCACACTGCATTATAAGACTTGTCTGGTAAAGGCATTTTTTTTTTATTTCAGTATCTATTTCAAACGTAAGTATATGAGTAAGCATGAAGCATTTCGAATATTTAACACCGACTGAGCAGTTATATATATATATATATATATATATATATATATATTGGAAAATCCATATAAATTGAAAAAAAAGCTTCTTTCCTACACACACACACACACATATATATATATATATGAAATAAGAAATAAGCTTTTTTTAATTCTTATTTTATTCAGCATTTCCGCTCTCTTGCATTGAAAGAATGGATTGTCATTTAAAAGTTGCAATATGATACTCTATTGTCACAGCATTTTCATTTTATTTTTAGGTCTTTTTTTTTTTGTATCGAAACTATTTTAATATTATTTCTCTGCGTATCAGAAGTGCTACTTTTATTTAAACGTGACTTCATAAAATGTCCCCGCCCATGGCGAGATCAGACGTGAGATGTTTGGTTTTGACAACCGATAATTATTTCGTTTCTCGAGCGGAAAAATTCGCGTCCTAATTGAATCCTGGTATCTGAATTCCCGTCAGAATTCGGCGTGCACCTGTTGACTTGAGCAGGCTATTTGTTGCCGATAGATTGACTCCCAACGGGATTGGCTTGCTCGATGCAGCCGTCTCTATACATTCTGTCGGTCGTCGATAGGCTTCTTTGAAAATCTTGTTACTTGCTTTCCCCGTTTCTCCCAATTTCTTATTTATATATTGTTGTTGCTGTTGTTGTACTTGTTCTTTTTACAACTTCGAGTCATAATAACAAAATGGCAGAAATTATTATCATTATTATCATCTTTTTTTTCTCTTTATCGTTATCATCATCATCATCATCATTATGTAATTTCATTGGTTAGTTGGTGGTCAGTTTTTAGAACAGGCTTAGAATATAGAATTTCATGACAGACATGTATCAGCAACGTAAATGATTACTGCAGTGTAATCTTTGTAAAATAAATAAAAGAAAACCAATAGAGTAATTGGACGTATAAAAAGAACAAAAATTAAGTCTCTTTTTTTTTTACAAAATAAAAAAAAAGAGTTGTTACGATGCTCGGTAGGAAATAATTCATCTATCAATTCACATTTTTATCAGGATGTTTGAGTCATGTCATCGTGAAATTAACTATATTTCTCAGAATATAACGACACGAGAAGAACTAATAACACATAGATATCAATGTACCAAACTCTTTTCGAATTATCCACATTCAATTATACTTCATAATAATACTTGTAATTATATTTATAATAATACTTCATAATAATACTTATAATAATACTTCATGATAATACTTCATAATAATACTTATAATAATACTTCATAATAATACTTATAATTATACTTCATAATAATGCTTATAATAATACTTCATAATACTTCATAATAATACTTATAATAATACTTCATAATAATACTTATAATAATACTTATAATAATACTTCATAATAATAGTTATAATTATACTTCATAATAATACTTCATAATAATACTTATAATTATTTCTAATAATACTTCATAATACTATTTATAATAATACTTCATAATTATACTTCATAATAATACTTATAATAATACTTATAATACTTCATAATAATACTTCATAATAATACTTCATAATCATCATCATTATGACTATTTTATTGTAATCTTAATGGTTATTTTTATTAATATTCTTCTTATTATTGCATTTTTTCTTTTGTCTAAAACTGTTTCTATTACATTAAAAATGGTCATAGTTTTCATGGTTCGTCAATTTATTATGATTACTTATGACATTATTTAGTTACGATCAGATAAACTTCTCATAATTGTATGATTTGTATTAATGTAAAGAAACGTTATAATTGCTGTTATTTTAAAATATATTCTCTCTTCTATTATTAGCATAAAAGAATAACTATTAATTTTCTTATTCTTATACTATTTCTACCATTACAATTATCATTATTTTCAGAGATTAATGTAGCTGTTTTTATTATTAGTATTATTATATTTAGTATTTACCCACAGAGTTTTTATAATTATTATTTTCATCATGATAATTATTATCAGCATTATTTTTCTAAATATTTTTTGTAAGAGTGTCTCAGTAGGTACAACCCATATAAAGATGGCATATAATGAATGCGGGGTCGGGAAGAAAGTGAAGAACGTCTATAATAATTTAACACACCTTTCACCTGAGACCATCTAACGATGTAAAGGAAGAAAGGGGTGATCGTCTCGATTGTTCACCTGGAGAATAGTGTGCAATCTCATGTGTATCTCAGGAAACAGATGAAATAATTTGAAATTCGCTGTATCAAATTGGAGCAGCTGTTTTATCAGATAAATGCTTCCTTTCCGTCACAAGAGATGAAACTGCGCGTCTCTTCCTTCACTTTTTTTTTCCTGGTTCTCTTTCTGACTGAATTATTGGATTCAAATGAGGAAGGGAATGAAGAACTCAGGCGCCAGTATTAATAGTTAATACAACTAAGAGCATCATAAATGTCATTCAGCATTAGACTTCTTTTAACCACAAGAATTACCATCACCTCGATTCCAAATCAAAAAGCGATTGTAAAGCGACAATATTCTAGTATCCTTTCTTTAGATTTCATCACTTGATTCTGAATACAGGTTCAGTCAATTTAGTTAACCTATGAAATGAAATGTCATAAAATTAAAGATATTAGTACATTAGATACTTTCACGCTCTTGTACCTAGATTCAGCCAGATGACATAAATAAGTAAAGAGACAGTGTAGCTGTGGCAGTATAGTTGCTGCAACCAAGCGACACGAACAGGATTTGATATAACAGAATGATTTCTGTGGTTAGAAATAGGAGAGCGTTGTCTCTAAGATGGCTACTATTGTATATTATTATCGGGTGATAGTAGCAAGGTTATATGACGAAGGCATGGATTCTGGAAAGACATCATATCGATTGACAATTGTATGAAATCATATCATAATCAAATTCCGCTCAACACATGTCAGTGCACTATTCCAAGGAGATTCGTAATTATTGAACAACCTGAGTACTGTAATTGACACCATGTTATCAATTATTGAGCATCAATTAGACCATAGAATATCACCTACTGAACCGTGAAAGACCGATGTTCGCTTACCTGGTCAGACATGTGATGTTTCTTGAAATTTAAAGTAGACTGTCGAGTTCGTATGCAGAGGAGATTGCGTGAGGTTGTGGATCTCGCCGCTCAGTAGTGTGTGGCTCCGATCCACAACCCATATAGAAAAACCGAAATTATTTGCATAGAAAGAAATGTGAAAGCTACTAACACTTTAAGAAACATTTCGGGGTACTATGTAAAGCGGTGTGTTTCAAAACTAAAAATTTCATTAACGGTTACTACACTTAGTACATATTATTAACCCTAGAACACTAACCATGGATATATAGTACCCAGTACAAATTATCCCATTTTTAATTACAATTTTCAGTACCTGATTTTCTTACCTAAATAATATGTTTTTCAGTTCCTATTAATACAAAGTACAAAAGTTGAAGTGTCTGCATGTAAAATATTTAAGATTTATATTTAATTTTTCTTCTTTTATTTATTTTTTTTTTCTTGATATTTTCAATATCAGGTATGATAAACCCATGGTTAGTAGTGGTTTAACTTTAATTCATGGTTAGTGTTCTAGGGTTAATGATGGCTAACTTCAGTCATTCAAGAAATGTTATAATCATTCCAAGAAAGTATCGTAATTATTTCCCGCCGTTTCTCTTGTTCACGCAACATTTAACGGGCAATCATTAAGAAAGAACAAAGCGTTTTTTTTTATCCTATACTTTTTTTTATACAAAAAATAACAAAAAGTGTGTGAAGGTTTTAATACAATCTGACACTAATTTGGGTAATACAATTACCTGACCTAATGAATATCTTTTAATTTACTGTTAATACATCATTCATACTGAATACCTTTTGCACAGTAAAAGAACTATTTACATATTCCTCAGGTGCACATAGTTTAAATGGGTGAGATACGAGATGATAGAGAAGTATTTCTTTTTTTTTAAAATCCTTGAAATGAAAAATATTTACGAAATCTTAAGATGCGCCTCTTCTTTACAAATAACATAGCCGAAGGAAAAGTTAACAGTTCGAAAGAAATTTAGGATGTGAAAGAACTCAATGGGAGGGAGAACTATACGAAAACAGCTTACTACATTGCTTCCTGTCATTTAATAGAAAAAGGAAAGGGGTAAAATCAAAGGTAAGTGTATTAAAAAAAATTCAAGAAGTAAATGAAAAAAAAAGTGTTTGATGACCACACACTTCCTAAAAGTTCAGCAAAATATATGCTGCTGGCCGGTGTATGTGTTGAAAGATAAACACGCGTGCCTCCTAAAATACCAACAACAAATATGGCAGACTCTGGGTGTGAGTCCACGTAAATAAATATAAAGAAACGATAAGAACCAATATATACTTACCAACAAATGATAATATATTAACAACAAAGGTATACAAGCGACAAAAACAAAGATGTGTGTGTATCAAATGAATGTGAAAACTTTCGGGTTGCAAGGTATGTGTAGTGAATGAATGTGTGTACGTACGTGTATTGTATATGTGTGTTTAGTTCATGCGTTTCCCAAAGGGAACGCATCCTTCGCGAAAGATTTACATGTTGACATGTAAGGGGAAAAAGTAAGAAGAGAGCGATATAATTTTATAGCCCGGAAAGTGTCTCCTAGTAGCAGTTTCGAAAATTAAGAGGAGGTAACCCGACATATAGCTTATGTTTGTGTCAGGTTAATATTTCCTTTCTAGTTTGAAAGATTCATAATTGCCATTAATTTTGAGATTCACATAATTGCCATTAATTTTCAGATGTCAAATAATTACCATTAATTTTCAGATGTTAGCTCTTTCACAATCACTCTTCATCCCGTACCTTTTGTCAGATTCCACTTAAAGAAATATTTAATATTACCTCTTTTTTTATTATTTAAATTGACGTTTAAAGTTATAAATCATTTAACAAGAATAAAAAAACGGCCCATGTTAACTTTTGCGGTGTGTTGTTCAAATCACTTGAAATATCTTAAATATAATTAAGATAGCTTAAAAACACAGCATTTCTTGAATAATGTCAAACGAATGCAACATGGCGGTCAAAAATTTAACCACGGAGCATATGGAAACTGAGCTCATCAACAACATTAAAAACTGGTCTCTTGCTAGAGTTTTGCTAAGTAATCTTGAAAATCTTTGCACATAACTTCGTTTATTCTGAGTTGTCGTCTGTCTTGAGAAATAACAGTGGTGCATGTTCATGAGCAGAACTTTTGAGCCTCTTTTGCACGCAGTTTCAGTATAATGCACATCACCTCGAGATAAATTTACACTTGTTCAAAAATGACACATTTCACTTAAGCCAAATTCAGTTCGCCAGGAATGTCCGTTTTCACATTGGCTGTATTGCGTGTGACCCTTTTCACTACAAGCTAAAGCTGAACCAGATCGTTGTTAGTGTCGCCATGATTGACTCTTCTAACTAAAACAGATTTATCGCATATGAAAACAACTTTTTCGCGATTGTGACAAACAGTGTCACGATAAATTATGTTTATCAATGAAATCTGGAAGTATTAACTCCTATACGAAAAACACCAAACGAACAACAAAACACAAATACAGTCAAACTTACATTTCTTATTTAAAAAAAAAAAACCCCGAAAGCATACATAACCGATACAACTGCTATACTCAAAACTCACTATTTAACAAGATGTTAATAAATGCAACTAATCAACTACGTAAAATCGATATTGCAATAATTCTGTCCGAAAAGGCAACATCTATATTGTTATGGGGTCCACCCCTTTTTCATATAAGTGGACTCGACCGGAGTGTTACTGGGACTGCTGCCGTTAAATACCCAGAGTCAGTCAGAATAGAGGGAGATTGGGAGAGTGAACAGAGATTGTGATTGAGTTGGAGGTAGAGTAATAGTGTGAGGTAACCGCTTGTAGAAGTCAGTTACAAGCACGTAAACTCTAAGGAAGTCCTACTTCGAGACTGTATATATATGCGGTTAGTCGTAATAATATATATATATATATATATATATATATATATATATATATATATTATTATTATTACGACTAACCGCGTTCCTGGATTTACTAACAGAATTACCCATTGTATTATTGTCTAAATACATTTAATTTCTTATCTTTATTTCTTGCGTTTGTCATTCATTGGAGACCGAATTTCATCTCGGAATCCACAACATATATCTTACTAAACAAAAATTTCTACGAATAAAGACCTACGGTCAACTTAAAAGAGAAAATCTTAAAAATCTACATAATTATCTTCAGATAATCTTACAAACGTGGATAAATTTATCACAGAAATAGGATCCTTGAAACAGAAAAATCATTTGCAAATATGAAGTAGGATATATCGATGTAAATATGAAACCTCACAAACCAAGAACCCAATAATGCTAACAAATTCCTACACCTATCTGCCAAAATTCCAAAACGATCAATCAAATTATCAAAACCATACATTTCTACATGAGATTTCATCCAAATATTTAATAAAAATTAACGAAACGGCTACATATTAGCTTGTTCTTCTTCTTCTTCGCCATCATCGTCACCTTCTTCTTCTTCTTCTTCTTCTTCTTCTTCTTCTTCTTCTTCTTCTTCTTCTTCTTCACTTGGGCTCTGTCCCCCTATTCTGTCGGGGTCGCGTGCCAGAGCCTGGATCACCATGAATAGTTTTTGGTGTACTCATTATAGACACGCGTCTTAGGCGTTTTAACCTAGCGGAGGCCATCCCTCTACAGTAATATTAGCAAGATTGAACAACCAAAATTTATTCACCAATTACCTGTAAGTGAACCAATAGACGTCATAATTACTTCTCAAACACACTTACGGTGTTTATAAAAATGTTTCTAAAAAAAGGAGTGGATTTTAGTTTTAATCCGCCATTTTTATTACTTCAAACGTTATTATAGTAAATAGTGGTATTTAAAATAGATGTCAAATTTAAAAATTTTTTTAAACAGTGTATCACATCTATCACTTTGCGCATTCGAGAAATTTTAATAAAGTGAATTTGCTCTCCGGCAGGGATGGAATCTGTGTCTCTTTTTGTAGGAGAAACCAACTTTTGATCCGGCTTGCTTTTATGTGGTTTATATATATATATATATATATATATATATATATATATATATATATATATATATATATATATATATATTTCGACAGACTTTCATGTTTCTAGCCCTTTCTTTTTTAAAACCTTATATATATATATATATATATATATTTGAATAAAAACAGACCACTTTGAGGTTCCATGTAATAAGTTATTTCACCACAACCCTTTTAAAGGGCTCTGGATCATCAGACTGAAAAGATACGAGTAAACAACTAACTAACAAAAGAGCTCAATACAACCGTAGAGCAGACCTAGATAAACCTAGTGAGCCAGACAAACCTACCCAGGTTTCACCTAAGCGTTAAGTCAGGGAAAGCTGGCTAAAGAGGCAAAGGGAAACGCATATTTATAGGCGATAGTCAAAATAGTCACTAGGTTTATCTATCTATCTATCTTTCTCTCTCTCTCTCTCTCTCTCTCTCTCTCTCTCTATATATATATATATATATATATATATATATATATATATATATATATATATATATATATATATATCTGTCTGTCTATATTTCTGAGATGAAGTATTATGTACACTATTTGCATTATTCAGAGTTTTGTCCTCATCTTTGTTGTCATATTTATCCTTAAGGACACATGGCACAGTGAATAAAGGCGTTGGTTAGATCCAGGGACAGGACCCAAAAAGTTGTGAGTTCAATACCTGATTAAGGCAGTGGAGAACTTGGAGAGGTGAATTAGCAGGAGATAAGTGATAAATGACATCCATTAGATATGGCACGTGGAAGTAGAACAGTCTACACCAGCGAGCGAAATAAAGGGTTCAATTCGACATTCCAACGACCTGAAGAAGGCCGGAGCGTACAACTACGGCGACAAAGATGAGGACAATAGTCCGAATAATGTAAATAGTTTGTATATTTATATATGTGTGTGTGTACTGAGAGTCTTTACGAAACATTTTGCAAATATTTTTCTTTTATGTTTCTTTTTTTTTCTTTTCAGCATCATCGTACAAGTTCCTAACAAATTGCTAACAATTTGGTAAGGGTTGGGCTAAAAAGTCATAATATTGTGCTGATTGAAATGTGGAAGCGCTTTTCACGTTGTGTAAGTTTTTTTTTTTTTTTTTTGTGAATGTCTCAGAAAATGTGTTCAGCTAAATTAGACAGGAAAGCCCAGAAACAACACTTTTCGTAATAAATATTCCTTTTTACTTTATGACACATTTTTAACGTCTGAATAATGATATGATTTCCTGAAGTCTGTCTTTCGAACGATCCAATATTCTTTATTGTTGTCTGTATAGGAAAAAAAATCAACAACTTATTTCTCGATTCGAAAAATGTAAGATTTTGGTAAAGAAGTTATAACTGACTGACAATATGTTTCCATTTGAAATCTAATGATTCTTGATTAAAAATACTGTATCTGTCTATATTTCTGAGATGAGGTATTATGCACACTATTTACATCATTCGGACTATTGTCCTCATCTTTGTCGCCATATTTATTACAACGTTTCGGCCTTTCAGTATATGTCTATATTTCTGAGATGAGGTATTATGCACACTATTTACATTATTCGGACTATTGTCCTCATCATTGTCGCCATATTTATGACAAAGTTTCGGCCGTTGTACACTCCTGCCTTCTTCATGTGGTTGGAATGTTGAACTTAACCCTTTATTTCGCTCACTGGGATAGACTGTTTTAGTTCCACGTGCCTTGTTTTTAATGGATGTCAGTTATCAGTTATCTCCTGTTAATTTCCCTTTGAAAGTTCTCCACTGCCTTAACCGGGTATTGAACTCACACTCTTTAGGTCCTGTCACTGGATCTAACCAACGCCTTTATCCACTGTGCCATGTATCCTTGAGGGTTCAGTTCGACATTCAACCACCTGAAGAAGGCCGGAGCGTACAATGGCCGAAACGTTGTAATAAATATGACGACAAAAATGAAGACACTAGTCCGAATAATGTAAATAGTGTAAAAATCACTGTTAAGTGATTGCGTGGTTGTTTTTTGTAAGGTAAACCATCCTACAGTAGAATGAACTCTTCCTCCTCTCATAAATACAAACTGCGTGAGTCAGATGAGAGGAGTGTAAAGTGAGTGGAGTAGTAGAACCAGTGCTAATCTACTTATTACTAACACTATTGTTTTGTACATATGTTCAATATACTTTTGCAACCTACCTTCGTCTTCCGTGTCTTTCTTTCTGGCCCCTAAACAGGCCACAACAACTTGGCGACGAGGATTCGCACTTTACGGGGACTCCAAAAAAAAATGCCACAACATTTTTATAGTAAATTGAACAATTACAGTGAATATACAGTGTCTTTATTAAATCCGAATAAAAATTGCGTTTATTTAATTATGGCTTACCTTTGTACATGTTCAGAAGCTTGCTTCTACCTTCCTTCCTGATTTTCACTTTCTCTATGGTCCTCTTTTTCATTTTGCACGCCAATCTTGATGTTTTATTCTTTCACAAGGTAAATGCTTTGGGGTCGAGTGCAAGTAAATAACAAGACAACGGTTATAATTAAAACAAAATTGTGAAGAGCACTCAATACAGCATCAGTTGAACAACTTGGGATGGAAAATAGAATGAAAAATTCGAACCACAGTAACAACATGTCCCAAGTGTTGTTTCAGAAATTAAGTAGAATTAGATGGCGAAATAAGTCATTTACCGCCCACGTTTCACGTTTGTTTCGCACTTTATTATTATTATTATTATTATTATTATTATTATTATTATTATTATTATTTTCTTTGATTTCTAGTGTATACTCATTTCTTTTCGGGCCCCAACCAGGTCAGAAATGGCATCATGACATTTTCAAAAAAAACAAAAAAAAAAAATCACCCAAGATCACACATACTTTACTTCGTAAGGTGTGGGCTGTACTTGCGAGTACATTTTTTTTTTTGTATATCTTTAAGGCATGGGCTTCTAGGAATCCCTTCAATGAATCTATTGGAATCTTTTACAATGAATCTGAGGGTTCCAACTACAACTGGAGTTGTTGATGTCCTCATGTTCCACATTTTTGAGAGTTCAATTTCAAGGTCCTTTTATTTTGAAATTTTTTTGAAGATCTTCAAAGATACATTACCGTTCGCAGGGACGGCCATGCCAATAAGAATTCACATTTTGTTTTTGCGGTCTCTGACCGCGATGTCTGTGCGTTTAGCTTTCATTGTAATGTCCTTGTGCATTGTAAAGTCCCATAAAATTGTCACAGGCCCTCTCTCGGTAATCATGGCGTTAATACTAATTTCTTGCAATTTTCCTTTCCGTAAAAGTTTTTCCACTGCATATTTTGGCCCACTCTGTCATTCCTGGTTTTATATTCGGGGGTTCCAATACCGTACAACCTGATATAAGATGGTCAATTGTTTCTAGATATTTATCATATAATCTGCATTTTGGGCTAACATAATTTTTCAGTGTGTGTTCTTGGTAATTTCTAGTTAGCAATCATTGGTCCTGTGCAGCAAAAATAAAACTTTCGGTTTCAGTATTTAACCCTGCACTATGTAGCCACTGATGGGTACGGGTTTTGTCTACGTCAGCTTGTTTGGTACGCGCAGAATATTAACCGTGATGATGTTTATCCTGCCATCGTTTCTATATCTGATCAATTGCATTTGCCTTTGCTTCTTATTTTAACGGTTTTTGCAGCTTCGGTAGATGTATTATGTTTTACTTACATTTTTTCATCCACTTCAAACTCCATTTTGAATTTGTTGGCTTCCTTTATTACTGAATAAAGTTCCTTACTTCTTTCAAGTTTTTTGACACAGATCATCATCTCAGTCTTCTTTTGATTCATTTCCCATCTATCTTTGAAGATCGATTGTTGCGATTCTGTAAAACAGTTCTAGTTGAACTAATTCTCTTCTTCCTCCGGATCTGGGCACATGCAGGCGATCAACATCAGCCTTGGAATGATGTACACAGTGAAGTGCTTTCTTGTTTTGGCGTCCATTCACTTAATGTCAGCTACGGTCCAGTTAAGGATGTTTAAACTGTATTGCACCACGGGGACAGCTAAAGTGATTGTGGTTGATATTCTGTTTTTTTTTTTTTTTTTTTTTTTAATTTTAATTCAACACGGTATTCAATACAAGACGCACACGCCTGTAATATTATATTCTTACGCTCTCCTTCATCTGGATATGCTACATTCCATCACCATCGCTAATTCCTAGATACCTATATGCCTCTTCTAGTTCCAGTTCCCTAATCTTCGTGACAAAATCTAGATCTATTGACTGTGTTTCTGTAATAATAATATCTCAGGAAATAAAACTGAAGATTTTACCTGCGACATAAACTCTATTTATTCAGATTATGTCACTGAAGATGAGTAGAACGACATTAGGGCAGAATTCTTGGAAAACAACAGAGGTGAAATCACCGAAGCCAAAAAACAAATCATTTAAATACTCAACAGAGTAATTCGCACAGACAGAGACCAGCTCTCTAAAATTCATATGACGTAATCCAATAGGCATATTGTGAAAATATACAAGGCTGAACTGCAAACAGTGTTAACGAACAAACCCCTGGGAAACATTTCTTGAATGTTTCTTTTGTACATTTACCTAATCCGGAATCTATACCTATGTTTACAATATTGGGGAGACCTTCAACTCATTTTCATCTTTGGCAAAGAGTTTGACATTATCCTTGTAGAGTAGGTGATTGAAAACTTTCTTGTTTACTTTGTATCCATAGCTATTTTTTTTAGTTAAGTGGGGATTAAGGACAGACCTAACAGAAGCGGTGACAGAGAGTCTCCTTGAAAGATTCTTCGTCGGAAATTCAGGTGGCAGTGCCTATGTTAGGATTTAGGTATAACGTGGTTTTCTACATTCCCATTTACTATCACCGAGGAGACTTTGCACATTTCCAAAGTTTTTAAGGAGCCAAGAGTGTGGCACACTATCAAAGACTTTACTATGCTGAGATTTATACCTCTTATCCTGCAATTTTTCAGGATCATATTTTTAATAAATAGTTGATCTTTGCAATCATATGAACCCCTCTGTCATCAGTTCTGTTTCAGGGTAAGAATGTTGTTTTCTCCGAAGAAAGGGTAATTGAATTTCGTCAGGACAGACGTGATCAATTTATGTGGTGAGCAGACATGTTATTGGCCTATACTTTTTTGATCATCTGTTTCACTCGTTTTTGGAGATATGTAATATGTTCGGTGATCCATTCTGGAACTTCATTGAGATTATTAGTAAGCATTGATAATGTTTGTACAAAGGATTGATGACATGCTAGAGACAAAAAAATTGGTACTTTGTCATTTCCTGAGGATTTCCTTTTTGGGGATTTCGTTAGAGTTTGCCTAACATTATTCTTGGTTATATTATTGTAGAAGTTTATCCATCATTCGTTCTTTTTCTTGTTGGAACCATTCTGAATTGGAGTTATATTTCTTTGAGCTGCTTCAATTATTCTTTCAAAATTTCTGCACTTGTTCAATAGATGGTAGCTTTTTGACATCTATAACTACTTTTCCAATTTCCCTGTACTGTAAAACGTCTTTAAGTCTCTTTGGAGTATCTTATTTTGACAATAGAATCCACAACGCTTTTCATATTGTCTTTTTCTCTGTGCCTTTAACTGCAGTTTTGGTTTTAGTATTTGCTTTATTGGTGGAATTTCATTTTATATCTTCGTTTGATCTTCCTGCATTTGCGACTTAAGACATTTGAGTTTCTTGAGATCTCATCTAATATCGATAACTCACATCTGATTTCCTATATTTCTCGCTTCAATTTTGCCTTCCAAATTGGCTCTTTTTGCGTGTTGTTTGATCTTTACATTGTCTTGATACCAAGCTTCCAAGTAGCTTATAAAGGTGTTATGTATATAACTTTATTTACTTTGTGATGTTTCCCTGTGGTTTGCCCGTTAACAATGTTCGCAGTGCAGCGTTGTATATTTTCACAATACGTTTATTGGATTACGTCATATGGATTTTAGAGAGCTGAGTACTTAGAGGGTGTGGTTTTTTGCTTCGGTGATTTCACCTCTGTTATTTTCAAGGAATTCTGCCCTAATGTCGTTCGACTCATCTTCAGTGACATAATCTGAATAAATAGAGTTTATGTCGCAGGTAAAATCTTCAGTTTTATTTCCTGAGATATTATTATTTTGTATGTCATTTATTTTAGTTTTTACCTCATCCTCTGTCACATTATTTAATTCCAACCTAACCTATTTATTGTTTGAGTAATGGGTTATTATATTCTGTCTTATATTTAGTATTATCTGATCTGTTTCTGCATTGGAGAGTCCCTGCTGATATTGGTAAGCATCTTGGGTTGTGATAGGGCCTTTTTCAAATTCCTACAATAGTTTTCCATATTTGGTATGTCAGATTCGTGATGTTCTGTGAATTTTTGAATGCTATGAAAAAGGATATCATAACTTCTAGATACACTTCGTTAGCTTTTTGTATTATTTGATTTGGTATTGAGTCACTTTGGACCAAGGTTGGAAATAGTTCGCGTTTAGTAACCCGGTATTTCATCGTTGTTGGAAGAGTTTGTTCCACTTGAAGAATTTTTTCAGCTCTGAGAAACGCAGCCTTGATTGACTCGGATGACGTTCAATCTGGTATGAGTATTTGGTTGTAAGCATTGAGATTTTTTCCTACTTTTTTTTTGTTTTATTCTTGACCACTAAGGGATAGTTTCTTCAAGATACCTGCTCAAGGATGACTGGTAACCAAGAATAAAGGGCTCGTCGTCTTGAAACGGGGGTGGGGTTATATTCCAATATGCAGAGTTCGAGATTTCCTGATCTAGTAACATTCAAGAGAGAATTCAGAGATTTCCTGATCTAGTACCATTCAAGGGGGAATTCAGAGATTTCCTGATCTAGTACCATTCAAGGAAGAATTGAAAGATTTTCTGATCTAGTCCCATTCAAGGGAGAAATCAGAGATTTCCTGATCTAGCGCCATTCAAGGCGGAATTCAGAGATATCCTGATCTAGTAGCATTCAAGGGGAAATTCAGAGTCTTCCTGTTCTAGTACCATTCAAGGCGGAATTCAGAGATTTCCTGATCTAGTACCATATAAGGGTGAATTCAGAGATTTCCTGATCTAGTACCATTCAAGGGAGAATTAAGAGTTTTCCTGATCTGGTAAAATTCAAGGGAGAATTCAGAGATTTTCTGATCTAGTACCATTCAAGCAGGAATTCAGAGATTTCCTGTTCTAGTACCATTTATGGTGGAATTCAGAGATTTCCTGATCTAGTACCATTCAAGGGAGAATTCAGAGATTTCCTGATCTAGTACCATTCAAGGAGGAATTCAGAGATTTCCTGATCTAGTAACATTCAAGGGAGAATTCCTAATCTAGTAAATTTCAAGTGGTATTCAGAGATTTCCTGATCTAGTACAATTCAATGGAGAATTCAGAGATTTCCTGATCTAGTACAATTCAATGGAGAATTCAGAGATTTCCTGCTCTAGTAACATTCAAAGAAGAATTCAGAGATTTACTGATCTAGTACCATTCAAGGGAGAATTCAGAGATTTCCTGATCTAGTAGCATTAGAGGAAGGAATCAAAGATTTCCTGATCTAGTAACATTCAAGGGAGAATTCAGAGATTTCCTGATCTAGTAGCATTCAAGACGGAATTCAGAGGTTTTCCTGATCTAGTACCATTCAAGGAAGAATTCAGAGAGTTCCTGATCTAGTACCATTCCAAGGGAGAATTCAGAGATTTCCTGATCTAGTACCATTCAAGGGAGAATTCAGAGAGTTCCTGATCTAGTACCATTCCAAGGGAGAATTCAGAGAGTTCCTGATCTAGTACCATTCCAAGGGAGAATTCAGAGAGTTCCTGATCTAGTACCATTCCAAGGGAGAATTCAGAGATTTCCTGATCTAGTACCATTCAAGGGAGAATTCAGAGAGTTCCTGATCTAGTACCATTCCAAGGGAGAATTCAGAGATTTCCTGATCTAGTACCATTTAATGGGGAATTCAATGATTTCCTTATCTACTACCATTCAAGCAGGAATTCAGAGTCTTCCTGATCTAGTACCTTTCAAGGGAGAATTCAGAGATTTCCTGATCTAGTACCATTCACGTGAGAATTCAGAGATTTCCTGATCTAGTACATTCAGGAGAGTAACTTAGTTATATGCAAATGGTATTGATTGTAATAATTTTTAACTTAGTATTATTCGCAATGGTCACTCCCAGATGAAAGATCGGGAGCGTACATACATTGGGGATTATCAAAAATAAAATGTTTAAATTAAAGTAAAATAGAGTCAAAGAGACTGAAAAATAAAATTACATTTCACTTTTTCTTACAATTCTAAATTAATTGTATCAAAGTTCACATATCTTACATATTGAGAGGCGAAGCCAAAATGGAGTCGGCCAAAGGTTAAAATATTCAATTTGCTGATGCTAATATGAGTGATAATAATCAAACTTTATAGGGTGGGTCATTCCCCACCCCGCAGTACAGGTTAGAGGAATTCCTTAAACAAAGAACAAATACAATAGATTTTACATTTGGGGTCATTTCTCACCCTCCTCATAATACAGGCTCCTAGAATGTAAGATTCTCATTCAAAAAAGTTCCTTAAAAAGAATATGTCCAGATTAGCACACTAAGATTCCACTTGCAGCCATTATTATTATTATTATTATTAAATATTATTAATATGATTGGTTGAGTTTATTTTGTATTACGGCATATCAACTTCAATGGTGTATTTATGCCTACAACATTTTTAGGATAGATTCGTATGAATAGAATATGCATTCTTTGGTTTAGATTGGTTCGGTTTATTTTGTTTTACGGTATATCAACCTCAATGAGTTATTAAATGCCGACAAAAATTTTTATTGCTGGTAATATTTTGTTTTGTCAAAAATCTGTTTGTGGTAATATATTTCCTTCAAAATTCTATTGCGGGTAATAGTTAAATATTAGGTTGGTGCAAAAGTAATGTCGTTTTCTCACATAGTGACATATGTGAGAAAACGACATTATTTTTGCACCAACCTAATATTTGCCCATAGCTGGGACCCTAACAGGTGCTACCATCCTGTGTGAGGCTGAACCTGGGAACACCAGTAATTAAAAGGTTGTTCCACGCTCCTCAAAACCTCCTGATCAGAGGCCTTGCTGCTGGACGTAGTTTAACGTCTTACCTAGAACGTATTATTAATATGAACTATTATTATTATTATTTTGTTTGATTTCTGGTGTATACTGATTTCTTTCTGGGCCCCTACTCGAAACCTAAGGTCAGAAATAGCATCATATTAATTGTCGCAAAATAAATGGCTGCTTTTGTTGTGTCGCATTATTGCGATTATTTGTTTCTTCGTTGCTTTATATATTTATATCATATATTCAGCGTTTCATTGACTTATTTCCGAACTAACGTTTTCTCAGTTTCTTTCACACTCAGTAACTTCTTGTGGCTTAGAGACTTTATTACCTTGCTTGGGGCGAAAGAAAAAAATTCCTTTATGACTTTTTGTCCTGGTTTAATGGTTAACTAGCCAATCTAGTAAATCAATACTAGCTAGTTTGCTTCTTATTGGATACTTTGTATTTGTAACTTTGTGCTAAAATTAAGCTCTACTTCCTGAATAACTCGGCTACCTCGTTATGGTTATCAAAGCAGTCCCGCAGAATATTAATAAAGACATACATTCAAGCCTACATTTGTAGCCGTCTGCCTAAATTTGGCTACTCTAAGTAAATACCATAACACAATGTTTGCTGCCTAATAAACCTAGCTAAATAAAGTACGTGGAAGATAATGTGGGTAATAAAGTTTTGTTTTGCCTACCTTCCAAGCGAGAAGAGTACACCTACCTTGAAAATCAGTATTTTGAAATTATAGCTGGGCTCGAACAAATTGTACTAATCGGAAATAAGCAACGACCTTAAACAACATAAGCAAATACAGATTTAAGTTATAGTGTTCTTACATTTCAGGCTTTTCAACGTCTTTTTTTAGTAAAAACACATTTCCCTTACTAGAACCATTTTCAACTTTAACCAGCAATTACAGTAAAATTAAGAGAACAATAATTGAAATCTCTCAACCATAAGCTGAGATTATTGTGCCTCCATCGTATAACACCGGCGCGGAAAATAGAATTGGCAAGTCGTATTTGAATTTATCACTAATGCCGTTAGGACATTAATCCGTTTTTTCTTCAACCTCTATCTCGGACTTAAATAGCAGAGTAGACTTGATTGGCAACCAGTCTAAGAAAAGGAAAACTGAATTCAAATCATTCCACTATCTTTTCAAGAACGCATGGAAATTTACAATTAATAAACAAAAGGAATCTATGACGACTCATGATCTCATACGTCTTGAAGGAAAACGACATTTTAAAAAAATCCAAAAGTAATTCTGCTAAAGTATTAAAAAAATACCGATTTGCCTGTATGTTTGGTTGGTATTACTGTTTCTACTGAGAAATTTCTTGCTATATAAATGACCTCAGATTTTCAATTTTCTTATAGCTTCTTTGTATTTTAAATTAAAAATAGAGAAAGCTCTCAGAGTCGCATTTTATTCGAAAGCTGGAGACTCCCAGTTATTCTCTATTATACTGTAAATAGTATTTAGCATTTAGAGTAAAGCATCACTTGTAAGTTGTCTGGAAATCTTCTTCCATTAGCCCAAACAAAAATGAAATGAAAGCACTGTTTCTTCATAGTGATATGACAGATAAGGTGAAGACCGTGCCAAGCAGGGTTTCCCACTGAGAGAGCATCCATTACTTCGTCGATCACACACAGAGAATGGAGAAGAGATAGATGCTGTGATCCGTTCCTCGTCAGCCAACATTCTTCCTGGCAAAATGAGATCTCGTTTTCTTATTGTATTTTTTTTAAATTCTTTTACTTTTTTGACGAGATCTCGTTTCCATTCGAGGAACGCCGCCCTTGAGAGAAACGTTGCATTCGAAGGTCGATGTTGTCACGAAGATGGCGTCGTTTTCCCTTCCAGTCTCTAGTCGATGTGATAACGCGCCGCTTCTTCCTGCTGCGTTCAGAAGCCCTGCTGGTTTTTTCGCAGATCCCTCTCGACATCGTCCTCTTCGTCATCACCAAGGTCTGCTCTCTGCTTGGTTCGGCTTTGCCCCGCACACGACGCTCTCTCCACTTTTATCTTTTCTTTTTTTTTTCTTTTTTTCTTTTTTTTTTTTCTTTTTTTTGGCGCTGTCTTCTCTAGTAGAGACTATTTTGTTCGCCCGGAAAATAAAACGTTACCGTATATAAAAGATAAGGTCATAGGTATCTATATTTATACGTGTATTTTTAAGCGCACGCGCGTATGGACGTCCGCTTCTCTAGGAATTAGTGTAGGTATGCAAATAGATGTATGCGTTTATAAGTAGACTAGATTACACTGCGAATTGGAAACTATCTTTGCTTTATGTATATGTGCTATGGTTTCTAAAAACGTATCTTTTAGCCTGTGATTATGTATATGATTCTGTATGTGTGCGCACGTACATGCATACAGGCATCATACATTTTATGTATGTATAGCAGTTAGAGATCTAAATTTGGGAATAGCGTAATTAGTATTTTACTGTAAGAATGCATATATATACATACATACATAATAGCTGGCCACTCGTATTCAAGGATACCTGTCTATTAGTGCGGCTAGCCAATCCCTATTGCAGACGCTCGCTCAGGCATATTTGTGTTTGTTCAACACCCACAGAGTCAAACTGTGGTTTATACTGAAACTATACTGAGCAGACTTTAGTTACAGTTTCTGGGAGAAAGCGTGTTATCTAGAATAATCAACAATCTGAACAGGTCCAGCACACTCAAAACCTCGGTCACGATGACTTGTGACGTCGTGCTAGCACAGCTATCGACGGACCCCAATGGTTCCGTCAACCTAATTTCACTCACATGGCTTTGGTCAACCCGTGGTATGGTTTTCAGGTACTTTCCAAAGGTGCCGCACGCTGGGATTAGCCCCTCCAGGTTATATCAGAAAGACTACTCCCTGACATGAGATGAGACGTGAGATTCGAAAACGGGTCTCATAGTCAGAAAGCGAACATATATATATATATATATAGAGAGAGAGAGAGAGAGAGAGAGAGAATACGGTCTGTCCAGCTATTTACCCATACATGCATGTATTTACCATACATGGGGGAGAAGAAGACGATTCGCATTTTTCCCCATGGTATTGACATGTAAGTTAATGTAATGTAATTAGTGGAATTCGAACTCAGCTCTCCATTTCTTTAATCCGAGCCGTTATCCATTACTCCACCGTGCCTCCATAATCCAACTTACCTCAGCAAAAAGTAATAACAATAAAAATAACATGAAAAATAAATATTTTTATCGAAACCACTTACATAACCATTAAAAATCAGAAGAAAATCATTACTGAAATACAAATAAACAATTAAGCGGTAAAAACAAATTACACTACTATGTGAAAAATAACCATCGGTTATCATTAGTAATGAGACAATAATAACAAAATAAAAGACTTTAGGAAATGAATGTTGTTTAAGAAAACCTTTGTTGGTCTATACACAACTTGTATAAAACACTTTCCCATGTAGTCTCCATCGAGATTGATGCAATTGTCACATCAGTGCATTTGTATCAAGTTTACCAAAACCCAAAAATGTGCTCCACACAAGGGATTATTTGCAACAGATTTATTAAAATTTTAAAGTTTCACTGAATTTAAGTAAATAGAGTTTAAGATCGCAGTGTACCATTTTAGTTTGAAATGGTTTTGACAGTTAAATTTTATGATCACTCCAATTTGACTATTCATGAAATTTGCCTTATTTTCTCTTCTCTCCTATCATATGCGGTTTTAAACCATTTACTCACAGACATTTAATCGTAGGCAATAAACTACATGATTTTGATAAAATACATACAAACGCATTACTAAAATTTAGTTGTGAAGAAAAATTTGATTTAAATTAATGAATCCTAAAAACAACATTGAAAATGTTTTATGTCTAAAAAATATTTTTCAAAATAACTCTGTAGAACAGTAGCCATTGTTGCTAATTAAATGGATGAATTATTGCGAAGGTTTTTAAAATTAAAATTTGTAAGCAAAATTTGGGCTCTGAAAACAGATATGAAATCGACATATAATCACTAAAACAATAATTCATAAGTTAAAACTTTTTACGATTGTAATCAAAAGTATCGGCAAATATGTTTTTGCATTAATTTATTTGCATTAGTTTATTTTCAGATTAACCCTTTGAACCCTGCGTTCCTGAACAATTTGAACCCTTCTGCCTGAACTCCTGAGTCAAAATTCGCAAATAATTTGTATGTAATGTTTCACTGCAGATATAAAAATAGTTACAAGTCTATACCCACCGTTCAACCGGTAGCTGAGCATTAAGTCATTTTCTCTACCAATGTTCAGTCGGTGGTTAGGCATTACGTCATTTTTCTCTACAACCGGTAAAGCAGTGGTCAGGGCTCAAATAGTTAAATTCCGTCTCTATCATGTTTAATTATATGCCAAGAATCTTTTAAGTTTAACCCTTTCATCCCTACATTCCCGAACAATTTTAACGCCTCCGCCTGAACTCCCGAGTTAAAATTCGCAAATAATTGGTACGTAATGTTTCATGATAGATATAAAAATTGTTACAAAAGCTATAAGCATTATACTTAGCAGGGAGAGAGTATGAGTTCATGCCTTCAGTTTATCCCCAGAAATATTTCTTTGTGTCCCAGTCTACCCAAATAAGACAACTAATAGTAAAACCCGATGTAAGTGTTTACCTACCGTTTAACCGGTGACTGGGCATTAAGTCATTTTTCTACCACCGATAAAATGGTGGTCAGGGCTCAAAGGATTAAACATTCAAAATGGAATTAGAATTTGCAAATGAATAATTATAACCACTACGAGGGCAAAAATAAAGAAAAAAAGTGCCAACTTAGAAAATGTTTTACAATTATTTCTCATTAGACTTTAAAAATCAACCAAGTCCTTGAATTCGATCATTCTTCTGTAAAAATACAATACAACCCCGTAGGATAAAGGTGTTGATTTTCTGTTATTTTTAGTTTCCTACTTTGCCACAGACGTTATAAATTCTTGCTTTTCAACTGAACAACTTCATGCTAGAGGTATAAACAATTCATCCCATGCAAGGCAGTTAAAAACACTCACGCCCATAAACTCAGCAGACCATTATATGGTGGCGCGCCATAGATCTCAACTCGGTAGGTTTATTTCTGTGGTTTCCGTATCATGTAGATTTTTATCGGTTTTGAATTGAGAGTAATACCTTCTCCTAGACTGGTTGCCAACCGAGGCAAGAAAGGAAGATATATACTAACACATTATTTAAACAATAGCTGGAGGGGCGAAAAAAATCAATTCATATTTTTCCTAAATATATTTGTATGAAAGTGAATGTAAAAAAACTCGAGTGTAATTAGAACTCTGCTCACCGGTTTCACGTTACGAACTGTTAACCATTGTGCCACCTGTACATCCTATTTGATGTATAAGCGGTTTATTCACAGATAGACTCTTCACTGGAATATGGACAATGTACATTGTGATTATGGACATTTATTTGAATTTTTTCTATTTTTTCTTTCAGTTGATCTTATATTTCTGTGTAAAAAATATCGACAATTATTTGTAATACCATGGTTAAAGTGTAATACCATGGTTAAAGTGTAATACCATGGTTAAAGTGAAATACCAGAGTTAAAGTGTATTACCATGGTTAAAGTGTAATACCATAATTAAATTGTATTACTATGGTTAAAGTGTAATACCATAGTTAATGTGCATTACCATGGATAAGTGTAATACCATGATTAAAGTTAAATACCATATTTAAAGTGTATTACCATGGTTAAAGTTAAATACCATAGTTAAAGTGTATTACCATGGTTAAAGTGTAATACCATAGTTAATGTGTATTACCATGGTTGAAGTGTAATACCATGGTTAAAGGGTAATACCATAGTTAAAGTGTTTAAATTTACATAAATTTACTTTAGCAGGATTAGAGTAAATGATAACATATACAGATCAATATATGCACAGGTTCCAAAATTAAGAGTGTATGATCAATACTTGTATCTCATTTTAATTCACAGTCTATCCTCTTTGGGCGTTCAGGCAGATCTGTACTGTCGCATGTATACGATCATTTCAGTTGGTGAATAACATCCTGCGATATATTATTCCACGACTTTTGCAACTAGTAACGCAGTCCAGCAAGAGTTAACAGTAGGCTAACTGAACGAGATAGACGTCATCCGCTGATGTCTTATAGAGATTCAAAGAAGACAACTCTGATGATCGTTCTGACCAATGAAGTTGTCAATCATTTTGCAAAGCAATAACACGTGTAGCATGTTGGCGACGAGCATTATCCTTTAGTGGGGAATGCATCACCTTCTTGTTGCAGGAAGGGTAGCAGGACGGGGTGAACAATTTTCTGGGGGTGGGTATACAACCTTTTATAGCCAGACAGAAAATCTGAAGGGTTTGGGTCTGTGTGCCGTGGGCGAATATATACTAAAAGATTTCACTTCTCATGTCAATGTAACATACTCAAATGGCCATCAACGGCATGAAGGCAAAACCTGTTCTGGTCATTGAATATTACAGAGCGCTATTCAATCATCCAAGTGACACTCTTGTGACTTTCACTGGAGACGTGTACAATGGCGTTGTGGCGTAAGTAGACTGTACTGTGGATGCCGTGCAGCCTTCTATATTTGTCTTTACAATGCGTTGGTTTTGAACCTGTTCTACGGACATTGGAATGTTCATTTGATTACCGTTGCCAATATCAAAGCCAAGTGGTAAGCCAACCATGTGCAACGATTCTCAGAAATGGCTGAAATCTTTTCAACTCTTATCAGAATATTTATTAGCCTGTAGCAAGTCCATACTGCCCCAAAATTAAAATAAACAATGTCCTTTACTGTGTGGTAATTTTATTTTCGCAATGGTCATTTATGCAGCTGTTTATATTTTTGATTATATCTTTTTTCTTTCTTTCATGATTATCTTTTTCTTATCAGTCATGATCAGTCATGATTCATGTGCCATGAAGGATACACGCTTGGGCGATCATGTATCTTTCGATACATGACTAACGAGGCAGATTTTTTCCCGCAGTAGGTTGCCATTTCTTTCTGTGGTAGACTAGTTGCCATCCAAGGCTATAGAATCCAGTCTGTCCTGCTATTTACCAATAGCTGGTGGGGGGGGGCGGAGAAGAAGAGGATTCATACCTTTCCCAAGAGTATTTGCGCGTAAGTGAATATCAATCAGTTATGTGATATGCGTGATACACGCTTAGGCGATCATGTATCTTTCGATACATGACTGACGAGGCAGATTTTTTCCCGCAGTAGGTTGGCATTTCTTTCTGTGGTAAACCAGTTGCCATCCAAGGCTATAGAACACGGTCTGTCAAGCTATTTACCCATACCTGGGGAAGAAGAAGAGGATTCGCACCTTTCCCCAAGGTATTAGCACGTAAGTGAATGTGATGGATTCGACTGGAATTCGAACTCGGTTTTCCGATTCCTCAAACCAAGCCGGTAACTATCACTCCACCATTTTATTTTTATTTTTATTTTTATTTTTATTTTTATTTTTATTTATATGCGTGTGTGTGTTATAAACACTATTCTACTGAATACATGAGTTTAAGTAAGCGTTAACATTTTTTATACAAACGGTGGAATTCGAACTCGGCTCTCCAATTTCTTAATCCGAGTCGTTATCCATTATACCTTTCATACCTTTCCCAAGAGTATTTGCGCCAAAGTGAATATCAGTTAGTTATGTGCCATGTTTGATACACGCTTAGGCGATCATGTATCTTACGATACATGACTGACGCGACAAATGTTTCCCGCAGTAGGTTGCCACTTCTTTCTGCGGTAGACCAGTTGCCATCCAAGGCAATAGAACCGGGTCTGGCCTGCTATTTACCTGCTGGGGGTGGGGAGAAGAAGAGGATTCATATCTTTCCCAAGAGTATTTGCGCGTAAGTGAATATCAATCAGTTATATGCTATGCGTGATACACGCTTAGGCGATCATATATCTTTTGATACATGACTGATGAGGCAGATTTTTTTCCTGCAGTAGGTTGCCATTTCTTCCTGGGGTAGACCAGTTGCCATCCAAGGCTATAGAAACCGGTCTGCCCTTCAGTTTACCTATACCTGGAGGGAGAAGAGGATTCATAGCTTTCCCAAGGGTATTAGCACGTAAGTGAATGTTATAGTCCGAGTGGAATTCGAACTCAGCTCTCCGATTCCTCAATCCGAGCCGCTATCCATTACTCCACCGAAGTTTACTTAATTTTATCTTTTTCATTTGTTTGCCGCGTGATTTTTTTTAATTTCTCATTTATGCATGCTTTTATTTTTATTTTGTTCATTAATTCACTGTTCCATTCACAATTGCACATTCAACATTTTTCTGCACTGAAATCTCTCCATTAAAGTCTGTATTGAATATGGCCTCTGTATATAGAACAACTCCAAGCACCAATTTTTCTTTTGCTTTTTTCTTCTAATTTCCTGCAACAGAAACGAGAACCAAACGACTCTGGCTGCATCGTTCTTGGCTGTACTGAGCTATTTGACTTAATGTCCCAGTGGTTCAATAATTAAACAGTCCTATGTTTTACAGACATGTTTATGGCTTTATTTTGAACACATTTCGTACCTTTACAAATGGCCTCTTTCTTTGATACCTTCTTATTTCCGATTACCTAAGTTTTGTTGTATTGAAAGTCTAGGCGTCTCCTGGTTGAGTTTTTCCGTTCTCATTCCTTTGGTTTTGATTGCTTGATGTCGTTGACAGAGTCCCCTGTGACTAGAACGAAGAGCATGTTCTGTGGGCCACAATGACGCCATCTCCTTACTCCTAGTCAACATGGACGCAGGATTGTGAACCGTAACGTTTAGAAATGTTACACAAGAGAAGAGAAGAAAAAAGCCAAGAATCCAAAAGAAGACTATTGTTATGTATCTTTGTGAGCGTGTGTGTGTGTGTGCGTGTATATGTGCACGCGTGTTTGCGTGCTCGTACGCGTGTAAGTGTGTGTGTGTGTGCAGCAGAGAGAAAGGGACAGTAAGAATTAGCAGAGTGAGAGAAAAGATGAAGAGAGGAGGTGAACCAAAAACATAGGCGCAACAAACGGAGAAAGTGCATATGAAAAAGAGAAAGAGAAAATAGTTACGTTTATAAATGTTTATCCTAAAACTGTCAAGGTAAAAATTAATTTTGTTACGGGAGTCTCGTGGGGATTGCTGGGGACCCCTTAATGACCGCTCAGTTTTAATGCTCGTTCCCAATTGGATCATGAAGACAAGTGCGACAGAGCCAGAGTTTTAATGTTCTGTACCGTTGGGGAAGAAAAGGCGATTCCTAAGAAGCAACCGACCTACGAGTTATTTCTTCTCTACATAGACAGGTAAAAGTAAGACTTGCTGGCGGTCAACGTGCTTGGTTATTGCATGATAACATCATCATCAAATGTGTAGCTCAGTGATTGGACTGTAGAAATTTTAAATTGAGGGGTTTCAGGTTCTACCCTGCCCTATGCACAAAGCTTTTAGAGTTATTGAGAAATTATTTTAGTATAGTTCATGAAACACATTTTGTAAGAATGATAAATTAATGGCGGTGGGAATGGCCTGACAAATGCGTTTAGCATGAAACAGACTGTCGCCTCTGGGTGTTGACTTTTAATATTTACATACGCTCTATCCCTGATATTGAGCACTTTAACCCATAAATATAGCCTACCATAGAACTATATTTTATTATACATACATACATACATATATATATATATATATATATATATATATATATATTTCTCAGATACAAACCTATAATGATTCCAGATTTAGTATTAGAAAAGTGGTTTCAGCAGAAATTGATCAGCTAATTTTTTGTTTGTAGCCTTTCTGTAAACGTTATATTTCGTTATTATTTCTGTGTAACATGATATTTGGGAAGAGAAACTTTTAAAAATGAAACCAACTACACCCTTCCTAGATATCATGTTAGACAGAAATAATAACGAACTCAATTTTCATGTTTACAGAAAGGCTACAAACAAAAATGACCTGATCAGCTTCTACTTAAACCACTCTCCTAAAATTAAATCTGGAATTATTATAGGTTTCTGAGAGCTTTAAGAATCTTCAGCCCCCAATATTTACCTAAAGTTAGAAATATACATAGAAAACACATTCAAAAACCTACAATAGCCATATCATTACATTTACAACGCAAGAAGAAAGGCATACAAAATATACAAACGCAACAAAAATGACATCATCCGTTATAATAAATTACATGAAAACAGATGCATAATACTATCGACCAACTCCATCACGTCCACTATCCAGGACAGCCGATCCCATGTAAATAATCTTAAAATAATTACAAACACTTCCAAAACCATTATGGATATAATCAGATCCTCAAACACTAATAACAATAATATTTCTGAAGCAGACATTTATAAAATAAAAACTGTTCCTCCCAATATATTGGAAAAACAAGGAGAAATATTTTATATATATATATATATATATATATATATATATATATATATATATATATATAGTACAGGTATATATTTATATATATATTATATATTGTATATATTTATATATATATATATATATATATATATATATATATATATATATATATATATATATAGATAGATAGATAGATAGATAGATAGTACAGGTAATAGGTCTGTTGGCATATAACTCAGGTGCATATAGAAATATCAAGTATTAAAACTGATCCACAAAGAGCTCAATGTATTTTTTATAACAGAGCATATATATTACCCAGAAAAAAAATCCAAAATTACCCCATTTGGGTATAGCCTATTTCAGCCGGCGCAATCTTGAGCTAGTCTTCTTTGACACCTGGCCTGGACTTGTCTCTAGACAGATACCTTTCGCCCTCCCCTTACCACCAACACGGCTTTTTATCTGGCTGGGGCGTCATTTTGGGTTACTTACGGTATCTTTTCCCCGACTGCTATCTAAATTAAATTCTAAATACCTGATTCCGAGTCCAGTCCAAGGTTGAAAAAAACTGACGCAAGTTTGCACCGGCTGAAATAGGCTATAACTGCATGAGGTATTTTTGGATTTTTTGCTGTCTAATATATATATATATATATATATATATATATGGCAAAAGTACTCTGCACCATGCCACACAAGTAGACAATTTCTGCGACTACATGACCCTTTAGATCTGGCCACCTAATTTCCCAGACTGCAAGCCCCTTGATTATTATGTGTGGAGGGAAGTTGTGCGTAAGGTCAGCAAAACTCTTTGTAACACCAAAGATGATCTTGTGCCAAGGATTATGGCAGCATTCAACAACTTAAACAGGGAGATCATCAAGAAGAGTTGCGGAGATCCCGAAGTCGTCTTGAGGCCATGGTTGAAACCACTGGGATTTTATTGAATTCTTCAGTATTTCAAGATATTTTTGTGTAATTTTGGTAAATATATATGTTAAAATGAGATGTCAGTGTTATTTTCGTTTTTGCGTCATTTAGACGACAATTTATCCATCGCATACTCTCTCTCTCTCACACTTTGTGTGTGCGTGTGTGTGTGCGCGCACGGGCGTGCGTGTGTGTGCGCGCGCGCGTGCGTGTGTGTGTCTGCTTTATATTTTGGTTAATGAAAACAAATTACATCTCAAATAAAATGTATTTACAAAATAGTGGAAAAATTTGTAGAAAACAATTTTCATACATTAATTATAAACTGGGTTTATGTGTGTGTTTATGTGTGTACATGAGCGTGTGTGTTTCTGTGTTTCTGTATTTATGAGTGTATCTGTGTGCACGCACGTATGTGCGTACGTACGTCCATGTATGTCGTCAACTGAAAATTAAGCCTGACAGAATCTACTTATATTTATTAGGTTGGTGCAAAAATAATGTCGTTTTCTCACATATGTTACTATGTAAGAAAACGACATTCTTTTTGCACCAACCTAATATCTTGCTTTTCTTTTTCTTTTTTCCCCTTTCTAAATGTAACAACCATTTTTCTTCACCATCCTTCTTCCTCCCACCGGAGTGACGAAAGCCGAAAAGATTCTCTGGGGAGAAACGCCGCCAAATCTGGTTGATATTTTTTTTTTTTTTTTGAATATAGAAAAATGAATTTCCCGACGATAGATTTCACTGATCCATGCTAAAGACAATGGATCAAGGATATTGTTTACTGTATTGTAAACACGCATATACACACAAACACATACATATTTACTTAGATATGATTTGATTACACATATATATGAGTATGTATATGACGCTTTGTTGAAACTTAAACACACGCACACATCTACACACATAACACACATATACATGCATATATACATATTTTTTTATCTCTTGTAGGAGCACTATATGTACTGCAGTCACAGTAGATGTGCTGTTTCCTGGGCATGATAGCCTGACGGACCCAAACCTCTCCATGACGGTTTTGAATTTAGAGTTTTTCCTTCTCCTAGGCCGGCTGCCATCCAAGGTTATAGAAGGTTATAGAACTCAGTCTGGCCTGCTATTTGCACAAGAAGAGGATTCATACCTTTGCCAAGGGTATTAGCGCATAAATTCCGACCGGGATTCGAACTCGGATCTCTAATTCCTCAATCTGAGCTGCTATCCATTACTACATTATACATATTTACATACATATAATTGAAGTAAAAAAATAAAATTTAAATATGTTTTCATCTGTAACGCTATAGTAAATATGAAAAAAATGTTTTAAAATTATGGCTGATTCTCTACAAAAAGTGAAAAGTGCGACTTTTAAATAAGCAACATAAAAATAAAAAAGTTGCTTGAAGTACTTGAAAACGGATTTCTCAACAGCAATTTTAAATGCTGAATATGTAAACGGCGCTAATCCCTGTTGCAGACGCCTGCTCAGGAACATATATGTTTGCTCACTGTTTGTTTACCTGTGGTTTATACTGAGCGGCCCTTTGTTACAGTTTCTGGGAGAGACTGTGTTATCAACAGCCGGAACAAGCCCATCACGCTCAAATCCTCGGTCACTGTCTACCCAATTCCACTGACAAGACTTGGGTATGTTTTTCAGTCATGTTTTCCAAAAGTGCCGCACGTTGGGATCGCCTCCTCCAGACGTCTTCCTGACAAATTCCAACACGGGTCTCATAGTCAGAAAACGAACGTTCTAATCACATGGCCACGTGACATGATGAATATAGAGCAACATTAAACGGGCATAATGGCTTAGCTAGGGGTTGGATTCTTTATGAAAATAGCCCCCATGAAAAGAATAAGAAAATGGGGGCAATTTATTTTAGCAGCTACTGTAAGCAGAAAAAAATCTTAAGCCCCCTTCAAAGTTTGGTGATGTTGCCAAGACAAATGCAGATAATTATTCTAAGTTCTTACTTGGAATATGTCACATATTCCAAGTAAGACGCTTTTAGCTAAAAACTATATTCATGCCAGACAAATACCCTTTCTATTGCCCACCTTGCCAAATAAAGGTTTCAAAGATAACAGATTAATAGAATGAAATCCCATTACCTGCAGAATAGTTGTAATGCATAATTAAGAAAAAAGCCATGGAAAATGATATTCAACAAAGAATATCCCTGGGAAGCAATATAACTAGATATAACTGGGTGTAAAAATCAAATGAGTAGAGAAAGTTAACAAAACAAATGTACGAAAGACGGTTACACTATTTACATTATTCGGACTATTGTCCTCATCTTTGTCGCCATATTTATTACAACGTTTCGGCCGTTGTACGCTCTGGCCATTCTTCAGGTGGTTGGAATGTCAAATTTTGTTTCGCTCACTGGCACATGGCACGGTGGATAGAGGCGTTTGTTAGATCCAGTGACAGGAGCCAAAGAGTGTGAGTTCAATACCCGGCTAAGCCAGTGGAGAACTTGGAGAGAGGAATTAACAGGAGATACGTGACAACTGACATCCATTAAACAGTTTACAGTGCGCGAAATAAAGAGCTTAGTTTGACATTCCAACCACCTGAAGATCGGAGCGTACGAATATGTAAAAAAAAAAAGTTTAGTAAAACAAATACTCACGTTATATTATGCTGCATCTCATATTATTAACCACTTTTTAATTTTTCTTAATTTATAGAAAACTAAGGTATTCATGACAATATTTGCACTATTAATGTTCAAGATATTTCACATAATATATATATATGTGTGTGTGTGTGTGTGTGTGTATGTGTGTGTGCGCATATATATATATATATATATATATATATATATATATATATATATATATATATTGTCAACCACTGTCAGACTGTTTCGATGTATCACAGTTCATCAGTGTGGCTACACGTCCGGTTGCCTCTAGCTGGGATCGAAACCCGACTGAATTGGTGTCAGTCAGTTGGCGAACGGCAGGGATGAAGGTGAATTTAAGCGTATTTATTTATAGATAAACACACAGTGACTGGGAGAACTCGATTCGATTTACCGAAGAGTCTTGCATTATTAGCCGTAATAGTCAATGTTTACAAACTCACACTTGCTCCCCAGAGAGCTCAACCGAAATAAATTTTTCAGGAACATATATATTGTCATCCACAGACACACTGTTTCGCTGTATCACAGCTCATCAGTGTGGTTAGACATACGGTTGCCTCTAGCTAGGAGCAAAAGCTAACTGAATTGGCGTGAGTCGGAGATTCTATCAGAAAGCCGTTAGCGGACGGCAGGGATGAAGATGAATTTAAGCATATTTATTTATAGATAAACAAACAGTGACTGACAGAACTCGATATATATCTAATGAAAAACAAACACTAAATATACTATTATGTGATATTTATTTCATTGAGGTTCATAAAAATAGCCTCAATTCCTCAGACCTGTAAACCGAATGTAAATGGAAAAAAATCACTCCAGATTTAAAACTTAAGAATAGACTTACTTTAAATATACTAATCTCATATTGAGAGAGTGGGGAAAAGAAAGATGTAAATTTATGATTGTGTAAGAGGGGGGGATAAAGGATATAGATAAAGGAGTAGAAGAGATTTTATGAGAGCTCATCTCATTTTCAAAAGGAGAAATAGATAATAATGATAATAAAAATATTAGTAATCCGTATAGAATTTTCAAGAGTATATAGATCCAGTGAGATCTCTATGTCAAAGACAGATCAATAATTATTATATAATGAAAAACAAACACATAGAATACCATTAGGTGATATTTATTTCATTGAGGTCGATAAAAATGACCTATTCTTAAGTTTTAAACATGGAGTAATTTTTTTCCATTTACATTTGGTTTACAGTTCTAAAGAATTGCGGACATTTTTATCGACCCCAATGAAATAAATATTACCTAATGGTATTTTAAGAGTTTGTTTTTCATTATATAATAATTATTGCTCTGTCTTTGACATAGAGCTGTTACTGGATCTATATCCTCGCGGAAATTCCATATGGATTTACAATATTTTTAGTATATATATATATATATATATATATATATATATATATATATATAAACAGACCACTTTACGGTTCCATGTAATAAATTATTTCACCACAGCCCTTTTAAAGGACTGCGGATCATCAGACTTTACTTCCAATGGTTGAAACGAAAAATGAAAAGAATATATATATATAAAATGACAATTGGAAAAAAATTCTTAGATTTAATTTGCAATTGTCATTTTATACCAATTTGTCTTGTGCACAGAATTGATCTGTGAATTTAACTATATATATATATATATATATATATATATATATATATATATATATAAAGTGAACATATAAGTCAGCACTTAGAGGCGACAGTCTGTCTCATGCTAGATGCAATCGTCAGGCCACGAGTTCTGTTATTTTTCTCGGCTATTTATATATACGGGTCAGAGGTGTATACCGCCCTTCTCCACCTTCTTCTTGAAAGAGTGAAGAATGAGAACTAGCCTGTTTTCTTATTTATTTTTTCAATCAATTTTAACGCACCATAGAAAAATTTTAATGCCCCTTATTACAAATTTTAATGCCCCTGATTGCAAATTTTAATAATTGCAAATTATAATATGCCTTATTACAAATTTGAATGCCTCTTATTACAAATTTTAATGTCCCTTATTACAAATTTTAATGCCCATTATTGCAAATTTTAATGCCTCTTATTACAAATTTTAATGTCCCTTATTAAAAATTTTAATGCCCCTTATTCCAAATTCAAGTGTTCATTTATAAAAGTTTCATCAACACTATTCAAGGTTCAATATCCCACTATTCAGTTCATCTCCATTGGTTATTCTTTTTCTCTTCTTTTCTTTTCTTTATATATATATATATATATATATATATATATATATATATATATATATATATTTATATATTCATTTTAATATTTTTACTCGACGCCAGTTCAGAAGATTACAAAGATCGCTTTTTGTTACCTTTCAGTCACAACAGGACCAATCGGTTGTATTTGAGAGTCACATTTCTAGTTTTATTCCAAAGAGTAACTGAAGCAACGTCGGTGCCGATAAAATATCCGACAAGAATCAAAAAATGACCCTGTTTAATTTTAATATCATTTCTTAATCACATACAGAGAGAGAGGGGGCGGGGAGAGAGGGGGGAGAGAAAGAGGGGTGGGGAGAAGCACATATTGGGTAATGTATAAATATGAACGAATCTGAATGCAATCTGAAAGTCAGTTAAGTCTGAATTATTATATATAATAATATTCATGTATATAATCCCACGTTATATTTGACAGCGATGCATATTGCTTTCATCATATCAGATTTCAAAGGATGTCTCGTATTTCTATCTGACATCTAAGAGTTAATTAAAAAATAGTGCACAATGTGAAATAGATTTATATAATTTACAGATTTTCATCGCAATACTGCAGACCGTCTGAAGTTATTTGCAAATCATATAAACATTTTGAGAAGAAAGGACACTACATTACGTAGATGCTATTAGGTTGGTGCAAAAATAATGTCGTTTTCTCACATATGTTACTATGTGATAAAACGACATTATTTTTGCACCAACCTAATACAAAGACTCGTAATATATGTTATTTGTTCTATTATAGGTTTTGATCTGTTGTTGATGATATTATTACATTGTTACTTAAGTAATGAGTGATTTTCTGGTTTTGCATAATAACTTCAAATTGTAGTTTTTATAATAAATCCAATAACTTTAGTAGAACATATTGGAACTACCTAAAAATATAACTCAATATTACAAGGATCTGCACACACGAAAGCCATTTGATATGATAAAGTAACAAAAAAAAAAAAAAAAAAAAAAAAAACGAACACCATAAAGAGAAAAATTGACTGCAAATTTATTATTATTATTATTGATAATAATAATAATAATATCTGCACTGGAAAATCTGCAACGCTTACGGAAAGGAAACTGAAAGAAATTGATATGAACACCACCCAGACACGATTACGGAGGTAGTACTTATGAAAATGTTATGGGACTTCATAATACACACAGACAGAACAATCAATGCTAATCACCCTGACATCGTGTGTAGAGACCGCAAGACAAAATGTGCCTCCTTATTGATATAGCAGTCTCTGCAGACTGCAATGTATCTTTGAAGATCTTCAAAAAAAACTATAAAAATACAAGGACATTGACATCGAAATCTTAAAAATGTGGCACATGAGAACATCAACAATTCCAGTTGTAGTTTGGACCCATTGGATTTGATTGGATAAGATTCCAATAGACTAATTGAAGAAATCTCTGATAGCCCATGTCGTAAAGAAATACAAAAAGTGTATTCACAAGTATAGATCACACCTTACGATGGGCTTTTATCTATATAAAATATGAACGATTTTTTTTTCAAAACTGCTCAGTGGAAAATTATATGATGCCATTTCTGACCTTAGGTCTCTGGTCGGGACCCGGAAATAAATAAATATACGCCAGAAACCAAAGTAAATATAACAACAACAACAACAACAACAATAATAATAATAATAACAACAGTTAAACCCGCCCGCTTTCCAAAATCAGAACAAATGACCAAACACAATGATAGAGCCTCTTAGATGCATAAATTTTCATCACCCCTTTGATGTTCATATTAATCAATTAAAATTTGAAAAAATTGTTCAAATCAAATTCGGGTTACTGAGGCTTATGTCATTTGCATAACGGACTGTATTCTTACTTTCTTAGCTGTTTGAAGCATTTTGAACCTTTCAATTCGAACTTTTCGATTCGAAATTTCAACAACTTTTCTGTTGATCATGTTAGTCTCAACATTTAAGTATTTTGACAACTGATATGCGCGACCATTCTAATAATATTATGATCGTCATATAATTCTGTCATATGTACATAGATACATACATATATGTGAATTTATATATATATATATATGTATCCGATGTGATGAGAACGAAAGTAATATATTCCAACGTTCACAGCATTAATCCGATACCGATAGTAGACCGATAACTATTCATTTTTTATAATTTTATCATATAGACAAAACCATTTTACTCACTACAAAGATGCAACTTCGTTTCAGTGCATTTCAACTGCACTTCGAACGGTGAGAATCGAAAACATTTATGAACAATCCTGCTTGTAGGCAAGCCTTATAATTAAATAATATATATATATATATATATATATATATATATATATATATATATATATGTTTGTGTGTGTGTTTCATTAAAGACGCCAGACAAGTACTACGATTAAGCTTCTTATTTAATTTTTCTTGTATTCGTACAAGTGTTTTATTTACTGGATACAGAGTGTGTGGAAACTGTCCAAATGTTTTATAATTTCGATTGCTTTCGGCTATATTTTTATCCATTATCAAGAATGATTTTATTTTTGCTTTTTAATTGGGTGTATTGATTGTGTGTATGTTTCTAGAGTTATAGGCATGTTTTATTTTCCGAACACAGCACATTGTAGCCGTGTTCATAGTTAACATTATTAAATGTTTTTCTTTTTCGGAACGAAAAATTATCGAATTAAAAAGCAAAATTAAAATTGTGCTTGATAATAGCTAAAATTATAGGCGAGAGCGCTCGGAATTACCGAACATTTGGACAATTTTTCCACACCTTGTGTCCAGAAAAGAAAACACTTTATCGAACTCAAGAAAAATTGAATAAAAAGCTTAATCAGAGTACCTTGTCTGTCGTCTTTAATGAAACATGCATAAATGAAGGAGTACTGGCTAAATACACAATATACATATATATATACATATATATGTATGTATATAACATGTGTGTGTATGTGTGTGTATGCGTGTGTGTTAATCTATTTGTTTAAACGTTATTTTTTAAATGGATACTCATATCTGAGTAGATGGTCTGTTTTGATTTTTTGATTAAACAGTATATTTATTTATTTATTTACATCCATCGGCCAGGAATATTCGAGAAAAAACGTTAGAGAAATATGCGTCTTCCGGTAGGATTCGAACCTGTCTCTCGTTAGTGAAGATGTGCGTTCAAAAGCATTATTCAAGCTTTCCTTGAGTAAGAGATCCTACGTAGCCGAGTTGGTCTAAAGCACGCCTCATCTAATGACGATTTTTTCACCTAGGGATACAGGTTCGAATCCTGCCGGAGGACGCATATTTTTTTCTAATAAGATTTTGCGAATATTCAGGCCGGTAGTTGTAAATAAATAAATATACTTTTTAATAAATAAATAAATAAAACCATCCACTGAAATATGAGTATCCATTTAAAAAATAATGTTTAAACAAATAAATATATATATATATACTCTACCCTCCCGTCGAATTCGACGTATGATGGTCAAGCAGCTCAGGAAACCGACAGCCCAACAACAGCACATGAGATTTGATTATAGTGGTGAAGGTTTCGTGCAGGACTATCTACACTTTTTGAAGGGTTGAATAGAGAGACCTGGTGCACTACGTGCCACAAGATCCCCAAACGACCCTCCGCAGGTTTTGAATTCAGAGTTGTCCTTCCAATAGACCAGTTGCCATCGAAGACTATAAAACCCAGTCTGTCTTGCTATTTACCCATAGGTGAGGGAGAAGAAGAGGATTCATACCTTTCCCAAGGGTATTAGCGCGTAAGTGAATGTAATGGATTCGACTGGAATTCGAACTCGGTTTTCCGATTCCTCAAACCAAGCCGGTAACTATCACTCCACCATTTTATTTTTATTTTTATTTTTATTTTTATTTTTATTTTTATTTTTATTTTTATTTATATGCGTGTGTGTGTTATAAACACTATTCTACTGAATACATGAGTTTAAGTAAGCGTTAGCATTCTTTATACAAACGGTGAAATTAATGTCAACTGGCGTCGACCTAGAAGGTAGAGACTGTCTTGATCAAATGGTAAAGCACGACTGTCAAAAAGATGGCTTCCAAGGATGACAGAATGTAAATTCGGTTCCTGTAAAGAAGTACAGCTTCTTTAATGGGAACTTCTACGTCGAAGCCGGTGTGCATTAATTTTGAAGCTAGAAAAACTGGAATGTATACTCAAACATTTGTATCTACTAAAATAACATTTGTATTAATAAAATGATATTCAATTAAAAATCAATTAATTACTCATATATATTTTTATTGTTTTCCCAATGATTAGACGTTCTTTGTGAATAGTAGAAACAGAAATAACAAAAGTGTTTACAAAACATTTAATACACAAAATAGAAACATTAAGTGGATATGAAGATATCTGAAAGCATATTTGCCTTATTTTAGGGTGTCATTCAAATATTCTTTCTGACAAAACCAGTAATAAGGGAAGATGGGTAATTTGTCCCACGAAAGAAAAGTGTTCAACTCGTTAGCACTAGCCTCTGTCGACCAATATGAGGAGTGAGATAGATACGTTGTGGATACGGCCCTCTGGAACTAAAGACAAATTGATATTGTGGAGAGTGACGATGCAGTAATATCGGAAAGGCTCATGTTCATCGAAACAGAACAGCATAATGACTTGGACATTTTATTTGCTCTGCGTGAAAATGCAACCGGCGGCATTACATGGCCTTGTATATTCTAGAACAGCAAACAAGCATACACAAACACACACAGATATATATATATATATATATATATATATATATATATATATATATATATATATATATATATATATATATTGATAATATTAGTGGTCAATATATATATATATATATATATATATATATATATATAAATTTCCAAGAGGATAGAATCTAGGTAGAACTCAATGTCCAGGACAGAGTAAGAATATAATATAAAAGGCTCAAACACTAATATTCCATTATTATTTATTACATTGGAATCGTAACCAAGATCCAATTCGTCAGACTTAAAAATTGAAAAAGAAAAAAATTATTTTTGAATTTGTATGTCTGATGAAGTTTTCTATTGGATTTGGAGTAATATCATATATAAAGTGGTTGATGGACGTTAGCTTCATTTGCTATCAGTGAAGCATTTTAGGACATGAAAATATAATTTAGCTTAAAGCTTCTTCGTTGTGGCCGACACTAGTAGGAAATACACATTTTCCAAGTACATACAATAATCTTGGCACCCCATCAACTTTGAAAGGGCCTATTATTTTACTGCATACAATAATCAGCAAAGACATTATTTGAAAGGGTCTATCATTTTACTGCATACAATAATCAGCAAAGACATTATTTGAAAGGCTCTATCATTTTACTGCATACAATAATCAGCAAAGACATTATTTGAAAGGGTCTATCATTTTACTGCATACAATAATCAGGAAAGTAATTATTTGAAAGGGTCTATAATTTTAATGCATACAATAATCAGCAAAGACATTATTTGAAAGGGTCTATCATTTAATGCATACAATAATCAGCAAAGACATTATTTGAAAGAGTCTATCATTTTACTACATAGAATAATCAGCAAAGACATTATTCTACCTTGTTCTCATTGTTTTCTAAGTTGTGAACACTCCAAACTCCAACCCAACCATATTCATCCAATGTACCTCTACATTCATGACTAAGAAAATAATGTTTAGAAATTAGTCTACATGTACTTTTTGGTACATTATTACTTTTCTTAAAGGTGATTTGATTATTTTCATATATTAAACCCATACCCTTAATAGTCCTCATCTCTTTTCTTTGTTTACAACACCGGCTTCTTCAAATACATTCTTGCTTTCTCGAATATCTTTTTGTGACATTATGAATGCGAGTTTGTTTTTTTTTATTATTATTCTTTCTTTATTGATTCTTCTATTATTTTTCTTGCAATTTTAAATGTTGTCTTCCCATCACACAATAACTTTACACTATTCTATTTCCCTTTTGATGTTATATTATAGTGGTGAACTATACCAATCTTTGTACATCTAGAATTTACAATATCTTTGAGTTGCACCAAATAAATTATGGTAAATTCTTGCCACTATTTTAGTCCTTTTAAGGTGAAATTGACCCAATATACTTAATACATTAAACCTATAAATATCTCCTAAAAGTCGATTGGTTAATATCAATTTTATTATTGCAAAAATTGACCTGAATGATAAAATCTGAAATTATGTTTATTATTTTGTCAATAAATATGTGACAATCTACAGGTGTGCGTACATGTTTGTGGGTATTACATTATGTGGTATAGAAGTATTTTTTTAATTGGTAACACATCATGCAAGGCAATAAAGTCACTAAGACCCAAGTGCTTACAGGGTCTGGAAAAATTAGGAACAGAACTATTAATAATGAGCGGGAAGAGGAAAAAGTAACCAGGAGGACAATATATAGCGATTGACATTGAATTTAATTTTTTACAGATTATAGCTGGCTGGAAACATGGAGGCGGAAGGGAGTTCCACAAGCGAGACGTGCAAGAAAAGAAACTGTTAGCATAGAACTTACGGCTACATCTAGCCAACTCAACTGTAAATTGATGATATCAACACTAGTTTACTGCTGTGCTTAAATTCAAAAAGTGTAGGTACCATAGCAAAGAGCTTATCCGAACAATTACTATGAAAGTATTTATAGAAAAGACACAAGGAGGCAACCCTATGGCATTGGGAAAGTGACTGTAACCGAGATGCCAGGTTAGGACTAATAATATTGCTGGTTCTTTTTTGGATTTTATCAAGGAGGTCGAGGTAAATAGCAGGGGTATTGTACCTTATGTGACAGCAATATTCTAAGCATGGGCGAATAATAATAGAGCATATGCACAAATAATATATAAATGTATACAAGAATATTACTTAAAAGCTGAAAAATGAAGTACTAGAATGTTCTTTCTGTTTGGGGCCGATAAATTCTATTTTTTTCTTTAGAAAAATCCTTCAGCTGTAACAAAACTATTGTGTTGGTGCATAATTATCAGGCGTTTTTGTAGGCGAGTTATTTGTAAATAAAAATTGTTGTTTTGTTTACTTTTTTTTTAATAAAAATATTATTTTATTTTCAGGTTATAAAAATGCGTGTCGATAATCATACGCTCCTGAATAATCCTTTTAAAATGTTATTGTTGAATTGTTATGTTTATTTTTTTATAATAAATATTGTTTAAAAAACGACTGATAATTATGCACCAACCCAATATTTTTAAACCTTTGCGACGGTCAATTCTGTCGCACAATTTCTTTTCATGTTATGATTATATTTTTTTATTTTACATTTATATTTTATTTATATTTATATCTACTTTATATTTATCTATATATTTATATTTACTTTATATTTATCTGTTGCCACGCTTTTCCATCAGTCACTCTACCACTTTTCTTAAAAATGGCGAAATGCATACAGAAATTCTTTTTGTCTTTATTCTCCGTTCTTCCTGTCATTTTCTTTCCTCAGAATTTTTTTTTTTTTTTTTTTTTTTGCTGTTTCTGGTTTTCTTTCTTTCCCTCTCTCTTTTTCTCTAAAATTTAAGTTTATTTTTATTCTCTTGCCCGACTAAACATTTTCCAAAGTTAAAGGAAAATATTACAGTCATTGATCCAAACAGTAAATAAGCAAGTCGGCTATTCAAATGTTGGATACGTAGGTTTAAGTCGCACGCTATCAAATGGCGGGTTCGTACTTCTCTAGAGATTTGCATAATATGCTTAATTGCACCGTTATCAAATTGTATTCACAAATGGGAAATATTATTATTTTTGGATGTTGTCATGAAGGAAACCAAGGCTATCCTGTGTGCCCAGCTGGAAGGAAAATTTTGGCAGTTGCGAAATGGGACTGGGTAACATACCATAGAGACCAGCATCTCCAGGGAAGTACCAGTTAGAATAGGGAATAAAACATTACCAAAGAGAATCTTTCCCTGCCCCTATGAAAGAATAAGAGGCTATGTAAGAGTGGGGGAGGGAAAGAGGGGCGAACAGAGAATGCATGTGCATATAGTCATGAAAGAAGTGTAAAAAAAAAATGTTGTGTAAAATAAGAATAAAAGACATTAGGCAAAAGGGAAGTAAAGATAATCCAGAAATTGTGAAATGTATACATTAACGTTTCAAATAAATAGTGGGAAGGAAAAGAAAAAAGTGTCTTGTTGGAAAATGTTTGACGTACAAAAGGAAAAGATAAAAAAAAGACTTAATATGAAAAAGAAATTATGAGACACAAAAAAGAAAAAGTTGTGAGATAGACCAATTCTAATATACTCACAGTTCTTTATTTTTCTCTGTCTCTATATGTCTGTTATAAATGAGTTTATGTCTGTTAATGTAAGATTCCGATTCAGAAACTAATTTTAACCAAATCTATGAGTATTTCTCAAACTTATATTTATTTAAGTATATGTTAAATAAGTGTTAGAAAACAAAAAACGTTGATCTGCAATGAAGTTTAAACTTCATACTTAAAATTACAACCAGGGATAACAATAATAATGATGGCATTAATAGTGTCAAGTTTATCCAAAATTTATTAAAAGAAATAATAGATAAAGCGAATTGTGAGAAAGCAGTCATATACATTGACTTTTTAACATAACGCTAAAAAATGTCTTCATTATTTAAACACAAAATAAGCGCCGATGCATAATTTAATGCAAGAAAAATACCAGGAAATCCTACAAGCTGTAAAAAATGGCAAAAATATTGATGTTATCAGGAGCCAGGAATAAATACTAAATTATGAACAAAATAATTGATATGCAATAAGCAGATAAAAGAGAAAATAAAAACATTGTAAGATCACTTGTGAACTAAAATGACTAATATATATCTGAAAAAAATCGAAGTATATACAAAAAATGGAGTTACTGTAGATGACAATCATTGGATCTGATGGTCTCGTTTTAACTAAATAATCAAGAAAATTCCTACAAGTTACAAGGATCTGCACACGCAAAGGCCATTTGCTATGATAAAATTGACTGCAAATTTATTATTATTATTATTATTATTAATATCTGCACTTGAAAATCTGCAACGCTTCCGGAAAATATACTGCAAGAAATTGGTATGAACAACACACAGACCCGGTTAAAGAGATAGGGTCTGTAATAATTTTATGGGACTTCACAATACCCACACACAGAACAATCAAGCCTAATCGTCCTGACATCGTTATTAGAGACCGCGAAGACAAAATGTGGCTCCTTATTGACATGGCAGTCCCTGCAGACTGCAATGTATCTTTGAAGATCTTCAAAAAAAAAGTATCAAAATACAAGGACCTTGAAATCGAAATCTTAAAAATGTGGCACATGAGAACATTAACAATCCCTGTTGTAGTTTGGATCCATTGGATTTGATTGGATAAGATTCCAAGAGACTCATTGAAGGAATCTCTGATAGCCCATGTCGTAAAGAAATACAAAAGGTGTATTCACAAGTACAGATCACACCTTACGAAGGACTTTTATCTATGTAAAATATGTACGATTTTTTTTCAAAACTGCTCAGTTAAAAATGTCATGATGCCATTTCTGACCTTATGTCTCTGGTCGGGACCCGGAAATAAATAAATATACGCCAGAAACCAAAGTAAATAAAACAATAACAACAACAACAACAACAATAATAATAATAATAATAATAATAATAATAATAGTAATAATAATAGTTAAGCCCGCCCACTTTCCAAAATCAGTCCAAATGACCAAACATAATGATAGAGCCTCTTAGAGGCATAAATTTTCATCACTCCTTCGCAATAATATTAATAATAATAATAATAATAATAATAATAATAATACAAAATCAAATTCAAATGATATAGTTACGCTCTATCAGAGTGGTAAAACACATACATACACATATTCAATATAACAAATTGGAACGGAAAAATATTGACGCACAATTTCGCAAACAACTCAAATGCAATAGAATGCCATCCCACTCCCCCCCCCCGCCCCCCAAAAAATTTCTGCCAAGGACCGGTAGGGGCCTGAATTCAAGTGGAATCAACTTACAAAATTTCCAAAATAGGACTTTATAAGTATCTTGCAGCTATACAAGATTTTATGTTACAAATCGTAATGGAGTGTGATAGAAAGAGTAAAAGCTTAATTCTGTATAAAAAAAAAGGTCATAAAATATTTTTTTAAAATAGCGATAAAGTCCATACAATTGCTACAAAATCAACAACCAAACGGAAAGAAACGAATAGACTAGACCAAAAGCAAACAGAAGAAATCCAGAGTTAAAAGCTTCTACATTTCCTTCTCCGAAACAAAAATACTGATTTCGATCAATTCACAACCCACCATTGACTAATGAGCTTAGGAATTGAAAGATGAATCTAGAGGGTTCATTCTTACTACACAAGAACATGGCCTGCTTACACGCAACGACCAAGCTAATATATTGCATAATGTTACGGACTCAACATGTACATTCTATGACCAATTGATTGAAACTATTGATCATCGTATCACAGAATGCTCAATACTCACAGCCAATGAGTACAAAAACTATCATGATAGGGGAGGTCAATATCTGCATTGGAAAATATCTGTCATCAGCAAGGGATAAAACAGTTGCAGACTAGTATGAACATCATCCTGAATCCGTATTTAAGAGAGAAGATGTTACCATATTGAAAAATAGAAGCAAATCGCCCAGATATTATTAGCAAACCCAGAAAAGAAACGATTTGCACATCAATTGGCATCAGCGTACCAAGTGACAAAAACATTTCTCCGGAGTTTTTTTTTTTTTTTTGATAAACTAAGCAAATGCAAAGAGATGGAAATAAGAAAAGGGATGGGGTCCTTAAAAACTAAAACTGTTCCTGTTAAGGTTGGAGCTTTGGATCTGATAAAGAAAGGAACTCAAGAACCAGTCAACAAAATTCCTGGTGCGACATCTCCCCGGGAAATTAAAAACATAGTTCTAACAAGCATGGTTCATATTCTTAAGTATTTGTTTTTGTTAATAACTGTATTTTGTTTAATTAAGTGGAAACAAAAAAAAAAAGATATCTTTCGCTTGCCCCAGGGTCATTGATTATTACTTGGTACGGGATTATAAAACAAATGCATGCCGAAAAGATTATTTAATAATAATGATAACAATTTTCCTTAATATAATACTCAAAGACGATCTTAACCAAAAACCTGTCGATTATATTAAGGAAATTCTCATTTGTTTCAACTCAAAAGACAGTATGAAATATTTAAAATTAAAAGCAAATGAAAACTTTTAACTAGTGTTTTCTTTGGTTTGTCATCAGTCAGATGCGACTTTTTAAATTAAGGTAAAAACAGGTGACGCTTTATTTTCACTTCATAAAAAATGTTTTATTCTTTGGCTACTGTTTATACAAACAACTACACCCCACCCACCCCTCCCGCGTTATTATAAAGCAAAACAAATGCTTGATCTTCTGTGCGTTGAGGGTTGGAATTTTAACAAATTTGGACCTCTGTCAATTTGTTTTTGTATGTGTGTGTGTGTCTGTGCATGTCTGTATATATATGTGTGTGTATGTGTGTATATGTTTGTGTGTGTATGTGTGTGTATGCATGTGTATATGTGTGTATGTGTATGTGTGTGTGTGTGTGTTGGGTCAGCACAAAACTATTGAAAGTACGAATGAACAACGTGTGAGTCAGCAATTATTAATGTTGCGTTTAATTGATAATGTTATTATTTTCATTACTATTATCTTAAAAGCAACATGGAAGACAGCAAGTTTTCGGTGGTGATCGGCGCGGGGAACATTGGTCGGATGCCATGAGACACTGCGAAAATTCCAACAATAAATTATAACAACAATAATATTTTTAACTGATGTCTTCATTATGAAATGTTTGTTTTTAATTTTAAAAAATATAATTTGTCAGCAACCTCTACAATATCAAGTATTGATCGCCTTTGATTTCATTCTTTCTCCAGTTCTCTATCGATCACTTACAGTAGCTAATGTGCTGCTGATGACATCCCAAATACTAAGTCACAACAATTTTCCCCGATAAGAGTGATTGTTACTTGTAAAATTAATCTTTGAAACATAAGCCATTGTTATACAAATATATTTTCCGCTGCTGAGCTTGCATTCTTCTCACAAAAGAGAAATAGTGACACATTTAGTTACATTCAATGGACTTGTTACACATTTAGTGACATTCAATAGACTTGTTACATATTTGGTTGCATTCAATGAACTTGTTACACATTTAGTTACATCCAATGTACTTGTTACACATTTGCTTACATTCAATGGACTTGTTACACATTTAGTTACATTCAATAGACTTATTACACATTTAGCTACATTCAATGGACTTGTTACATATTTAGTTACATTCAATGAACTTATCTAAAGTTTTATTTACAAAGTGATATGACGTAATTAAAAAAAAACAATAATTATCCGAAAAATAAATTAATGAGGATATCTATAAATCTTGGTAGATGCAAACTTTACAAGTAATCGGTACTAAAATGATGCTAGTATTTGCATTGTTTGATATTAACGAAATCTTCGGAATTAACAAAAAGCAAACGAATTTGTCGCAGTTGTTTGAATTCGAGTAAGCTTAATTTTTCTGTATCCATATAATAAAGACGTTATTAAACGGGATTAGAACTGCAAAAATAGATATAAAATAGAAACTATTAAAAAAGCGATACAATTTTAAAATACTCCGAATTGCAACTGGGAATATTGTATATCAGATGCGAACTCCTTAAATCCACTCAGCTTCTCTTTTTTATTTAATTAAAAAAATACCAGCTTGATTAAATTAAACTCGCCTTTTCTTCGCGTTTATTTGCAGCTGTTGTCTATCTTCAATGTTAGATGAATAAATGTCGATTTACAAGATAGCTGAGACATTTAGCTTCATATCTACAAAATGTGGCACACAATGAGTGACAATGGCCAGAGAGCAGTGAAGCGAAACAGTTAGTCCGCCAGCCGGCCATATCAGAATGGTGGTGTTGTTGGTCAGTCAATCGGTCAAGTAAAAGTGTCCGTCTCCCTGGGTGAGCGACCACTGCGGCGCCAAAGCAGGCCGCTTGCCAGCCATGAATGTCAGAGACGGGCATATGAATATATACATACTAAGATTTCCCTTGGTGACTGCTCTTGGTGGCCATTAAACACAAAGAGACTGTTTTTGCGTGAATGATAATGCCACGATAGCCATTAGAATAAGCAACACGTTTCAAGCTAATAGTTTATGTTCGGATTCATTCACCTCTGAGTGACACACTTTGCAATAGAACAACTGATTGCATTTCGTTTACATCTATCTATCTATCTATCTATCTATCTATCTATCTATGTCATTCTCAACTTCGTATCTATCTCATCCTGTTCGTATCTATCTCATCCTGTTCATATCTATCTCATTCTGTTCATATCTCAGTCAGTTCTTATCTATCCCATTCTGTTCATATCTATCTATCTATCTATCTATCTATCTAATTCTGTTCATATCCATTTATCTATCTCATTCTGTTCTTATCCATTTATCTATCTATCTATCTATCTCATTCTGTTCATATCTATCTATCTATCTATCTATCTATCTCATTCTGTCCATATTTATCTAGCTAGCTAGCTAGCTCATTCTGTTCATATCTATCTATCTATCTATCTATCTATCTATCTGTCTGTCTGTCTGTCTTATTCTATTCATATCTATCTCATTCTGTTTATATTTATCTATCTGTTTCATTCTGTTCATATCTATCTATCTGTCTATGTTCCTGTCTATGTATTTTTGTGTATGAATACATATACAGAAAGTTATTTATTATAACTTACCTTTTAGCTGTAAATATACGTGTGCATGTATCTAATCAGGTATTCATATGCTCGAGGCATTTCTGCTTTATGTATATAGATATACATATATTTGAAAGTTTAAAATTCACATATCCCACATTGTATTTGAGGAGATACAGAAAAGCACGGCCATAGTTTATACACAGTTGCATACAACTGTGCTTACACTCGTAGAAGCACATCTACACCCATAAACAATCAAACACACACATACACATACACACATACGCGCACAATGATATTCTCTTGCACATTTTAGTCGTTGTCGTTAGTACGACACATTTGCAAGAGAAAGTAATTTCATTTTCTCATTTTGCGAATTGCTTCCGTAAATATTTGAACAAATGGAGAGATCTCTTGTGGAAAACAAGCCATGAAAGACAAGCAGATCAATGTCCACCAATGTTACTGTCTAGTGGGATGACTCACATCGGCCTCACCACCGGCGTCACTCTCACGAATTTATTTGTGATTATATCCCTCGTACTTTTTTGTATCGGTCGGACTTTCAATGTATCATTTTCGTGACGTAAATTTATAAGTCATTTTTCTTTAACTTGGTATTAGTTGTATCTACTCGAACGCAATGCAGAGTCTACAGAGGACATCCAATTGGTAGGTAATATAAAGGTGTAGTGAAGAAGCAAACAGAGAACAGGGTAAATAATGTTATGAAGATTAAAACGTTGACTAGTCAAACCTATTGCTAAATCTATTCTTTCATTTTAAAACCATTTTACTATTTTGTGATTAATTATCTTATTATTATTTTCATTTGAAGATAAGAACTTCAAGGAAATCAGAATTGATAATGTGGCAGGTCGTCTATTTTAAAAAAAAACTATTTAAAAAGTAATGAAGAATGACACCATTTAAAAAATTTCTTTCTTATTTTAAACGAAAATAAAGATCTGTCTATATTTCTGAGATGAGGTATTATGTACACTATTTATATTATTCGGACTATTGTCCTCATCTTTGTCGCCATATTTATTACAACGTTTCGGCTGTTGTGCGCTCCAGCCTTCTTCAGGTGGTTGGAATGTCGAACTGAAACTTTTATTTCGCTCACTGGGGTAGACTGTTCTAGTTCCACGTGCCATGTTTAATAGATGTCAGTTATCAGTTATCTCCTGTTAATTCCCCCTTAAAGTTCAGTTCGTGGGGGGGGAACATTCAGAGGGAAATTAACAGGAGATAACCATAACCGGGTATTGTCCAACCCACTGGATCTAACGCCTTTATCCACTGCGCCATGTGTCCTTGACGGCATCTGTGTATGAATTTCTGAGAATTATAAACCTAATGTCTTCAGCAACCATTTTTACCAGTGCTCATATTGCAATTTTTTGCTGTTATCAATTTCATGTTTTTACCAGAGCTCATATTGCAACTTTTGTTGTATTTTCGTTTTTCTCTGGCACTCCTTATTACTGGTTCCCATATTGTATTCATTTCTATGCTTGGTCGGCTCAGGAGATTTTTGTGGCCTAGTATATGCGCTGATTCCTTAAGTTTACGGATTTTCCAAGGGTAAATAAAGATTCGTTAGAATATGAGAAAAATTCGATTTCAAATATAATATTAGCTGTGGATGAGATATAAACTAACACAATGGAATGAAATTAAATGCAAATCCGCGTGCATAAGAATAAATATAAGAATAATCTCATATATATATATATATATATATATATATATTATCATATAGACAAAACCATTTTACTCACTACAAAGATGCAACTTGGTTTCAGTGCATTTGAACTGCACTTCGACGCGTGAGTAAAATGGTTTTGTCTATATGATAAAATTATAATAAATAAATAATTATCGGTCTACTATCGGTATCGAGCCCTCTTTTGGATTAATGCTGTGAACGTTGGAATTTATATATTACTTTCGTTCTCATCGCATCGGATATATATATATATATATATATATATATATATATATATATATATATATATATATATGATTAAATGATTAAAGATACACTCGGTATATATATATATATATATATATATATATATATATATATATATATACCGAGTGTAACAGCAAAAAACCGCGGAAAATCCAATAAGATATCTTTTGCTGTTACACTCGGTATATATATATATATATATATATACCGAGTGTAACAGCAAAAAACCGCGGAAAATCCAATAAGATATCTTTAATCATTTCTAAGATACAACTGTTCAAAGCTTAATCGAAAAATTATAGTTTTGCTTCTACACGATTTGAACAAATTTGCTTTTTACACTCGGCATATATATATATATATATATATATATATATATATAGTTGGAGTGATGTGAGTTTGTGACCCTGGGTTTCACGCTTTTTCGATCGTCAGACAAATTCAAAACCACGATCAGTCCAGCTAAATATGTTAGGTCTATCTTTGATATTTATATGCATTAACACAGGCTCTAATTTGGGACCAGAGAAAATCACTCTTATATCCGGGTTTCTCTTATATCCGGGTCTCTTATATCCGGGTTACACTGTACATAATATATTGCATATATATATATATATATATATATATACACACATATATATATATACACATACATACACTTTTCACATATATATATATGTCATCCGTAGACAGTACTGTTTCGCTGTATCGCAGCTCCTCAGTGAGACTAGACGTCCAAATGCCTCAAGCCAGGATCGAAACCCAACCGATTTGGTGTCAGTCAGAGTTTCTACCACTTCATTATTCAGCAGAGAGTAACACCTAATTCTAGTGTATTGTTTTTACAAATGTAAACAAACGCCAATATGTCAGAGTGCTCCAATTCATTTTACTGAAGAGCTTTGCATTAGCACAGGTGGCTGTTGTTTATAGAATCAGCTTATCTCTCAACAGTGCTCAATTGAAATATATTTTTCAAGAGCTTAATTTAACAAGAGCTTCATACACTTCCGATGTAATAAATGCCAGTACTTTTGCATGCACACAATCATGCAATCATTTACCTGACTTAGAGAAACTGTCGAACATCATGTAGATCATATTGACTAGCATGGGAAACATGTTGGCAGGTATTATCCTACTGCCACAGTGCATCATATTCCTGTTGCAGAAATAGTAGCAGATTCATGTGAAAATATTATGAACACTACATGAAACTGTCCAACATTCCCTCAACAAACACCAAAAGAGTGAGAAAGTCTTATCTTACGGTATCTCAAATTATGATACCAGAGATCGGTACTTTTATGTCGTGAACGAAAAATTCTGGGAAATATAGTAATATCTATCTATATCATACTCGCAAACGATCAACACCCGCATGAATGCTGAACCTGCTCTCGAAACTGAATGCCAAATTGTGCTATACGAGCACCTATGTGGCTTTGTCACGACACTAAGTGGATATGTGCCCTTTGATGCAGCGGCGTAAGTGGAAGCTATTGGCTACATGCAAGCTACTCTCAACGGTCTATGATGACACTTCTTGATACACATTTCCTCTGACCTCTACTGGGGATGCCGTATGGTCACTGCTACTGCTCTTCTAATACGTCGAGTGGTTATACAAGGTGGCCATCAAAAACTGGTCTATGGGTGTAGAAATTCCCATTTGGCCGCTGTTGAAAACCTCAAAGCACGACTAATGCGTTACGTATAGTCTCTAGAATGACACAAAACCGGACCCTCTAAAACGGCCCACGGCTCTAATTAAACAAAAGGAAGCGGACGTCTCTATGGCACGCGACATGATTGCTAAATTATTGCGCCACAGTGAGTCTTATCTTAGCATGCGTTAATCGCCTAAATCTTAGATACAGATAGTACGCTGGTATGAGCGTTCCAATTTTGCGGGAGATCGAAGACTTTAAAATTTTATCAGAATACAAATACACTACCCAGATCAATATTCATTATATTTTCTGCCTGTATACTACATATATATATATATATATATATATATATATATATATATATATATATATATATACTACACATATATATATATATATATATATATATATATATATATATATACTACATATATATATATGTGTGTGTGTGTGCGCGCGCGCGGTATCTAGTGGAAAGTGATCAATATCCCTGATAGATCTAATATATGTGCTTGCATCGATAATAGTTTGTTACCCCGGGTTTCACGCTTTCGCAAACTGGTTAATTTTTTTCAAAAGTCGATCTATTTATGTATTATTCGTGTTTGATTATTTGTGCGTGGTGAGGAGGGAAAATTTTTTTCATCTGTGTTTGTTTGGTATGACACTCACATATACATTAACGCACATGCATACAGAAGTATGCATGTTAATTTATATTCATATAGTCATATTTATAGTCTCGGGTTAGGTTCAATTACACATTCATACGTACAGACACACGTATATACGCAACTTTCATTCTGTCTATTTCGGTGACAATATACAAGCGTGAAACCCAGGTTTACAAACTACTATCCATTCAACCGCATATATATGTGTGTGTGTGTGGGTGGGTGGGGTGGTTGATTGTCTTGAACAATAAAAAATACTAAAAATTAAAATTTTCAGACGCACTGGGTTCTACATTAATATTTTTTTGTTTTATTATTTCAGTTAGGTTTCTCAACTATTTTCGGTCAGTATGGCCATCATCAGGAGAAAAAAGTAGCAGTGAACTACAGGAGTGTATATATATATATAGAGAGAGAGAGAGGGAGAGAGAGATTGATAATATTAGTGGTCAATGTTACACATCTCTCAAGAGCTTTCATACATTTCCCTCTCACAATTTATAGATCTGATGAATTGGATCGTGATTACGATTCCAATGTGACAAATTATAACCATGGAATATTAGTATTTTAGCATATTATATATATATATATATATATATATATATTAGACTAAACGTGCGTCATTATCTTGGATATACGGAATATATGTATATATTGATGCACGTTATACAGTTTTACAAATATGTATGTGTGCACGAGATTGCACACACACACACATATATGTGTGTATATATATATATATATATATATATATATAGAGAGAGAGAGAGAGAGAGAGAGAGAAAGAGAGGGGGGAGAGAGTGAATTAAATACAATGCATATTATGGATTCTCCTAAGCGAAATCCATTCCTTCGCTACAACCAGAGTTCCCATCAGTAAGTAATGTATCTAGACTGAGATCTTGCCAATGGGATTAAGCCAGCGACTGATATCATCTGTTAAATGTCATCACTCACAACGATATGTTACACAGCAAATTCGATCATAGCGTATAATTAAAAGGAGATAGTACAATAATTCACCAGTTGGTACTATTGGGATGATCATATTACGTAGATCTTCAGGTAATGTACTTCCATATGAATGCATGAAGGACGAATGTCCGAAAAGTAAGTTACAAACATTTAATTCAATTTTGGTTATTTCGATATAAATAAACATTGTGCACTGTACCAGCTTTAATGTGCTATGTAGTCTTCTTCGCAATGCATTGTTTTTGCCCAGCTAGGTAGGATCCCATAAAAGAGGTGGCGTCAAAGTGACTTCCAAAACAACAAAGAAATGTCTTTGGAAGCACTACGTTGATAATCCTAAGGAGTCAAGACTGATTCCATTACCACGACAAATCCAACAACAACGACCCCTGTCCCCCACCCAATCAAATTTTAGCGAAGAAATTGAGTTCCATTCCTTAGTAAAACATCACCCCTCTCAACACATGACCACGTTGACAAAAGAGTTGTTCAAGTTTTATTGTATCCAACACATACTCCTAATTTGGCTCTAAACGCTTGACACTACGTTATTTGAGGATGGTATTTACTTACACGCCTGTCCACTGATATGACATATTTGTAAGACTGCATAACGTGCATCAACATATACATATAATGACCCACGTATAGCCATATATATATATAAGAAATTGATTCATATATATATATATATATATTAGAAATTGATTCATATATATATATATATATATATATATATATATATATATAGATATCAGAAATTGATTCATATATATATATATATATATATATAAGAAATTGATTCATATATATATATATAAGAAATTGATTCATATATATATATATATATATATATATAAGAAATTGATTCATATATATATATATAAGAAATCGATTCATATATATATATATAAGAAATTGCTTCATATATATATATATATATATATATATATATATATAAGAAATTGATTCATATATATATATATAAGAAATTGCTTCATATATATATATATATATATATATAAGAAATTGATTCATATATATATATATATATATATATATATATATATATATAAGAAATTGATTCATACCTTTCCCAAGGGTATTTGCACGTAAGTGAATATATGGGATCCAACTGGAATTCGAACTCGACTCTCCGATTCCACAATCCGAGCCACTATCCATTACTCCTACTGCTTCTTAAGCGCGAAATATATTTGTGATTGAGTTATTCGCTTATTTGTAATTGTATTCGTTTATTCGCAATAGTTTTGAATTGGCAGGTTGTCTGATGCTTATTCATCAGACATGGAAAACATGGAAACGGAGAATTTGTTTAAATTAATAATTTCTGTTGGGGAAAATATACTAATTTATTTGGAACATTTGATTAATCAACTAATTAAAAGCTACTTTAGAATATTAGTTTAATAAATAATAGATCTGATTTTTTTTTAAATATTTTTCAAAACAAATGTAACGTCAGATGAAAAAACAATGACAAATTGACAATCTGGCGAAAATATCAATAATAATTTAATATTAATATTTAGAATAGAATTTTGATAGAAAAACTTACAAAAATTTCAATACCAACTTACAGCAAAGACGGGCCTGAAAGCAAAATATTAATAATTTTCAGTTTGCTTACTTAATTTCAATTGAAAACTCAGTAAAAGGATTCCTTTTACTGAGTTTTCAATTGAAATTAAGTAAGCAAACTGAAAATTATTCCCAGATTTAAAGGTTTAAATGTTCAAATTGTTTTGGGCCAATTATTGTATGCCAGTATGCTATGGAACCTTAACCATAATAATAATAATGGACTATTCCGTACTTAATAAATACTGCGCCTCAGGAGTATGTAGGGAGTTAGTAGTTCAAGTCGAGTCCGTAGTTCAAGTCGAGTCAAGAGTCGAGTCAGAGGCAGTCCGAAACAGGGTCGCATTCAGACAATTACTGCAATACATTGGAATAGTGATACTGGTCGAGACTACATTGTTCTCTCTACTAAACCTGATTGTTCATACTAACACTTTCTACTTCTCTGTATATATTCCTGTTTGTAATATATCTGTGTTATTCCATACCGGTGTGCGAGTTCTTCTTTATTGGTTCTACCTTGGACTATCAGCGTGGTACAAGGAACCGGACCATAACACTGTAATAGGATGGCACATCAACTGTTAACATTAAATTATTTAATGAAAATTGTGTCAAATTGTTTCTTTTCCCACCAAAAAGAATACGACAAATCTGTCAGCTTGAAAGTCGATTGTAACACTCGAAGTTGATATTAATGAGTAGAGACAAGCACAGATTCCCAAAAGTGTCCGATTAAAAATTCATATTAATATAATTGTTTTTCTAAATAAAAGAAATTTCTTCTCTGCCAAATAGATTCGGAATAAAACCCTGAAAGTTTTGACATAATACCCAATTTCTGATTCTATTTGACTTATTCTTTACGTGTACAAATAAATATATGCCGTTGTTATTATTATTATTATTATTATTATTATTATTATTATTCCCTTGGATTTCTGTTGGATAAACATTTCTTACCGGATTCCAACAAGAGACCTAAGGTCATAATTGTCTTCATGACATTTTCACTGATCATTTTTGTAAATAAACAACAAAAAGTCTCCTAAATCATACATTCTACAGAGATAAAGCTCTTCGTAATGTATACTTGTGACTACAATTTTTTGTATTTATTTAAAGTATGGATTACCAGGAATCCTTTCAATGAGTCTATCGGAAACTTTTCCAATCAATCCGAAGATTGCAATTACAAATGAAATTATTGATGTCCTCATGTCCCACATTTTTTTAGTTTTCTACTTCAAGATCCTTGTATTTTGTTAGTTTATTATTATTATTATTGTTGTTGTTGTTTGTGTGTTATGTTTCCTGATTTGTATCGTGTAGAGCCGGGTCTAAACTATGGTCTTTAGGCTCAATAGGAGAACTGTCATTTAACTGATAGCCCTTTTCTTAGTATATGCTATGTTCCTATTGGGGCAATCTTCTGGGCAACTTGTATGTTGATGTTACCTTGGACACTGTTAGTAAAATTGTCCATTCCTTTTCTCACGAGGCCCAGTACTCCGATTACTATTGGTACAGTCTCAGTCTTCAATCTCCACATCCTGTTAATCTTGATTTCCAGGTCCTTGTATTTAGACAATTTCTCGATAATTTTTATGGCGGTCTTTCTCTCAGATAGTATTGCTATGTCAATAACACTTTATTATTATTATTATTATTATTATTATTATTATTATTATTATTATTATTCTCTGCGTTATGAGGTCACGGACGATCCCCTACAGCTATTAGAACCCTGTCTGTAAAAGACCGTTACCCAATTTGCTGGTCGACTTTGGGTGGACTTTTCGACCCTTACCTCATTCGTGTGTACAATATGAAGACTAAAAGTCAAACAAAATGTCCAGTATGGTTCTTCCAGTGCATAAATAGGGAGCCCGTCCCTTAGGAGGGAACCTACCTGAGGTCGAAAAATGTGCTATAGGAACCAACTCCCACACAAATAATGAATCTTCAAGTCCCAACAACCGGGATAATCCCAATGATGACCCTGCGAATTCTCCAACTCGACCCAAAACCATTCAGTTAAAGAAAGAAATGGTAAAATGGTCTCGTGAGGAGTACAAACTCGTGACTGAATTCTATGAAGCGTTGCACAAACCCCAGAAAAACATCATCGCCAAACATATGACATTTGGCAAGAAAAGGTTGGAAAAGCAATTAGAAATTACATTGACGAAAATAAACTAGCCAATGTACGAAGGTACGCCATGAGAAATAAACGATTGACAGTTGCGCTGAAATTAAAGAAATAAAAAGAAAACTGCAACCAGAAGAGGTGACTCAACAGAGCATGAAAGGGAAGCAGAAATGGACATCAAAATTACTAACATTATACAAACCACAAATCATAATGAAGAAACTGTGATAAATATCAATCAGTGTGAAGATAATGTTGAAAGTTTAGAAGACTTGGAAAGGCGTGATTTTAGTCGTTCATAAGCCTGCAATAAAACGAGCGCAAAACACATTGAACCGAATTATTTTACGGAAAACAAGAATAGTAGCAATCATTAGACATATAAATCACACTAAATATTGATATGGAGGAACGAGAACAAGTCCCAAAATTAAAACCAACAAAGCAGAACCTCAAAACTATTAGATTCTACAATACACCAATCAAATTAATTCTGAATGAAGTAGACCTATATATATATATATCTCAACAAAGAAATATATACATCAACAATAGCAGCAACTAAAATATTAAACATCAAAGTAACAAAAAGGCGGTCTTGTAGACATGAAGATCCACGTTGGGAGATGAAAATAGAGAAAGAAATTGAACGACTTAGAAGTGAATTATCAGCACTCGATGAATTGGCAAGAGGAAAAAAATGTTAGGATTAGAAAAGGCAGAAAAGTAAAAAGAAAATACAAAATTAGGAATGAAAATGAAGTCCTATCAGCTAAAGAAAAATAAAACAAACAATACAACTGAAGGTTCAAAGAATCAGACGCTATGAAAAAAAATCAAGATTTTGTAGATAGAACAAAATCTTTCAAATCGACGCGAAGAAATTTTACAGAGAAATAGGCAACCAAGAAATTGAAGTGACAACCCCCACCTTCTAAAAATGGAAGAGGTTATACAATTCTGGGAAAAATTATGGGCTTTCCCTGAAGAACATAACAAAGAAGCAGATTGGATTACACAAGAGGTAGAACAGATGAAAAAGAAACCAGAACAAACATGGGCGGGAATCACAAAAGAGAATGTTGTATGTGCACTGAAAAAAAGCGAACAACTGGACATCTCCAGGAATAAATAAAATTCCTAAATTTTCGCTCTATTACCGAAATAAAGCACACAAAAACTAGCCAAAGAATTCAAGAAATGTTCAATGATCCTATTAAAATTCAGGCATGGGTAACCAAAGGAATTACCTTCCTTCTACCAAATGACACAAATGTTCCAAAAACTACAGACTAATTACATGTCTTCTCACTACTAACAAACTGATGACATCCATTCTGATGAAACAGATATATTCCTTCCTAGAAAAAATGACATACTAACTCTTTAACAAAAAGGGTGCAAACGTGACTCTTACGGATGTAAAGACAAATTATTAATAGGATGATCTTCGAAAACTGCTTCAATACAAAGAAAGAAAACAGTACTGCCTGAATAGATTACCGTCTGGCATTCGATAGTGTACCTCATTCCTGGATCTTAACGTCTTTAAATATATAGAAGGTATCACTCGTCGTCATCAATTTCATCAAACAAATATGTCGATATGGAAACAACATTTCAACTCAATCATATAAATGAAATCTATAAACCTGGTGATATAAACATAAACAGAGAAATATTTCAAGGTGAGTCTTTGTCCCCATTACGATTTTGTATATCACTAATAGCTTTAACCAGCGAAGTTCATAGGACGGAATATGGCTATAAGACATCTCAAGAAAATAAGCCATCTATTTTACATGGATGACTTAAACTTGTATTCTAGGAGTGACAGTGAGCTGGAAGGTCTCCTGAAAACAGTAAAATGTTTCATTGATGACACTGGAATGCGATTCGGTTTCTTTAGAAATACAAAAAATTGTTCTCATGAGTACAACCCACGCCTTACGAAGGGCTTTATCAATGTAAAAAAAAAAATTCTTTATTTTTATTTTTTATTATTTTTTATTTTTTTTTTTTGTCAGTGGAAAATGTCATGATGCCATTTCTAACCTTAGGTCTCTGGGCGTGACCAGGAACGAAATGTGTACAAACCAGAAATCAAAGGAAATAAAATAATAATAATGATAATAATAATAATAATAATAATAATAATAATAATAATAATAATAATGCACAATAATAATAATAATAATAATAATAATAATAATAATAATAATAATGCGCCAAAAATTTTATTAAAATTATATTTAGAAGGTAGATCGAGATTACGAAACAGCTGACAACTTCCTGTTCAGCTTGATCAACAACTTCCTGTTCAGCAATTGTGTGTTTTTTTCTTGTGCTATAAAACTGGCTCTATGTTTTGTTTCCATACGCTTTGATATCTCATTATTTAACTGGAGATTTGGAGGGCGGGGAATTACGTCCAGTTGACCTCTGGGAAGGTGACCAGTGAAAGAAATACAGTGACCATGTTTGATCGATCCTAGGCTGATATGCAAATGCATGAAGCTCAGAAAGCACGCACTAAGATTTTATTCTTTCCAAAAGCTATCAGCAACACCGACCAGTAATTTTTCTTACTCTAAAGGTATCTGGACTTGACTATTGGATTTAACAGCTGGAGACTGAGTTGTTCATGGGAGCCAACAACGGCGACAGAATACGATGTCAGAGATGGCAATTTTGGCATGTTTTTCAAAATCGTAGCTAGTTGCCAGCATCTGGTGGAAGCGGTCTGTTGAAAGGAGGTTAATGTGGAAAAATAGGTCTGTCAGCAAAAAGTCTATACACACGCTAGCCAACATAGATACACATGCAAACACACAGAGAGAGAAAAAAGAAAGAATGTATACATTATACAGGGCGGTACATATTCATAAATATTCACAACATCTAGACTTTTGTATAAGCATAGAAAACATATTGGGTATCCCACATTCTGTCAATGATATTCTCATCGTTTGACGGTAGAACCACATCGAGTTCGTTTCAAGTTTTTCTTCATTCGTGACAAAATTCTGTTATTTTTCGATCTATTAATAGCGATTTTCTGAAAAGTATATTTCGCTGTTTATATTTGTCTCCTGATTTCTGTTATACCTGTAGTGGATCTAAGAAGGATGCGTGAATATGCTTTTAACATCTGACCGTTTATAGTCGAGACGAGAATACTTTTGAGACTCACACACGCAAAGATACCCACGGGAATTATGTGTCAAAATTGCCGCCAAAGAAACGAGCTTTCTTTATGAGAGATTAGAAAAATTCATACAACAAACTTTTTCACTTAATATCTTTCATAGAAAATTTTTTTGTCTAAGTTAAATTCAACCTTTCAATCAAAGGCAGACAACTTTTTTAGACATTGAACATTTCCGAAACAGCAAAGAACTTTTTCTCTTTTCTCTTTCTTCTCGCTACATACCTGTTAATAACACCCACATTTGAATTGAATTTCCCGATTATGACATCCTTGACGTGTCACTCACATCTTGGTACGTCCCTTCCGCTTATCTCAGTGTGTTCTGACATCTTAATTGTTAATATATTTTCCTACATTCCTCAACTACCTTGTCTAAGAGTTTATTCACCTTGACATCTGAATCTGCCATCAACACCGTAGCATCTGTGTCGCATGTGTTGCTAAGGTTATACCTACCAATAATAACTCCTAGAAGGTCCTTTGATTCTTTTAGAATGACCTCTCTGTACAGGTTAAATAAATCAGATGAGAAAATATCCTGCTTTCTAAATACCTGATATATTGCAAAGCATCAAATTTTTTCTTAGGCTGCATGTACTTGCCTATAAATTGAATCACTGCAGAGTTTGCGTTGTGGAGTAAACAGTACACTCCCAGAGACTTAGTCCATGGCTATAAACAAAAAGCTCCAGGTCAGAGGTAAGAAGAAGCCATATGGAGTAGTTTGCCAGGCTCGCGACGAACTTCTCGAATTCTCAGCCTTCGGGCAGAGAGGAACCCAAACGAGGCAGAGTCTCGTCTGAGGAGGTAGACAAACCCGACCCCATGTATGCGTGGTCTTATGTGAATTTTTGCCCGAGCCTACGGGCTCGGAATCACCCCACATAAAACGAGCCTGGTGTCACATCCCGCCTTGTAGTGAGGTTTGGGTAAATACCAGAGGACGTTTGGAGTCAGGCAGTTCGCAGCCAGGCTCGCGACAGGCTTGTCGAAATCTCTGCCTTCGGACAAAGAGGAACCCTGACGAGACTATGCCTACGGGCAGAATCTCGTCTGGAGAATTAGACAAACCCGACCCCTTGTACGAAAATTTTTGCACGAGCCTACTGGCTTGGAATCGCCCCACGTAAAAACCGGCCCTGTGCCACATTCTACCTTGTTGGGAGTTTCGGTAAATAGCAGAAGCCGTTCGTAATCAGTCTTCAGACTAATTAATACAGGCGTCACCGCAAGTAGCCAAAACATTACTTATATTATAGCTGCTACGAAGCGCGTTAAAACTAGCGACCAGGGATTCAAAACTCAGGCAATTTATAATTGTTGTGACACTGATTCGGAACTCTTATGACTTATAACAGTAATTCATACATATTGTATATATATATATATATATATATATATATATATACATACTTGTTGCTTTGGGAACAAATATACGGCTGACGACAAGAATTTTAACCACGTTGCTTTAAAAAATTTTCTTATTATATAGAAGAACGTTTTTCTCTTGGTTGTAGGTAAAAATAACGACATATTCTTGCGAATATGGAGCAAATTTTTCGATAGTTCAAATTCAACAACAACAACAGAAACAGCAACAACAACAACAAAATTGACAGTTGCTACAACTACAAAAACAACAACAAGAGTTGTTGGATATAATTCTGAAGAAAACAAAAAAATTCTCTTACAAAACACCATACCAAAATTTGTATAAAATCCTGATGAGGGACTGACTTTTTCTCCGTGTTTTCGTAGATATGAACAAATATTCAGTCTGGAATGCAGTGGCTGGGAAGATGAGAGAAAACGAGACTTTTGTTGAGGAAAATAGCTCCAACCAATAGAGCATGAAAAATACTGAAACTACATATTGCAGAAAAAAATCGATGAAATCAGTATTCAAAATTCAAGGTGGATACTCAAGTAATCGATGCCAGTATTTAATCCAAAACGGAACATACCATTCGTAGCATTGGATGAAATCAACGAAGAATTGAATAGACTCGAAAGAATTGGTGTAATAGAAAAAAATAAGCATTCAAAATGGACTGCATTTAAAGAAAAAGTAATATAATTCGTGTTTGCGCGTATTTCTCGACAACATTAAGCAGTTGTTTAGAAACACATATTTACTAATTAAAGGAAATTTCTTCGAAACGGCGGAATAATATTTTCAAAGCTAGATCTCTCTGAAGCGTATTTACAAATTCAGATTGAAAATAAATCTTCAGAACTAACAACCATAAATACAGAGGATTATATAAGTTTAATCGACTTCCTTTTGGTATAAATGTGGCACCAGCGATTTTTCAACAAGCTATGGCTACTAGGCTTGCGGATTGCTATTTCGAAGTGGCGTATCGGGACGACATTTTAATCAAAAGTGAAACATGCTGGCAATGTGAAAACAATTTTGAAAAAAACTAAGAGAGTACGGATTCAAGATCAGTGAAGAAAAATGTGAATTGTTTTTGCCGAAAATTAACTACTTTGGTCAAATTATTGATAGAAATGGACGTCAACTAGATTCTCCGAAGGCAGATTCAGTTAAAATTATGCCGTTACCAATAAACGTTAATATGTTACAAGCTTTTCTAGGACTGGATAATTATTATCAAATATATGTATATCATATATATGTATATAATATATATGTATATAATATATATGTATATAATATGCATAATTTAAGAGCTCCACTGAACGATCTACTTAAAAGGGGAGTAAAGTGGAACTGCCCTGATAACAACCAAAAGGCGTTTGACAAAATAAAAAAAAATACTTACGTCAGATTTATCATTAGCACACTACGACCCAAAAGCAGAAATTGTAGTGGCGTCAGATGCTAGTAAGTACGGCATATCAGTAAGGATCGGGAAGTTGATTTACTGAGTAAAAGGCAAATGATTTGAACATAAAAGGTACCATAATCAGCTGAAAAAAAAGCCAATCGATGAAAAACCTGAAACATTGGAAGAACCGATGAAAATATTTTCAATGTGCTAATACCACAACAAGTTGTGAAACAACTTCCAGAAAAATAAAGCACACTGAAGAAATGGAAGTGGAAACGCTACAAACTACGTTGGCGAACTATCCAGAAAAAGGAAGGGGAAATACTAATACTAATAAAAAAATAAAATATTTATTAAAAAAAAGTATTAATTTCAAAAGGGTGGTGGTGTTGTGGCGTAAATGGCACACCCCATGTGACTATATGAATTAATACATAACTATAAATAAAAAGCTCCAGGTCAGAGGTAAGAAGAAAACGTTTAGACCCAGGCGGTCCGCTGCATGGCTCCGATTGTCAAGCCTTCTGTCTTCGAGCAGAGGGAGACTCGGTCGGGGCTCTGTTTTCTGACACAAACTCGGTTAAGAAAAGCAGACAAGCAATGTACCCGAGCCCGCTTTTGTGGGAGCTGAGTAAATTTTGACCCATGGCCCGGGTGTAAACGCTCGGGTTGCCCACAATAATCTCGACATTGTGTTACGTCTGATCTAAGAGGTGCGACTGGGTAAATACCAGAAGCTGTTTGCAGTCAGTCTTCAGACTAATTAATACAGGCGTCACGGTAAGTAGCCGAAGCATTACTCATATTATAATCGCTACAAAGCGCGTTATAGCAGTTTGTCATATTGAAATTTTGATATTGCTTTGAATTTCTTTAATTTTAAAATCATAATTTACATATAACACTCCAACAGTCAGACTTTAAAATGGAAGTTATAAAACGCAACACAGATAACACAATTTGCAAAAAGTTATAAGTGAACCAGTCAACTGTTGTAGGTTGATTATAAGCCTTAGAAACAAGTTCAGAAAATGTGTTCAACATGAACTTCCGAAAGGGAATATTGCTCCAGAAAAAGAGTTTGGCTAGATATAGACATCGTTGAATATCCCAACTTAAACAAATATAAACCGGATATTTTTTTTTCTTTTCTGTGTTTCTAGTCACTTGAAATTGTTTATTACGAATTGAACAAAGTGCAAAATGCGACAATGTGCATCTGACTCCTTTAAATTAGGAAATATCTTTTATACAAAGAAGAAAAATTGACCCATGACTTTGCTTCGTGGCAAACGTGACGATAACAATACAACATAAGGTGTTCTTAAGTGGATGATATTATCTTATATAATATCTATCATTTCAGGTAATTGACAAACAGACAAGTAAATGCTCGCCTTTAGTTAAGTATATGTTTTTCTTCTTATTTTACAGATAAATTTAATTGGATTTTCATTTTATATAGGTGTACATATATCAGTTTCATTGTTATTTATTTTTATAAAGCTTAAGATTAGACCATGATCACGAGACCTGTAACAGTCGTCGGGACACTGCAGCTGTAACAACAGAGGGCGTGTCTAAGACTAGGCAGTCGTTCAGATCACGCCCTTCGTCGGAGTGTTTTTCAGTTTGTATTTCTTTTGATTCTAGTCTGGTTGCCCTACCAAAACTAAGAAAACCTGTTTGCCCTCTTATTTATGTAAGTTTTTAATTGTTTTTTCTCCTCGTCTTGCTGCAAAAGATCCCAATCTGTCCTGCTATTCAATTCTTAGCTGAGGGTAACGTGGAATCAGCAAAAAAGCATTACATTTAGTTTTCTTCTTGTTTAAATTCCCAAGTTATATTTATGTGCCATTTTCCTGGTTTATTAACAAAGCCTATGATTTTGCTTCATTGACCACATGAAATTTGCTCAACGTTTATACGCATTAATAATAATAATAATAATAATATATATTATGTGTGTGTGTGTGCGTGTGTGTGTGTGTGTGTGTGTGTTATGGTCCGGTTCCTTGTACCACGGTGATAGTCCAAGGTAGAACCAATAAAGAAGAACTCGAACACGGGTATGGAATAACACAGATATATTACAAACAGGAATATATATACAGAGAATTAGAAAGTGTTGGTACGAACAATCAGGTTTAGTAGTAATTGTCTGAACGCGGCTCTATTTCGGTCTGCCTCTGATTCGACTGACTAACTCGCTCGCTCTGACTGACTTACAGACTCCAGACGGACTTCACTCTAGACTTCAGACTGAACAGTATTTAGTCAAAACGAGGGCATCATGTGGCACAAGACCGGTTTAACGTGGGATCTCCGAGCCCGTGGGATCTCCGAGCCCGTGGGATCTCCGAGCCCGTGGGCTCGGCCAAAAATATGCCCATTGAACCCGTATAAACCGGTTCAGGGTCGGTTTACCTCCCCGAAAGAGACTCTGCCCTTCGGCATAGCCTCGTTCGGGTTCCTCCCCTCCCGAAGGCAGAGAGTTCAACCGATCAGCCGATCAGCCGGTCGCCCGACTTCGGACTGAATGATATTTATTTATACAAAAAAAGTATAAAATGTGGCACAAGGCCTAAAAAGGGGGATGGGGAAATGACGGTCTTCTTCTGTCTTAAATCTAAACTTAGCTAGTCCCAAACACGGACCCAAACAAACCAACAATATTCCAATCACCAAAACAACACATTCACTCCTACCTTTCTTACTACGTCCACCATAATGCCTCAAATTCTCTATGAAGTCCTAACTAGTCCCCTTATGTACAAATATTGTTCGTGGGGGGAGGGTCATAAAATAACAATTTTTAAAAAAAGAACCCCAAATGATTATGTACAATATGACTTAAAAATATTTACAATAAAAACTAAACAAAACTGTGTTAGTAATAAAACCCCCCACAAACCATAAATGTGGCAGCAAAATCAGTTAACTAGACGAAATCAATGCGGGGCTAAGAAAAACTAAGAAAAAACATTCATTCCTCCAAGCATTCACACAGACACACACACATTCATACACAACAACAAATACGAAAAAGCACACACACGAAACGAAAGGCGCCCCGCATCCACCAGAGAACTGAAGTCACTGACCACCTAACGAGGGAGGGGATGGGCAATTAAACAAAAGAAAAATAGGGACAGAAATAAAAGGGGCCAATGCGCATGCATACCCTAGCTAAGTTTACTAGAAAAAAGGGAAAACTAAAGATTCAAAATCAAAAACCTAGTCTAACCTAAAATCTGGGTGGGTTGCCGATGTTCAACCCTGTTAGGACAAATCCTGTACCTAACCGACATCCAAGTGCCACTCTAGGTCAGCCCCTTTCACTCTACACATTCGCGCAAGATTCACCCACCTTTTGCCAAATTCCGATGAGGTGAGCCGCCGCCTTTCCGTCCTAATCTTGACTTTAAGCTGATGCTTAAAGTACAAGATCAGTTGGGAAGAGGTGAACTTCTCGCCCTCATGGAATCCCTTCTGACGCGTCGTCCAAATCACGACTCTCATAATCCCTAGTAAGCAACAGAACACATAGTGTTCAGCCTTCGTCAATTGCGACACCACATTGCTACAAACAGAACTGGCTTCCAGGACAAAGAACTTTCCCTGCAGCATGCGAACCATGAGGCCTTCAACAAACTTGCACAACGGCACTACCGTCTTGCACTGAAAAAAGGCGTGACCAATGGTCTCGACTTCCCCAGTGCAGCGACGACAGTTTGGATATTTCTCCAAACCTGCTGAACAGAGTCTCTTGCCGACCCAGAGGGCCCCACGAATCATCAGCCAGGTGAGTGATGCCTCATCGTTATTGAGACATTTCAACCCAGGCGCCCAAGGCCACATCGAGCGAGCCTCCTGCTTCGTAAGACCGAGCTCGTCGATCAGATCATCTTGAACGGACCCCCTAACTAACAATCGATACAATGCCTTACGAGACAACGCCTGGGCGTCGGAGAGGCCATCCGACGTCCGTAAAAGGAGCTTCAAAGCACTACGACATTCGCGGTAGAAGGCACACTCGGCACGAGGTCTACGGCCGGCCTCCTCCTCGCACGAGTGCACACTTCTCAGGGATGGGAAATGTTTTCGGACATCTTCTTTCCAAAAGGTGCCCACCTCATCCAATCCGCGACACATTCGGTCTAGAAAGGTAATGCGAAGCATATATTGACGAATCTCAATGCTAGGCATACCCAGACCGCCCTCAGAGGGATGAAGGCAACAGATCTCGCGAGTTACCATAGGGGCCTTGTCTCTCCACAAAAAGGAGAACAAGGTCCGGACTAATGACATTAGTCTGGCATACGGGAGCGGAAGCACAGAAAGTCGGTAAAGGAGTATCGGATATATGTGTGAAACACATACCTCCGCCCTTCCCTTCAGGGAAAGTCTCCTCCGAGACCACAGTTTAACCGCGATCTCGGCCTTCCCCTGCACCTCCGACCAATTCATTTCCAACTGGAGATCAGGACCGAACCAGACGCCGAGTATCTTGATCGGCCCATCCGTCCAGAGGAAAGGTCCGGGAAGAGAAACTCCCTTCCACGCACCCAACCGCAAGCCCACAGACTTATCGCGGTTGATCTTGGCCCCTGTCACCATCTCATACCCACTGATCTCTTTGCTGACTTCGTCAATCTCGGCTCTGCTCGACACAAGAACCGAAACGTCGTCAGCATAGGCAGAATACCTGGCTGAGGTGGAAGCCCCAGGCAGGGAAATTCCGCGCAGGACCGGATTCGCCTTCAACTTGCGAAGGAATGGTTCCAACGCAAGAACGTAAAGCAGAGGCGAGAGCGGACAACCTTGACGAATGGAGCGAGACAATACGAAAGGCTTCGATCTTACCCCATTCACTTCCACCAGCGCACCGGGGGTCGCATACAAAAGTCGGATCCAGGAGCGAAAGTCGGCTCTGAAACCGGCCGCCGAAAGGACAGCCTCCAGAAATCGATGGTCAACCCTATCGAAGGCCTTGGACTGATCTAAATTGATCAGCGCGGCATCACTGTCGACTTGTTCTAAGATCAAGCGTACCATGTGAAGGTTATCCTGAATAGTCCTGCCCTTCACAGCACAAGTCTGTTCGGGGCCAATCAGACTAGACAGGACAAGCTGCAAACGGTTGGCTAAGATCTTCGCCAAAATCTTTAAGTCAGTGTTTAACATCGTTAAAGGGCGAAAGTTCCCTAACCCATCCCCACCGCCCTTGTCCTTACGCAGCAACTTGATCACACCCCTGGTGAAGCGTTGGGGTAAAGACCCCTGCTTCATCCAGTGGTTGTAAATCAGTTCCAGCAAAGGAACAAAAACGTGCGACAACCTCAAGTACACTTCGTAGGGAAGACCATCTAAACCCGGAGACTTATCCAGGCCAACCTGCTTCAGCGCTTCCCAGATCTCCGACTCTGTAATGGGACCCTCGCACCTAGCCGCTTCAGCTGCCGAAAGGCAGGGAAAGTCAGCTAAATAGGCGTCGAACTGAGCAGAGCTCAGACCGGGCTCCCTGGTGAAAAGATCCTGAAAGTAGTCCCGAAACACCTCACATATGCCCGCGTTTGTAGTCACGGTCCGCTTATCCGGCAACGTGACGCATGCGATATGTCGCTTAGACGCGCTTCGATTTTCCTCTGCACGCAGTTCAGCGGCCATATTCGTTGCCTCAGAAGACATTCTTTTTAACCTAGCCCTAACTACCAGAGCTTGATCCTTCTTGATAAGCAAGGAGGACAACTCTGCCTTAGCTAAAGCTATGTCCCCACTAACACGGGATTTCACTGCCCGATCGACTTTATCTTCTAAAGCAGTTTGCGCCGCTAATCTATCTAGATTGAGTCGACGACTAAAATCGGCGGCAAACGATCGGATTTTAGATTTTAATTTGCCCCACCAGGCATTTCCCACAACCGCACCCGTCAATTCCCTTTGTATCATTAGTAGCAGCTGGTCCCGGAAACCCTGATCACCAAAAAGGGAACAGTTCAATTTCCAGTAACCAGCCAATCTAACCTTAGGCTTATCTAAGTTTACACGGACCCGGACAAGCCTATGATCCGTATAAACTATATAATGGAAACTTGGACAGCCTAAGAGCCCTACGTCGACTCTCCTAACTAAGACCCGGTCCAGGTAGCTCGCAAGCGTCCCCGGAGCCGAGTTGCCACTAGTTGTCCAAGTCCATGCTACCTCCCGAGGGTGTTCATTCCGGAACTTATCGACAAGATCAAACTCATCGATAAAGTCCCGAAATGGTTTCACATCCGGGTTGTTAGTACCTTGTTTTTGCCCTATGCGATCTATATCGGGGTCAAGGACGGCATTCCAATCCCCCGCTAAAACTACCCGACGAGACGTCGTCAAGAACGGCGCGATCTGCCGAAACAAAGCAGGCCGCTGGGAATGGGTATTGGGCGCATAAACCCCAATGAGACGTAGAACCTTATCCTTTATGGTAACATCCAGCACGCAAAGTCTGCCCGCCGGATCCGCGAAGACAAGGGTACAAGCAGCCTTCAAAGACTTGCTCACTAGCCAAGAGACACCCCTCGAACGACCATCAAAACAGGCTGAATAAACGGCGAACCCCTTAGACAGTATGTCCTCACGATCATGAGAAGAAAAACGGGTCTCTTGTATACAACATACATTCACCCCGAGGCGCTGAAGATCACGAGTGAGCCTCGCCCTGCGAGACTCGGACCTCAGGCCCCGGACATTTAAGCTAGCTAACCAGAGTGCCATTGTCAAGCCGATTAGGGTTGTCCTTCAGAATAGAACATGGCTGGGGTGAGGACACCGACAGCTTGTCCCATCGAACCAGATATCATCTCAGTATCAAGAGTATCATCCTGAGACAAGCCACCGATGTCCGCAGGATAGGTTAGTTTAAGGGCTCTATAAAGGGATGGGTGAACAAAAAGAGGGACCCTCCCTTTACATTTCTTGGATTCATCTAAATTTTCCTCAAGAAGGACGGCAGCTGGGGGCACCACTTTCAAGGAGGCCTTAGCCTCCTCTATCATGCCCCAAATCTCCCGCGTACCCGGGCCAGTTCTAACTACAGTTAGCAGAGTTCGGGCCTTCATGAAATTTTCCGGCACCTCTACATCAACACCATTGATGTGCCGGAAATTCCATAATATTTTCAAGGGCTTCGGGTTTTTGGTTTGCCCGAAGACCCTTTCTGCCTGTTCCCGGGATACGCGGCAGACGTCTTCCCCTGGGAGGTATGGTGGTTTAATTTTCTTTTTCTTTTTATCGGTAGCAGTTTGAGAATCCGGGCTTCTGACCCTTTTCTTATTTGGAGACTGAATAGGTGTTGGAATCGGAGTTGTAATGGGTGTAGAGGAGGGTGTCATGCCAGAAGGCGTCCTCACAGGCGAAGGTTTTGAAGAAAGATATCTTTTCGGTGAATTAGTCAGAGATTTAGGAGCAGATGGTACAGTAAAAGTGTCTTTTTTTGATGAAGGGGAAGACGGGGCAGAGGATAGGGGGCCCGGTGCCCCCAGCGATTTCTTATTTTTCCCCCGCTTAGTCTCAAGTTTTTCTTTTAATTTTTTTAAGTCCAATATTTTTCGCCAGCTTGGCTCGTTTAATTTTTGAGTATCAGAGGCATTCTTTTCGTAAGACGCCGAGGCGTCGCCCTCGGAGCTGGTAGAGGGAATGGGGCTGTAGGTGACTTTGTCCCCGGTGTCATGTTGGGACTGAAGAACCGCTGTTTGGGTCTTCCCCTTGCCCCTAACTACGAGGCGCCATTCCCCCTCCTCCTTCTCCTTATCCACACTTGTGGCAGGCGTCGGCTTTGGGGGTAATGAGGGTCTAGGCCCAACCGGGGGATTTTCCTCACCGGTCCGCCTCGCAGCTAGGCCCACTACAGGCGCCGCGGATTTTAGCTTCTCGGCCAAGGGGGGATTTTGGTCGCCAGCGACCGGAACTCCAGGGGCCTTCTTTCCTGGGCAGGAGGAGGAAAGGTGACCAGTCTCTCCACACCTCCAGCAAGTTGGTCTTCTACCGGTCACTATGACCGGCATTTTCCGGTCGCCATACTCCAAACAGTTGGGGACGGACTTGAAGGCCTTCTGGTCGAGCATTATATCAAAAGTCCATCCCCCGTTCAAATTGTCGGAGAGAGCCCCTAAAATTTGGCCGAACTGCATAAAAAATGCAGCCAGGAGCTCTCCCGAAATTTGAGGAGGAACTTCGAAGACGGCTACTCTGGTCCGCCTGCGGCCTTCATATTCGGTTCTGATTATAAAATCTTTAGTTATTAATTCTTTTTTGGCCATGGCCAGGCAATCTTCTGGGGTGGGTAGCAGAATGTCCCACATGAAGAAACCTGTACCCTTTATTACTCTTTGGGGTTTTATCCCCAGGGACAAAAGTGATTTAATCACAGTGTCTTTTGTGGAGCGACAAATCTTTCTTGTTTTCTTATCCACCACAAAAACGGTCACCATTCTTTTTGCGAACACATCTATTTCCTGGACAATATCGACGAACCCATCTTTATTAACAAGATGGGCGTACCCCTTCGCCTTATCCAAGAAATCCGCCATGTTCAAGATACAACTTGGGGGGGACTTCCAACATGAGGGCAATTCCTCGGCGGTCTTACTTTGTGCCTCCTTTGGCACTTCTGCATTTTTGCTAGTATCTCCTTTTTTGGAGACACTAGCGACTTTTTTCAAAATAGGGCTAGTATTAGCCTGCTTTTTCGTAGCTTTATCCGGCGGGTCTGCTTTCGCCGCCGAACCAAACAGGTCTTTTTTTACATTGGACCGACTGGCTTCGTCGGCCATGGTGGATTAAAAGTGGAGACGTGCGGGTCCAAATTTTAGGGGAAAGGAGTTGGGAGAAGGTAAAAAAAAAAAAAAAAAAAAAAAAAAAAAAAAAAAAAAAAAAATTAGAGAAATTAAACAAAATAAAAGAAAAAGCCTGGATGTACCAGAAAAAAATAGCAAAGACAAAAACAGTAAAAAAAACAAACTAGCACAAACAGAAAGAAATAAACAGGTAAAATTAAAAAATAAAGATGGCGCCCAAAGGCTGCCGAAAAATAAAAAACAAAAACAGAAAACTCCTTTCTTTTTTTCAAAAATTAAAATTAAATGTTCAAGAAGAAAAAGAAAATCTGGTTTGTAACCAGAAAAAAAAATAAAAGTTTGCGGCCGAAGCCGCTAAAGAAAATAAATTAAAATCAAATGAAAAACAAACTAGTCAAACCAAAAAAGAAAGAAAGAATGCGACCGAAGTCGCTAAAAAAGAAGAAGGGTATAAAAATAAAAAACGAAGTAAAAAACAAAGCTTCTTTTTCTTTTTTTTTCTTATAACGTACTAATTTTTTAGAAACAAAAATTAATAAAAAAAATTAAAAAATTATGTGGGCCGAAGCCCCCCAAAAAAATAAAACAAACAAAAGAAATGGAAGAATAAAAAAACGAAAACAATAACTTAACAAAAATGTCCTGGTTGTATCAAAGAATATCTTCAATCCGAAAAAGTTTGCCAATTAAAACCGCGTGGTCAAAAAAAAATCAGGTTTGTCGCACTGTAACGCAAGAATAACAAATAGACGAGTCCAAAAAAAAACACCGGTCACAAAAAGACGGAGGACTGAATTCCCTGCTCCCTCTTAAGGCGCAGTATTTATTACGTATGGAATAGTCCATTATGTTATTATGGGTAAGGTCCCATAACAATATATATATATACCTTTACCTTAAGTAAAGTATATTAATTCCAATTTTAATGAAAACTTGCCCTGTTTAATGAAAATAAACAATGAGCGCTCCTTTGTGCGTCAGTTTTAACATATTTCAGATTTTATACTGTGTTAATGACTCACCTGGATTATACCAACGGATTACTACGTATATATATATATATATATATATATATATATATATATATATATATATATATATATATATATATATATACATACATATATATATATATATATGTGTGTGTGCGCGTGTGTGTGTTTGTGTGTGCAAATATATAGAAAAATAGGAAAGAACACGTTAGGTAAATAATCCGAAGTTCTTTAGTATTTTTGTTTTTATTTTGAAAAAACAGTGCTCAATACAAAAGTATAGCCTAAATTATAATTATTTTTTTTTTTAAATATGATTCCTTTGCTACATAAGTGTTGTCATGTTTCAAAAACAGAAGCCAAAAACTTCAATAGAATTATTAAAATTAAATTGAATTAAAGTATCAAGCTCTGTTTCTGGAATTAAAAAAACTTTTTATCCCAAAAAATTTCGCTTGAGGATGAAACAGAGCTTGATACTTTAATTCAATTTAATTTTAACAATTATATTGAAGTTTTTGGCTCCTGTTTTTGAAACATGACAGCTCTTATGTAGCAGAGGAATCATATTCTTAATATATATATATATAGGGTGCGGTGGATAAATTGTCGTCTAAATTACGCAAAAATGAAAATAACACTGTAGAGGGTGGTGAACAAATATTCGTAAAAATACAAATTTTTAATTCATTGTATTTCCAACTAATGAAAAATACATACTAGAAAACAGAAAATAAAAAATTAATTTAATAGAAATAAATCCCATTTATTCATTTTAATGGGTGAAAAAGGTATTTGTACAATACAAAAAAGAATACATAATCTTCATTTAGTACTTTGTAGAATAGCCATTATTTACTTCTACAGCAACCAACCTCTTCTTGTAGTTCTCAATTAATGATTTACAAATTTTAGTTGGTATTTTGTTACATTCTTCTTCGCATCTTCAGATCCGGGATGTTTTTGGAGCTCTCGATTGCATTTGAATTATGAAATAACGCCACAGATTCTCGATTGGGTTTAAATCTGGGGACTGACTTGGATATTTCAGGATATTTAAATTATTTTCAGGAACACATTTCTTATTTTGTTATGCTGCGGCATCCATTCTACCATCTATTACTGATATGTTACCAGTACCTTTTGCAGAAAAAAAATTCTCAAATCATGATGCTGTCACCACCAAATTCCATTGTTGGAACTGTGTTCTTTTGTTTGAAAGTTTCGCCATCTTTCCTCCATACATGATCCCTAGAATTACGTCCAGACAACCCAATTTTGGTTTCGTCTGTCCATAATACTCTTTCCCAATATGATTTTTCCTTATCCTTATGCTGACGAACCAATTTCAGTCTGTCATCTCTGTGTCTTTTCAATAGCAGTTGACTTTTTCCGAGAGAAATGTGATTTTTAATTGTTCTTATGAACGTCATTGCTTATTGTCCTTTTTAGTGACATAAATTCCTGATGAAAGCAAATCATCCTGCAACTCTTGCCGAGTATCAATTGGATTTTGTTTAATTGGAAGCATTAATTTCCCCTAATATCTTGAAGAAATCTTCCGTTTTCAACAGTTTTCAGTTTTTATATCTTGCAATAAATGAACTAATGGTATTAAATGTAATATTCAGCCTGTCTGAGATTTTCCTGTAACTTTTACCTTCTTTCCAGAGCTTAACAATCAGTTCTTTTAGCGAATTTGTCAATTCTTTACCTCTTGCCATGATGATAACCTTCTTGCACGAATATCAATTACAGAATATTCTGCTTGTATTTTTAAGCTAGAAATATCTGCTGATAACATAACTGAAACATTCTAGAATATTCCACGTGAATAATCTAAGTAATTTAAAAGTTTTAAAATCAGAAATTTGCATTGTACGAATACTTTTTTTACCCATTAAAATGGATAAATGTGATTGACAGTGGGGGAAATAAATATTCGTACACTTGAAAAATTGTATTTTTGTAAATGTAAAAGCCTTAAATAAAACAAATCTCGGCACATTTTATGTATAACGACACATACTATTAAAAAATAATAATAAACTTAATTCTTATTCTAATAGAAATTAATGCATTTTTTAAATTCTAACTGGTGAAAAAAGTATTCGTACAAATCAATTATTAAAATAAAATAATCAATTAATTATGAAAAAAGTATATTCTAGAATGTTCCAGTAATGTTCAGTAATTATAGTTAACGCTATTAGCCATTATCATAGCATTTTGCAATTTCTTGTCTTACGAGAAGGTTCTAATAATGCCTAACGGTAAAGAATTGACAATTTCACAAAAACAACACATTTTGTCTCTTTGGAAATATGGGAACAGTTACAGAACGATTTCTAACAACCTGAATATTCCTTTTACTACAACTGCTTCGTTCATTGCAAGGTTTAAAACTCGTAACAGCGTCGAAAACCAAAGACGAACAGGTGCTCCGAGAAAGATATCAGGACGCCAGATCCAACAAAATCCACAGGTTACCCGAGAAGAGCTGCAAGAACATCTGCGCGCATTAGGGATTAAAGTAACCAAGCATACAATAAGTAATGAACTACACAAAAACAGTCTGAAATCACGCATCCCAAGGAAGATCCACTCCTCTTGAAATGACACAGAGATGCTAGGCTAAAATTCGTTAGACAGCATAAGGATAAAGAATATTCGTTTTGGGAAAAAGTACTATGGACAGATGAAACTAAAATAGAGTTGTTTGGTCATAATTATCGAAATCATGTGTGGAGGAAGGACGGTGAAACCTACTTACCAAAGAACACGTTGCCAACTGTAAAGTTTGGTGGTGGCAGTATCATGATCTGGGGCTGTTTTTCGGCAAAAGGTTTCGGCAGAATATCAATAATAATGGCAAGATGAATGCCGAAAGATACCAGAAAATCCTACAAGACAATTTAATGCGTTTTGTTGAGAGACTTCGGCTACCTCCTGATTGGGTTTTCCAACTGGATAATGATCCTGAGCATACCGCTAGATCCACAAGGAAATGGTTAGCTGAAAGTAACGTTGATGTCTTGCAATGGCCAAGTCAGTCCCCAGACTTGAACCCAATCGAGAATTTATGGCGATATTTGAAAATTCAAATTGGGAAAAGAGCACCAACAAACATCAAGAATTTGAAGACAATATGCCAAGAAGAATGGGACAAAATATCACTCAATGTGTGCAAATCATTAGTTGAGACGTAAAGGAATAGACTGGTAGCTGTTGAACTCAATAAAGGATATTCCACAAAGTATTAAATTAAGTTAATATGCTTTTTTTGTTTTGTACGAATACTTTTTTCATCAGTTAAAATGAAAAAAATGCATTAATTTCTGTTAGAATAAGAATTAAGTTTATTAATATTTTTTAATAAAATGTATCTTTACACATAAAATGTATCAAAATTTGTTTTAGTTAAGGCTTTTACATTTATAAAAATGCAATTTTTCATGTGTACGGATATTTATTTCCCCCACTATATTTCTATTAAATCAATTTGTTTTCTGTTTTCTATACATATTTAGTTATTATGCATCTGTATACAGTTAATTAATGAAAAGTATGTTTATTCATTAGTTGGAAATACAATAAATTAAAAATTTGTATGTGTACGAATATTTGTTCCCCCCTCCCCACCCAATTGATAATTGGTCCTTTCTTCTCACTTTCCTTTACTACAGAGTACGATGGATAAAATGTTGTCTAAATGACGTAAAAATGAAAATAACGCTGACATCTCATTTTAACAGATATATTTACCAAAATTACACAAAAATATCTTGAAATACCAAAGAGTAAATTTATTCAATAAAATCGTCATTGCATCAACTACAGCCTTTAGACGACTTCGGAATTTCCTGCAATTCTTCTGGATTGTGTCCTTGTTTAAATTAGTCAATGCTGCCATAATACTTGTTTTAAGTTAATCTTTGGTGTTACAAGGAGTTTTTTGGTCTCTCGCTCAATTGCGACCCACGCATAATAATCAAGGGAATTGCAGTCTGGGGAGTTAGCTGGGCAGACGTAAGGGGTAATGTGGTCGCCGAAATTGTTTGACAGACATAACTGGGTTCTCCACCTTGTGTGGCATCGTGCAGAGTCCTGTTGCTAGAAACAGGGTATTCCAGAAACCACCCTCTTCGCCCAGGTCAGCACTACCCCCTCAAGGCACATGATGTAGACCACCCTGTTGAGTCTGTGGCCTTGTGGAAAGCTGAATGAAAGATGAATAACGTCACCGTCACTAGTGATCACTTCAAACAACTTCGTAATCACGATTAGACTCATCCAACTCTTCCCGAATCCTCTGCAACGTTCGTATTGGATCTTCCGGCGCGAATGCTAAGGAGTGCAGCATCCTGTTTCTAAATTTCTAGCGGAGCGAACTGCGTCATGGTGCTCTTTTTCTCACAGATGGTACCCACTTGACCCTACTATATTGTGCAGTCGACAAAATCTAGAACAAACACCGCGCATGCGCGAAATTAAATATATGAAATGGCGACAATTTACCCCTCGCACCCTGTATCTATAGAGAGAGTAGGAAATATAACTGATAGGAATAAAATCAAAGGAATGTGCATGAAGAGAGAGAGTGAGAGAAAGAAAGAAAGAAAGAAAGAAAGAAAGAAAGAAAGAAAGAAAGAAAGAAAGAGGGAGAATTATCAGGTAAATGATTTTGAGGAAGATAGATCAAAAATACTTCTGAATAACTAAAAATGAAAAAAAATCCAAAAAAGAAAGTTAAGAGAAAAGAGAGATCTTAAGATAGAGTGGAATTATTAAGTGTTTGCAACTGAAATATTTAAAATGAGTGACCCAGATGTTGAGAGCATTTGTCTGTATATTGTACTTCTGATTATATATCCGATTTCATCGGGTAAACATTGAATTTTTCTGTCTTACTCATTAGCCAGCTCCTAACTCCCCAGTTGTGTCATATTTGTAAGCTAAGATTCTATTTCATTATTTCAATTCACCTAGTTAAGAATATATCACTTTCAGCTCCAAATCACCGCCACATTCGCAGCTTTTATGACCTTGTAACCTTGTAACTATTTTCAGGTCACGGCCACCTGAAAATGCCAAGAGAAACACTTAAAATCCTTCGGAAGTGAATGTTTTCAAAGTTAGTCTATGCTTTGTCTCATTTCTAAATAGAGAAAAATGCTTTTAATGTATTACTGCAACAAAGTTTTCGAAAAAATATATTGTTTTATGAGCATCATACAACACATGGTAATCTTTATTTGAGGCCAAACCATAAATGCAAGTCATGGCCAGAACTGGAAGCCTATCCCATTTCTCGTAGATTTATTTTCGGTTTTAGTTAATTCACTGCTTTGGAGAAATATAAGAGATTATTAGCATAATCAATGCGCATAATCAATGATTATGAGTATAATCACTGAGATTTATTATGTCTAAATCTTTTATATATTCATTGAAATGCTATGATATACCAATTGAGGGGAGGAGAAAAATTGCCATTATTATCATTTTACAAAGAAACGCTGGGTTTCCCAACCCAAGAATACATCTTAAGAAATTAATATGGATTAGTTTTCAGTCTGTGTCTCAACCAAGGGAAAAACAGAATTAAACACTTTTTGTTGCTTCTTTAACACATTTTACGTTTTGGCCGCCATACGCTTCCGTTCGCAATGCGCATGATCGATGAACTACTGAGCGCCGTCGCCAAAATAATTCATGACGCGCCATTAATGAAATAAGTTTCTCTGATCCAAAAAGGATATTAAGGTAAATAAAAAGGAGGAAATTTTATGTCCTCTTTCACCACTTTTTGAAATAATTCCCCGACATTTTCGCCGATAAATGTGTTAAAACTTAGCCTACCCTAACCTAAATTGGTCTTAATTTTTCACCACATAAATAAGTTTGATTAGATTGATTCTAGATAGTTAGGTGAGATTTTTACACATTTTTTTTTTTTTTTAATGAAAATATTGAAAGTGGAATATTTCTCTTGTAATTCACTTCGAGTCCCGGTAATAAACTTGCCAATCACAGGGAGATTTTGCGCTCCATCATGGTGTATCCCGGAGTGGCTGCTCTCCCCAATGTAAATGTAGAAAAAGTAATTCTTAAAAGTGTGGGCTTTAGCAGCAGGTTAGGGTTAACGTTTTGTTTAGTTACAATAAATAAAAATATCAGATTAATTTTATTAAATTTAATAAGGATATTAATTTTGCATAACAACGCTCTTAATAAGTGATTTTTCAATAATTTTGTTGCATTAACTATCACGTTGTTCTTAGGTTATGTTTTTTTAATAGTAAGATAAATGAACATAGTATTTTTAATACCTTTGAGAAAGAAAAACAAATTACTCATAAAAATATCATATATTTTCTATTCTGAATACCAATATCATAGAGAAAAATACTAAATTAACTTTATTTAACAAATAATAACATTTTAAAATAAATTTTGCTATATAAAAACAGAAAAGGTCTTCGGAAAAAAACTATTAAAATGAAAAATAAAATATTATTAAAATTAATTTTCTTGAGAGTGACTTTGTAAAATCTATATATATAAAGTTGTAACATATATATATATATATATATATATATATATATATATAAATATAAAGTTGTAGTCTCTGTCTGTTTGTTATCGAACTCGTCCTAGAGTTTTGGAGATAGCCCCCACCTCCTATAACAATATATATTCTGAAACTACGTTACCCAGGGTACTTGGATGAGTATATTTCATTTAGATCAAAGGTGGTCCCCGGGGGCACAAAACCTGAAGATTTTTTTCCCTTTGATATAAATTAAACTTAAATTTGAACTGAATGATTTCTAGGGTACTTGGATAAGTAAATTTAATTTTGATCAAAGTGGGGTCCCCAGGGGCGCAACCTACCTCCTCTAACTATTTTTTCCTTTTGATTTAAATTAAATTTAAATTTGAACAAGGGAATCTCCTATCCAAAATATAGGAGAAAGCCAGAAGATGGAGGTCACATCAGCATAATCAAAATGAGACAAATATGGACGTCAAGTTGAGCAAGAATTCACCAATCAGTGGATATTGGCTTACAATACATATTTGTTGCGACAATTCAACTGTCATATCAATGTTGAAATCTACTCATTAAGTCATTCAATCAAGTATTGCATCAAATGTATATCAAAGGGTTCAGATCAAGCTGTTTTTGCACAAACCCTCTACTGATTTTTTCCTTTTGATTTAAATTAAATTTAAATTTGATCAAGGTAATGATTCCCATTCAAAATATAGAAGGAGAAAACCTGAAGATGAAGGTCACATCGGCAAGATCATTGAGTAATATTGAAATGCATCATTTTTCTCCACAAATTATAACAGTGATTTAAAATCAATCATCATTTTTTTACAAAGTGTGTCATACATCAAGGTGTGGGTAATTCGGCGAGTTTGTAATAAGAACGACTAGAAAAATTGGATTGATAAATTATTTCTTTAAATCAAGTAAAATTAAAATTTCGATATAAGAAGTGTGGTGAAAATTCAACATAATTTTTTTATTTGTTAGATACAGAAATACTGATTAATGAATAATAAAGTTGATCCTTAGCGGATTTGCTTTTATGAATAAATATTTCATAGAGAAAAATATTTTTAAGCATTTCGGGAGTGCCACTAGCACGCAAGGGGTGACAGAGGGTGGAGAACAAGAGTAAAGAGGTGTGCTTAGGGGGAGGATAAAGAGAAGGACGGTAACAAGATCAAGGTATCAGAAGATGTCATTGACATTACGCTTGGATATTTGAAGATTATAGTTATCAGGGAAGCAAGTAAGGGGAAGTGCGAGAGAAGTTGTTTGAGTAGAAGAGACGGTTACATTTAACCGTTTCGACAGTGAAAGGGTGGGACTGAGATGCCAGCCTAAAATCTCGCTTAAATTCATGTAGTCTGGGAACCAGAGAAAGCAACTTGTCGGAACAATTGCCGTGAAAATACATATAGAAGAGAGAGAGGGAAGCCACGGCACGTCTGTGAGAAAACGACTGCAGACTAGATGCCAGATCAGGACCTATGACATTGCATATCCGTCTCTGGATTTTGTCAATGACCTCGAGACTTACAGCAGGGTCACCTTGCAAGGATTTTTCGTGAATTCCGTACAAAAATGTTTGGCCTACCCTAACTTAAATTAATCTTAATTTTTCACCACATAAATAAGTTTGATTAGATTGGGTCTAGTTAGTTAGTCGAGATTTTTATACAGTGGAATATTTTGCTTGCAATTCATTCCCAGTAATAAACTTGTCAATTACCGAGCGATTTTGCGCCCCATAACGGTGCACCCCGGGGTTGCTGCCCTTCCCTACCCTATGTTTCGCCCTACCTTCGTTTGGGGAGGGCTAGTAAATAGTAAATTTTTTTCAGCTATTCAGTCGAACTCTGCCTTCGGGCAGAGAGGAACCTCGTTCGGGGAGGTAGACTGACCCGATCCCGTTTATGCGGGTTCTACGGGGATTTTTTGGTAGAGCCTACGGGCTCGGAAGCCTCACGTTAAACCCGGCCTTGTGCCACTTCTACCCTCGTGCGGGGTGCTAGTAAATATTGACTAGCCGACATCTGTTACTCAGCTTTTTTCGAACTGTCTGCCTTCGAGCAGAGAGGAACACAGACTAGGTTATGCCGAAGGGCAGAGTCTCGTCCGGGGAAGTAGACAGACCCGAACCCATTTATACGGGGTTCTACGGGGAATTTTTGGCCGAGCCTACGGGTTTGGATTGCCCCACATTAAATTCGGCCTTGTGCTACATCCTAACCTGTGGGGAGGTTGGTAAATATTACTAACTGGATGGAATCTGTTGGGTATCACTCAGACTTACGCGAGAACTACCAACCTTCCAATAGTAGCACTCGCTACTAGATTGACTTGCGATGACCTTGTGCATTATTCTTACCTTTATTCTTATTGTACTGTTATTTTTTACAATAAAACTTTACTTATTTTATCCACCTTATTTTTTCCTATTAGCACGGAATATAACAAATATTATAATTTGTGAACTCATCCAAAAGGAAAAAGATTAAAATTTAGCACAATTCATGAAATCTGCCCAGTGCTTTAGAATTCTGTCTTAAGTATTGATTACACTTTTTCAAATTTTACAAAACCTTACAAATCAGCATTTATTTTTATTCATAATACAATTTATATCCAAGACTAAAAGTGAAAGACAAAGTTGCTGGCAGATTATTTCTAAATTTCCATTCAACCTGGAAAAGACCTCAGTTATGCAGATACCCCTTTGTAGTGCCGATCAATAAAAGTGTTGTTGACTTAAAGAAAAGTAATCGTCTTCTGCCACTAGATATTGAAAGGAAACGGTGTCATGAAGCAAAAGTTCAGTTCCCAAGAGGAAAAACTGACACAATGTTGACATCTTTCGAAATACATCTGTCTTCACCTGTCTTTTCTGATAATAAAATAGACACCAGCTACTATTAGGTTAATGCAAAAATAATGACGTAATAATGTCGTTTTTTGACGTATTTTTTAACGTCAAAAAACGACATTATTACGTCATTATTTTTGCACCAACGTAACATTTCAACCTACAGTACCA